>OY720449.1:70880986-70995986 GCA_963082715.1 Harpalus rubripes | reverse complement strand
ATATATAAATTTGGGTCGCGCCTTGAAAAAGTTAAGAAACGCTGATCTACACTATCATTTTTACGAATACATTGCGGTACCTATGTACTTATTTAACTAATTATGTACATATTCTTTAATTAGTTAGAAAAGCAGTAATTATAGTTACATTACTGGGAACCAAAATTAGGTTTTAAAGATAACGTTAATAATGAAATATGAAGTAGGTATATATTTTCAACTTCTTAGATATCTATTGTTATTAAATTAAAATTTAACAATGTACTTCCTGTTAATTACCAATATAAACCAAATATTTTAGGATTTAGGAGATATATTTTTATAAATTATAATGGCCGTATAAATTAAAAAGTATACTACTAGATACTGCATATCACTAACTTAATTATAAACAATTTTTGAAAAAATTTCAAATAAACTGCTTTTACGAGTAGTACGTATGTATGTACACGCTTATTTTGGAAATACCTCAAATCTCGCTTATTATAAAAGATAAGAAAAAAAATGTTTAGATAATTTTAATACGTTCTTTTACGTAGAATAATGTGGTGTAATTAGATTTGTTCAAAATTGAGTAATTCTCCAGATATAATACAAACATAATATTTTTTTTAAATAGGAACATATGTTGAAAATAGCCTCATCTGTTTCCTTATTTTATAAGTTTTTCAATGATGCAAAACAAGTCCACATTCTTTTATTTTAAACATGAATAAAACATGAATTATTAATTTTTGGGATGCAAAAAAGAATTTTATAAGAAACAAATGAAAAAAATCCATTATAGATCATCATTTGTTTATTTTTAATGTTATTTTCTTTATTTTTACTCATTTTTCAAATTTATATACTTCGGAAAGCATATATTATACCACAATTTTTAAATAGTGACAAAGCCAACTATAAGGCAGATAAAAAATTAATTAAATAATTCGAAAAGAATTGACTAAAAATAAGTTTGAGATTTTTATTAATAGGTATAAAATTAAAATAAACAAATGATGATCTATAATTGATTTTTGCATTTGTTTCTTTATAAACTTTTAATTAAATTTAAATTCATGTTTAAAACAAAAGAATGTAGACTTGTTATACATCATTGAAAAGCTTATAAAACAATAATTTTCAACATATATTGCCAATTAAAAAATATTATGTTTGTGTTATATTTCGAGAATTATTCAATTTAGAAAAAATCTAATTACACTATGTGATTCTACGTAAAAAACCGTATAAAAAGTATCTAAACATTTTTTTATCTTTTATAATAAGCGAAATATGAGATATTTCCAAAATAAGCGAAAATCTAGTTTTACTCTATAGCGCAAAGACAAAAGACTATAGAAATTTCCTGTGGTGCCTATTAGTTGTCTCAAAAAGTTTGCCCATAAAGACCTAAAGTCCGTTCCCACGACTTGATCCCCACGTCATCAATAGTAAACATATGGTTCAAATCTCCAGGGAAGGGAGGGAATTGATGATGTAATATTGTTACCATGGTTTTATTATAGGGATTTAATTTTCTAGTTTGATATAAGGTGGAGTATGACAGGACTTTCGCTAATATAACATATACCTACTACGTGAATATTATTATTCATCAAAAAGTGAAGTGACATATTTCGCAATTGAATAATTATGATGTGATGTCAAACCTGATAAAAACTGACAGTATGATCTATATTGTGTCAATTTCGTTATCAATCAAAATTCGAAGTGCAAATAGTTATTCAGAAATAATAAGCCACTTGAATAAATACGTTATAAGTATAATGGATGAAATATACCTCTTTTTATTGTTCAAAAGCAATATGTTGCAAAACTTGTCGGAAATCTTAGAAACACCGTCTTTGCAATAGGAAAATGCACAATATGTATAATCCCAAGAATTAACAAAATTACCATCACAACAAAGCATACCTGAATTATTATCGACGCCAAAATCACCTTAATTACATGAATGACAGATGACATGAATAGTCAAATAATTCAAATATTTGAAAATGTCACTCGTTACCGCGGTTACAATTCTGTTCCTATTTCATTTTTTGCCGTTAGTTAGACGGAGATAGCGTATACCCAACTGAAAACCCGACGACAATGAGATAGCAAATAAAAGTCCCATATATGCCATGTGTGTACGACAAAGATGCTAGATAAAAGTTTTGTAATTCTTGCAACAGAAATTGATGACGTGGGGATCAACTGGGAGATATAGAGTGTACATCAATTGTCTGTAGCGTGCGTAACGTGCGTAATAAGAAAGTTTTTCATATAAGGAACTCGAATTTGTTCTAGTCTGTACATATTTTATTGTTTTTGAACTGAAGCAATGAAGTTAAAAGGAATCTAAAAGCCGATAAAGTATTAAAATAAATAAATAAATGTATCATCACGGCTTATTACCCATTGCTGGGTGAGCCAATCTGCGTTGTAAAATATTTACACCGTGCGGGTGCTTACCAAGCATCACCTCACGGGCACTCATTGCTGGCGTGGAGAGTGCACCATAGGGATCAATTTTGTGCCATTTAAAATTGTAAATATTTGGCGTCGGTCGGGATCGAACCCGTTTCTCCAGATTTGCGACCTGACACTCGGCACGTGGCCACGGTACCCCAGAAAAAATTAATAGATTTTATTTGAAATGTTTTTTATATGCCCATTACAGAAATGTTAATTTTACTCAAGTGCTATGTTCTTATGTTCAGTACCCATAAAAAACTGTATTAGCATTACTTGCTAAAATAAAGGTATATGACATAGATAATGATAATAGTTCCTACTTAACGTATTTTATCTATGCAAGTAAAGGAATGTGCTGTAAACAACTGATTAACATGTACTGAATACTGCGCTGCATAATATTATGATTCAGAACGGATTAAATTAGCTATCGGGAAACTATAATTTAGATAGATTGTGAAAGTGTAAATAAAAATACATGTGCTTGAGAAAAAAATAATTAGAAAAGTGAAGAACTGTAACATCAATAACAATCTTAGATAAATGAAAAACAAAGAACATTGTAAAAGTGGTAATATTGCGGAAATTCCTTAACGCTGTTGCAATATCTATTGTTGTACAACGAACCAATTATTGATTCATAATTATTGATCTTTTATTTTGCGCAAAAAATAATGGAAAAGTGTTAGATATTTTAGGAATTGCTGCAGTGGTATGCAAAAATATTGAATTTCTAGAATTCTATAATCAATATTAGAACTATTAATATGTATAATGCCTGACGCAGGTATTCTATATCTGATTAAATTTATCAGGTATTTATGTTTTTAAATAGATAATGGAAGTATCTTTGTGTGGGCTTAAATAGGATTAATTACATAAAAGTGTAATAAACGTAATGAAAGGAAATAAAAAATCCATACATGCAAAGTTATATATGGCAATTTTTACATGTTTTGAACTATTTCTAATAATAAAAAGTTGTTCATAATAAGTAATAAGTGGGCCACTATTGCTAACTTTCTATTTGAGTAGAAAAAAAGATTAATTCGGCAAAAAAGATACCTTTTCTCCATTATTTTGTTTTAATGGTGGAAATTCAAAGTCACTGAACGCCAAATAAGCGAATTATAATAAAAAATCTGGTATGGCCAACACAATACCTCCCGCTATGCACCGAGTGACAAAAAAGATTAAGCTAATCCTTATTTTAGGATTAGCGAATTTTACACTAATTTTGGCAATTTATTTTTTAAAATTTAGTCTAATCTAATCCAAGTAACTACCTTTTTTGATAATAAAATGAAAATTAAATTTTAAATACCGGGATAAAATAGAATACACTAATCCAAAAATGAGAAATAGCTTGAACTTTTTTGCGATCTCAATACATACCTACATATTTACATATGCTGTATTGATTTCCTTTCCTATTGTTCTATTTACTTTTTTCTTTTTAAAACGTTACTATTATTAATTTGAAATGATCATTTCTTTGACAGTGACATTTATTTGTCAGTTACACACATTTGAATAACTGCGCAATCAAGGAGTTTTGTTTGTGTAAAGCGTAGGATCCGGGATTTAAATTATAGATAATTTTATAAATTTATCCATAACATATATAGAAAAAGTATTAATGCAAATCTGTAGAAAATTTAATAATCTTTAATTTTTATAATAACATTTAAAAGTTTTTTTCGAAGAAAAACTACTTTGAGCTTCTAGTAAAGTGCCATTTCTTGTTATCCGATTTACACCAAAATCTAATGGGCTCTTTCCAGTAGAGAAAAAGTTCGAAATACAAGGTTTCAAAATTTTCTGAATGATAGTATTTGAGTTAGAGTAAAGGATCCACACACACATACATACACACAGACATCATCGTGAAAATGTTAAAATTGGATTCTAGGGACCTTAAAACGTGGTCATTTAGCAAAATCTCGATATGCGATTTTTAGCACGATCCCTATACCTCCCTTACCAAGGGTAGCGGCAGGTAAAAAACATTTTTTTAATAGAGTTCCGACATGTACTGGAGATATTCTTGAATAACTAAAATTATTTCTGTTATTGTAATTTAAATATCTATTACTTACGTATTTAAATTAGATGTCTGTATAAATGTTTTTAAGTTAATTTGTATATTTAACTGCCTTTGGTCTTCTACAATTTTGCTCCCTCCAAATTAAATAAATAAATAGATAAATAAATAAATAAATAAAAGAAATAATTTAAGAAATATTTAGTTTCAAATTAAAAATAGTAGTTTTTATTTTAAACTTAAATTAGAAGTGCTGTTTTACTATAAAATTTACATTTACTAAATTCTAAAATTCGAATATAGGTAAATATCTCGATTGTAGGTAATTATTTTTTTTACAAAAATAGGTATTAAAAGATTAAGGTCAGCTGATACTAGTTCCAATATAGAATTCCATTTCAAATGCTAATTTTGGTTTTGGTTGTAATCTACTTATTTGATTTTGAGTTGTTATTCGGGTCCGTATGAAAAGATTTAAAACACAATTACTATTTCAAAATGATATATTAGTTACGTTATATTTTTGACTGGCTGCAGCTATGTTTTTCAATTATAATCTATTTATATCAGTAGCGCACAAGTACAGTTTTACATTAGTACATATTATGAATATTTAATAAGATGGTACTATGACGTTTCCTTTGACTATATACGTATATCCGCTAGACAGTATGTCCATAAAAAATGTAAAAAGATTGTTTTTCTTCCGGAAGTATAAAAAGAATTACCATGCGTAAACAATTTAATTTGCTAGTAATTATGTATATGTACTAGTATGAGAATAATGTTGACAGAAAATAATGTTAAAACAATAAAACGATTAAAAAAAAAATTATTACTAAAAATAAAGATTTTTTGTCATCATCATTACCGATATCTGCGTACAAAGCAGATTGGCACGGCACACCCAGCAATAGATAATATGCCGTGATGAGATATATATATATATATATATATATATATATATATATATATATATATATATATATATATATATATATATATATATAATCTAAATGAAAACAATGGGACAAGAAATTTGGAAAATATCTAGTTTTTAATAGTATTCGTTTTTAAAGTATAAATGTTAATATTTATTGTTTTATACGTAATTTGATTACAAAGGACAATCACAAAATTTCCTAATTAAATCCTAATAGTACGGGCGTTACTTTGAGGCACCTACACTCATATCATGAATAATTTAAAAATTATATTATTAATTTTAAAAGTAATTCTTATTAACTATTTATGATTTTCCAAGAATAAGTGAGATTATCATTTTTAAATCATGAAAATGACATTCGCTGCAATGGCGTTTCAAATATGAAAAATTGTCTTTGTTAGAAGTATCAGATTGTGATTTAACACCTTTTTTTTACAATTACCTTTATACCAATCGAAAGAGAAAAAAATCTGATGTGGCCAGCACATTACCTTCCGTCAGTTATATGACGTATTTACGAAAATTCTACTGGTGAACTGTTACCGGTAAACAGCCTTTTTTCAGGTTACTACTACCGGAATCGATATTTTAAGAACGCAAGTGGTAAACAGGGTAGACCCATAACCATAACCTATGAAAAAATTTGAAAATTTCAAACAGGTTAGAAATTTGACGTAGTTAACAAATTGAGCAGAGTCCTACTTTGAACACATTTCCATTTTTAACGTGCTCGCTTTGCTTTGCATCAATACCTTTTTTTGAGATTAGATTCTTCATGAATCCGGTAGATGGATCTGGTAGATATTGAACAATTTTCGGACACAGTCGGTAGATGCGGTATCTACCGGTAGAATTTTCGTAAATGCGTATTTATTTTCTATAAAATTAATAAAGAAAATTCCTTGCAAAAGATTCTAAATTTCTTGTATGTACGTTACCTTTCTACAGTTGTATGTATTTTATACAAATTCCATACAGAAAGTTTCGAGCAAATATACTATGAATATGTCAATTGCACTTGACACTGACAACTTTCAATCAGAATTTTCATAATATAGTAGATGTTTCTAGCATAGCTGGTTAATTTATGAAATTTAATTTCTTTTTAATTTTATAACTCTATATCCATTTAATATGAAGTATAAAATGCAGTCAAATCGTATAGAGAATACAATGTTCTTTAATATTTATAATAACATTAAATGTAAAAAAATGATATTTAACATCGTTTTTTTAAGAAAAACTGTTAAAATCTTCAAATGAGGGTACTTCCGGTTGACCAATTATAACCACAATCTAATCAGCTCTTCATATGGATGCAACGAAAAGGAATACGAAAGAATTATAATTTTTGGAATTGTAGTATTAAAGTTATCGTAGACGAAAATTTTGTTACACACACACACACACACACACACACACACACACACACACACACACACACACACACACACACAGACACACACACACACACACACACACACACACACACACACACACACACACACATACAGACATCATCGTAAAAATAGTAAATTGTATTCTAGGGACCTTAAAACGTGCTTATTCATTAAAAACTCACATCGAATTTTTTGACCAAAGACAATACCTTCCTTACCTAAAGGTGACGGAAGGTAAAAATAAGTATTTTTAAAGTAAAAATCAAATATGGGTTCCATTTAAAAAAAGTTGTGTTGTATCTCGAAAATTTAGCAATACAAAAATTATTTTAATACGCCACTAGATAGACAATAAAAATATCTAACGTTTTTATTTGTAACACTTTTTTCGATTACTGATAGTTTAGAAGTAATTTCAAAATGAAAAATTCGACCAATATCAAATTTACCGATACAAAAATTATTTTATACGCCATTAGATATACAATAAAAATATCAAACTTTTTATTTGAAATCCTTTTCTCGATTACTGGTAGTTTAGAAGTAATTTCAAAATGAAAAATTCGGCCAAATTCAATTTCCGCCATTATCTAGTAACCTATGAGAATTTTTGGCAAAACAGAAGCACATCTAAGATGCCCCCAAAGGCGCACCACATTTCCCATTCAACCGACGTCGTATTATTATAGTTTGCAAGATCCTTCAATATCCAGACATCCTGTATAATAATTATTGATGGTAAATTTAAAAATTATAATTTGTAACGAATGTATGATCTATACATTTCTTTCAGTAGGTATACCGTATATTTTTTAGTATATAGTCTGTATTAATGATATACCGGGTGTCTTAGGTCGATCGACACATGTGAAGTTAACATGTTATCAGTTAATTGTGAATAGTATTTCCCCAGTGCAAGATATTAAGTTGTATTTATTTGGGGGATACTAATTCTATAGATTACAGTTCAAATTAGTAAATTTAAATGAATAATATCAGAAAAAAAAAATCTGATGTGGCCAGCACATTACCTTCCGTCAGTTCTATGTATTTTGTACAAATTTCATACGGAAAGTTCCTTGCTAAATTAAATATTCTATTTCTTGTACATTACCTTCCGGCAGTTGCATGTATTTTATGCAAATTTCACACAGAAAATTATTATTTTGTGACGTTTTCTATATACAGTGTAATGTATCTGCAGAAATAAAAGATTTATTATTATTATTATTATTATTATTATTATTATTATTTCTTGTACATTACCTTAAAGCAGTTGTATGTATTTTATACAAATACCATATAGAAAGCAAAAGATCCTATATTTCCAGCAAAATTATAAGACAGACACACTATGTCAATTTCACTTGACACTGACATCTTTCAATCAGAATTTTCTTAATATAGTAGCTGTTTCCACAGCTATGGTTACTTTATGAAATTTAATTTCTTTATAATTTTTTAACTCTATATCCATTTAATATTAAGTATAAAATGCAGTCAAATCGTATAGAGAATAAAATATTCTTTAATATTTATAATAACATCAAATGTGAAAAAATTATATTTAACATAGTTTTTTCAAGAAAAATTGTTAAAATCTTCAAATAATGGTACTTCCGGTTGACCAATTGTAACCAAAATCTAATCAGCTCTTCATATGGATGTAACGAAGAAGTATACGAAAAAATTATAATTTTTGTAACTGTAGTATTAGAGTTATCGCAGACGAAAATTTTGTTACACACACACACATCCACACACACATCCACACACACACACACACACACACACACACACACACACACATACAGACATCATCGTAAAAATAGTAAATTCGTATTCTAGGGACCCTAAAACGTGCTTGATTGATTAAAAACTCATCATCGAATTTTTTGACCAAAGACAATACCTTCCTTACCTAAAGGTGACGGAAGGTAATAAGGAAATTTTTAGAATTTCCAGGATTGTTATTCATATCCCAGAAAAATGGTTACCAAGTAACAGCTTAAATAGCATAATGGTAGCGTGTGCGCTTGGTAATAGTCAAAACTCTGAGAGACTCGGTTCGGAACCAGCTAGTAGCAAAATTTAATTTTAAAATTTTATTTCTCAGAATAATTTTTATTGTTAACATGTTTTTAATTTTTTGTTTGCTTTGACAAATAAAAATTAATTTTTGCTTCTGGCTGTTCCGAACCCAGTCTCTCCGAATTTTGTTTATTACCAAGCGCAAACGATATTTATACTGTTACTTAGTAACCATTTTATCCGGTATACGAACAATAATCCTGGAAATTCTACAAATTTTCTAAACTTTTTTCTCATATTATATATTAAAATTTAGTAATTTGGTCTGTAATCCGTAGAATTAATATCCCCCAATAAGTATACAAAATTTCAGTTTAATATCTTATCCTGGGGAGATACTATTCACAATTAATTGATTTCAGATCTCCCATATGTCGGTCGGCCTAAGACACCCGATATGTAATTCAGATTTCTGATATTCGTAAATTCCTGCGAGGCTGACTATACTCCGTTCGCTGAAACGAGAGAATGTGGAACTAATTCTTGAACAGAAACAAGTCATTCTATTGGTTCGTCTCCAAAATTATCCTCTTTTGACCAATAGAGTGACTTGTCTCGGTCAAAGAATTAGATCCATATTCTTTCGTTCCAGCGAACGGAATATAATTACGTAAGTCGAAATCAATTTGCAACAAGTGTATCGGGGAAATATTTAAAATGTAAATTTGTATAAACATCACGCACATAAGTGTATGTTTAAAAAAACAAAAAATGAATAAATAAATGGTATATTATAAATAGTAACTGTCGTGAAATCAAATTTGACAGACAGTACTGACTATATGGAATGGGTCCATACACGAGAGGAGTTGCGATGGTGTGCCTGAACTCCGGCCTCCGCTGGAGCTGATCGGATGACTTCCGGCGCAGTTGTACTTCCGTGGTCATTATTCCACACGCGAACTGTCAAATGTCACTACTACACAAGTGCACTAGCACCAGCACCAGCACTAGCTCCAAGCAGCCTTGACTCCGCGCCCGATATGATAACAAATACGAACGCAGCACAGCCACACCTGCATGTGAGCGTCTTCAACAATACGTGATACCTACGTAATTAAAGCGAAACCAACTAAAGCAGTTATCTGCGAAACAATGGACGCAGTCGCACACCTTGCCGCGCTACGTGGGAGCGCCAAACTCCGATTTGTAAATTGTAATTTGTATACCTTAATCATTCGACTTGTTTTTGTGCCTTTCAAGGTAAGAAAATTCGACGTTGATTATAACTCTGCTCGAAATTTGCGTTTCAAATATTTTGTTTACTTACGCGGAATATTAATACGGCACGGGTAATGTGATATAGAATTAGTCACCACGCTAAAATATTGCATTGTGTTGATAATACCTTCTATTGCCGTATCACTAATTTAAATACTCAAGTATTATATACCTCACTGATATGAAATTTATGGTTATTTGAAACAAACATAAGAGGAACTTATGCAATCTTACGTATTTCCTTTCTATTTCAAAACACTCTTTTTCATTTCTAAAAATTAATATTAGGTTTTCCTCTCACTAAAAATATTTTAATTTTCGTTGATATATTACATTTAATCACGCAAAGTTGTAAGTAATTTTAATATCCTATAAAGTTTATAGTGCTTTTTAAATAATGTATATTTTTAAATGTTTTGATTTATTATTTTACGATATTTTATAAATAGTAACAAATAACAATATATTTTTGTGTAAATATAATAAATAATAATTTATTGTACATATTTGACGGAAATTACTATTTAAATTAAGGCCAATAGCCTTTAAAATAATGAGTAATGAATGAAATGACCATGTAATTTATTTTTAGTAATAAATACACAGGCTATTCCAAAATAAAATGATAAAACTTAAAATTTAAATAAAGAACAAGTTCATGTAAACAAAATCTCAGTAAATGCTTCATTTCAGACATATTTGAATGATGAGGTAGTAACAGTAAGAGCACAACTGCCGTAGTGAAAATAGTTCTACAATAACAATGAAATATGAATCATTTATAAAATAAATAAATACGGCTAATTACCCATTGCTGGGTGTGCCAATCTGCTTTGTACACAGACATCGGTAATGATGAAATATATGCACCGTGCGGGCGCTTACCAGGCGTCACCTCACAGGCACTCATTGCTGGCGTGGAGAGTGCATCATAGGGGTCAATTTTATGCCATTTAAAATTGGAAAATATTTGGCGTCGGGATCGAACCCTGCGGGCCTGTGATGCCCATAGCATCGTCACCGAAAGCCGTCTGAATCTTCCAAATGGTTTCCACCTGGCTGTCGCCCAGTTTCTGGCAAAATTTGATGCAATAGCGCTGCTCCAGTCGTTCCGGCATTTTCCTTGTAATGAAAAGCCGACGAGAGCACTACACACAACTTCATTCAAATGTTGCTTGCCAGCAACAGACGCTATCGACAGGCGGCAAAAAATTCACGCATGCGCACGAAGGTTCAAGGTCGGTTCATGCAAACCTATATTGCCATTCATCGTTTTCTAATTTATTTCCATTTTTAAAATGAGATTCAAGAAGAAAAGCCTTTAATTTCTTTAGATAACATTTTTGACATCACGTGTCAATATAACATTTAATTAAATACTTTTAAATTGACATGCGTCTCTATGTTCATAGCCTACTCCGAGTTAGGATTTTTTTTATTAATTTTATGACATTGATATGTGGGGTTATTATAATTTTGTTTTATTTTTTATTTAATTTTTATGCAGAATATAGGGCTGATGTGCCAGTATTATAGGAAGTTCAGCGAGTGGTGTGAAATACTCGTTGTTATGGTTACGTAATTAATGAAATAATGACATATTTCGCATACTGGTATCAATGCACAAACATCAACTTTTTTTGACAGTTGTAGAAAATAGTTATTTTTGTACTAAGGGTTTAAAATGCTACATTGTCGTACGAGCATGAATGATGCGAGAGCGGCAATATTAGGGTGGCCATACGTCCCGTTTTTACCTTCCGTCACCTTTAGGTAAGGAAGGTATTGTCTTTGGTCAAAAAATTCGATGATGAGTTTTTACTCAATAAGCACGTTTTAGAGTCCCTAGAATACGAATTTACTATTTTTACGATGATGTCTGTATGTGTGTGTGTGGATGTGTGTGTGTAACAAAATTATCGTCTGCGATAACTCTAATACTACAGTTACAAAAATTATAATTTTTTCGTATACTTCTTCGTTACATCCATAGGAAGAGCTGACTAGATTTTGGTTACAATTGGTCAACCGGAAGTACCATCATTTGAAGATTTTAACAGTTTTTCTTGAAAAAACTATGTTAAATATAATTTTTTCACATTTGATGTTATTATAAATATTAAAGAATATTTTATTCTCTATACGATTTGACTGCATTTTATACTTAATATTAAATGGATATTGAGTTAAAAAATTATAAAGAAATTAAATTTCATAAAGTAGCCATACCTGTGGAAACAACTACTATATTAAGAAAATTCTGATTGAAAGATGTCAGTGTCAAGTGAAATTGACATAGTGTGTCTGTTTTATAATTTTACTGGAAATATAGGATCTTTTGCTTTCTCTATGGAATTTGTATAAAATACATACAACTGCTTTAAGGTAATGTACAAGAAATAATAATAATAAATCTTTTTTTTCTGCAGATACATTACACTGTATATAGAAAACGTCACAAAATAATAATTTTCTGTATGAAATTTGCATAAAATACATGCAACTGCCGGAAGCTAATGTACAAGAAATAGAATATTTAATTTAGCAAGGAACTTTCCGTATGAAATTTGTACAAAATATATAGAACTGACGGAAGGTAATGTGCTGGCCACATCAGATTTTTTTATAAATGGAGGCCGTCCCGTCGTTTTAGTTAAAATAACATATTTATCCCCTTTTAGAAAATTTCTCCCCTTTTTAAACATTTTTCTTTTTTGCGTCTATAACATACCTATTACAACAACCAAAACAGTTCGTTAATAGCTCATTCGGGTGCTGTAATAGATCAATACAATTTTTTTAAGGTTGGTGAATGTCAAAAAATATCAAATGTCAAATTTCGGTAAATAATTTTGAATTTAAAAGTAAGAATAAGAAGAAGAGAAGAAATAGAGTACCTAATAAAATAAGTTAGAAAGAAATAGAAAATATCGAAGATATAGTCCATTCGCGATAGCTAGAGAATGTGGAACCAATTCGCGGGCAGAGACAAGTCGTTCGATTGGTTCGGTTCAAAAATGATCCCAAACCGACCAATAGAACGACTTGTTTCGGCCCGCGAGTGTAATAAGACGAGGGTAAGCGCAATAACAGATAAATAAACTCTTCTAAATTATATTTTCAATAACCATATTTTAACTCTGTTTATCTGTTTAAGTTATAAATGTCAAAATTCAGTTTAGAAATTCTTTTCGTATTATGATAGTCACGACATTTATTTGTTGATAATTAAGTCTAGAAATTATTGTGTATACGTGCGTGACTTTGGAATGCCCTAGCCTATGCACCCCGTACCCCTAAGATAATCCTGTCCTGAAGATAGCGTTTTTAAAGATAGTCGGATTAGAGACTCGTGAGAGTTAACATGTAAGAGGCCGGAAATCAGTTCGTCGCGTCGGAAAGACGTGTTTTGGCGAGACATGTAGTGTCTTGTAGTTTTGGGGCGACGCCCGCCCGCTGGGTTACAGAATGTAACTTATTAGTTGTGTATGTTAGGCTTAGTGTTAATTAATAATCATGTAAATAAAGTAAAGTTAGTTAGTAAATCATAAAGTTGTGTCCATGTCCGTAAATGTCCGTAGTGTTCATCAGTGTCAAGTGTAGTAAGTGTCTGCGTGTTCTTCCTTCTCAAGAATTCCTTACCACCAGTCAGTAAGTGAAAAGTGTATCATCGTTGGGAGTAAGCATCAGTAAACAATAAGAAGAAGTAGTATCATCATCCTCTTCATCATTCAGCTTTAGAAGACCCCCCTCGTGTTACACGAGTTAGTTCCACATTCTCTCGCTATCGCGAATGACTCAGTTTGTGTTATAAAAATAAGGTTAGAGTTGTGCTGTTGAACGTCATATGAATTTTCCAACGTCCCATTAGTATCACCAATTGACACAAAATTCCCAAAATTTTGAAACTACGATTTTTTAATTAAAAGGGGCATAAAAGACGCAAAATAAAAAAAAATAGTAGTCGTTTATTTTGTTCGAAAGGTTTCTCACACAATAATAGGACAATTTATTATGACATTCGATCTTTAATATACTATTATATCACTAGAGAATAAAACAAAAATTGGTTTACAATTTAAAATTCATTATAAAATATCTTATTGAACTTATATATCATATAGACAAAAGACAAATTTTATTTGCTTTTGCAATGTTCTATAATAAATTATATTATTAATATCAACTTCCCGCCCTGTCCCGTTTTCTTTCTACGTAATTATGGTCACCCTAGGCAATATCATTTTGCACACGTGGTACACACAATATTTTTTGCCCACTTTGCCCAAAAGTGACCTTTTGAGTGCCTGTTGTGCGTGTGGTTTATTTCTTAATACTGCGAACAGGCCGTGCGGAAAATCGCACTTGGATTTTGCGCACGGTTCTTTTACTTTGCGCGCGGTTTGTCGCACTGTTAAGAAATGAACAATTTTGAACACGCAAAAAAGACACAACGGTCACTTTCTGGGTTAGCGAACAAAAATAAATCGTATTTCCAACTAAAACTAATTGCACCGCACCAGGTACGCCTACTTATGCAAATATCTCCAGATCCTCGATTTGTGAGGTTTTGTATTCATGAAATTGCTCATTTGTTTTTTAGATTCTGCATTTAAATTTTAATATAAAATAGTCTTTTGCCCTGATGAAGCTGTAAGTGGCAGCGAAACTTTGGCCTCAGACTAAACAATAAACAAATTTAGACTGCATTCCTGCTATTTTTCCTCCCTTTAAATTTTAAGTTTGGTTATTTATTCTTGGAACACCCCTGTAGAAACAAATTTTAGATAAACTAAATATGTTTTTAAAGTAATTAATTAACATATTTATTAATATTTTTTATATGATTCATGAATAATAGTACATGTTTTATGTACCGTGTGGGATTAATTTTTTTTAAAAAAAACAGCGTACTCAGGCGGTTTTTTTAAAAAATGCTACAACTCGTCGACTTTATTTTTAAATAATACACATTAATATGTGCGATTCATCTTCCGATTTTCATTTGTTTTCAAGTTATGACGTCATCACAGGAAAATTATTTTTCTACCCTTTATGATCATGTAAATAAATCATAAGGTTGCATAACAAAAATTCTGAGAAAATTCGAGCTGAAAATTTAATAAATGAATAAATAAATATATCATCACGGCATATTACCCATTGCTGGGTGTGCCAATCTGTTTTATACACAGAATTCGGTAATGATGATATATTTGTATCGTGCGGGCGTTTACCAGGCGTCACCTCACGGGCACTCATTGCTGGCGTGGAGAGTGCACCACAGGGGTCAATTTTGTGCCATTTAAAATTTGAAATATTTGGCGTCGGTCAGAATCGAACCCGGTTCCCCAGATTCGCGACCAGACACTCAGGCACGCGGCCACGAGACCCCATTAAAATTTATTAATAATGAATAATCAAGATACCTATATTTCATTTTTCAGTTTTGAATTTCTTGTTATTAATTTTATTAAATCTTTAAACATTTAATGTTGGTATTATTGTAATTATAACTTATAAAACATGATAAATGAAAAATTCTAAACTAAAAAATGAAATCTAGGTATCTTGATTTTTCATTATTATTAAATTTTCACCTCGATTTTTCTCAGAACTTTTGTTATGCAACCGTGTGATTTATTTGCATGATCAAAAAGGTAAGATAAATCACAATCGGATTCCACTAATAAAAATCTATTTTACCATTTAATTTTTTTTGTGATGAAGTCATAACTTAAAAATAAATGAAAGTCGGAAGGTGAATCGCACACATTAATGTGTACTTTTAAAAACAAAAATCGACGTGTTTTAGCGTTTTTTAAAAAAATGGTTGTGTTCGCTGTTTTTTTAAATATTCCATACTTTAATCCCACATTGTATATTATACAAATACGTGTTGCCCCAAATATTTAAATTACTTTTGGTATAAATTCATAACATATGAGAATAATTAATATTGATAAAAAAAAATCATGCCCGTGTAATTAAATTAAAAACTTAATTATGTTTGCAAATCGTGCATAGGAATAAACTTATATTCAAATTATTTTAATAATAATTGTGAATAAAACTAGCATAGAACTAAATAAAATTAGATACAAATTGTTAACAATACCTGGACCATCAACTCTGTTGTCGTGCGGATCCCTTGGAGGTGGAGTGACTCCCACTGGTTCTATACAAAGCCGGAATGAATAATCTATCACTTACAAACTTAACTAACACAATAGTCTAACAAACAGCATGCATGAACACTTCAAACAGAAGCAATTGAATTGTGTGCACAATAATCTACTTGGGTGAGATATAACGTGGAATCCACCTTTGAACGTCACTGTGTGTTTGGCCACCGGCGACCACGACCTGGTCCTGGGCGGCTGGTAGCGGTACAGCGGCCGGTGGATGCTGGGCTCGTACTTCTGATTCGCAAACACGTCTCTCTGTTGAGGTTTCAATATCGAAGAAGGCTGTTTTTTAGATCTAGGAGGGGACGCGGATTTAGGTCTGGGACGGTCTTTACGCACCAGAGCTCGATTGGTCCCGTTATCCTCTGGGGCGGAAGCCGAGCGGGAGTTGTCCTGGTACTTGGGGTACTGGTGTGCGATCCAAGAACCTGCGAGATAAGGGGCAATGTCGCGGAGTTCATGAACGTTTGGGGATGATGTGAACATGTGACCTAATAGAGATACATCTCGTTCAGGGGATTCGAATTTTTCGCGGATTTTTTCTACTTCGCCCACTGGGCAACCTAATTCGCGGGCTAAATCTTCAATGCTCCTCTGGCTTCTTGGTAAATGTTTCTTAGGATACAAACTAGCAAGTTTACTGATGATGTTTATGTGGGGCATTAATCGGTCTTCTCCTCTAAAAGAAGTTTTTGCTATGGGAGATATTTGCCCGTGTTTACGAGTTCTACTACGACCTCTACTAAGATTTTCGTATTTTCTTTTTAACCAATAAACATCACCAAAATCTCGTTCATCGCAAGAAGTTAATTCGGAGTCACTTTTACATAGTCGCTGAGGTGAAGTAGTTTCTCTATTACTGTAAAAGTCTTTCATTTGTTCGAATTTTTTTGTTAATTTGTGTACGTCTACTCCTTTTATTAAAGTAAGATATGCGTTCCAAAATCTGTCTGTGTCTGGAGAAATACTTCTAGATCGCAATAAACTTTCATAACTGGAAGCTTCTGAGACAGTTCTTATAGGACTGAAATTTGTAACTCTTAATAAAGGTCTTTTTGGCGACGTACTTGTTGATCTGCGAGTAGCAGACAAAGGAATAGTAGCAAATTTCATAAGTTCTCTTTCTCCGAATAATTCCTTTAAATCCGCATATGACTGTGACGATACTAAATTAGATTTTTTAATTTCTTTCGCGGGTGGAGGTTTTTCTGGAGGAATATCATCAGGAACATCTTCTTCATCTTCGGCTGGTTTGTAAACAGTAGGAACATAGGTGTCTACATTAGCACTTTTTTCAAAATATTCTATTTTCTTATGTACATCTTCCTTCTTTTTATCTACAAATATAGCAGTTTTTGTGGATGTGTCAGAACTGGCACTTTCAGTCTCACTAGCTGACGCTATTCTTTTGGAAGGCATCACTGAAGTATCTGTTTTAGGTTGTGCCCAATCATCTAAAGTTTGACTTACATTTTGTTTTTGCTCTTCAGATTCGTCTTTTGTTAATACTAGAAGATAATTTTTATCGTCTCTTGTTTTATTAGCATTTTCGTCCTCAGCTGGTTCTAAAGAGTAGCAGGTTCGCGGTGATGTACTCTCTGTGGGTTTAACTTTAGCTTCTTTAGCTGCTATGGCACCTCTAGTTTCTTTACCAAGTACAACTGACATGGATGATTTGTATTTCCTCTTTTGTGACACTCTGTCGCGTACTTCTCGACTCAGAGACTGAGATAAACGTTTCTTTTCCGTTTCTGAAAGAGATGGACTGCCAGATATGGATCCTATTGATGACGATTTCACACATTCACTTTTTATTCTTTCTGGTTTCTTATTCGTCAATTCATTAGCTGAATTTCTTCTAATTACTAATGATTTAGGTTTTACAATTTTAGATTGTGGTTCTATGTTTATGCTATAATCATCATGTTTTTCTGTTGGAGACTGATTACCATAAATTTCTGTTAGTTGATGTTTGAGAGCATTTACTTGCTCTACTGATAAACTACTCCATAATTTAGCACCAATTTCTCGGTTTAACAGTCGTTCAGTACATACAAATTGTCTGTTAGCAAGTGCACGACTTTCAGACTGAGAACGTCTTTCTGATATTCTTGAGACTAGGTTAACAACTGAATCTCCTCTCCAGAGAGGTTTATAAATATCTTTTTGATAATTTAAAATCTTTCTTTTTGATATTTCCAGTGGTGATTCACTATCTTTTAGTTTCTCAAATTGTTCTTTTATATTTTCCACTGAATGTTCTTTGACTTTTAGTCCAAATTCTCGATCATATTTCCATCTAAAATTTTCAACATCTTTTGTTCTAAATAGCAAGTCTTTTTCTCTTTGTTCTTGCTTCAATTTTCTATATAGTGAATTAAATTCCTGTTCTGCACGTTCTCGAGTCCTTACTTGCATCCAACGATCGTAATCAATAATTTCTTCTTCATTTCTTCTTCTAGGTCTCAGATCTGATGAAGATGTAGTGCGTTCTAGTTGACTTAATCGTTCTAAACTCGAATAAAAACGATTTAATTCTTTAAACCTTTCAGATTTTCTAGCTGAGTGTCGTAACTCTGCAACATATGTTTTATATTCTTGAGGATCTACTAGTTGAGATAATGAAAGTGAGCTAACTGAAGGAGTTAATGGATTTTCCATGTAGTATAATTCTCTTTTTAGAGATTCTGCTTCCCCTGCACTTCTAGCTCTAAGTGCTTTCTTTCTGATTCCAGATACTCCTTCTACTGTTATAGTAGCTGGTGGTCTATAACTGTGAATTTTTCTTCGTGATGGCGATCGAATAGGTGACGGTGATGATGATCTTTGTCCATAAGTAACTAAAGATTTTTCTAAGCTAGGTGAAACTGGCCTAGATGTTTCAGAAAATACGATTTTTGTAGCAGGCAAACTAGAACTTCTTTTACTATAAACAGAGTCAGGAGTTAATGGTCTAGATCCAGGTGATTCATTAGAAACTTCGCTGATACTATCAAATCTTGCTCTACGATCGGAAAATGTATGACTAAAACTGCGAGGACTTACAGATCTAGAGCGAATGATTTCGCGATCTAGTGCTTTGAATTTAGATTCGGATACTGGTTTGCGGTGTGTAAGATACACTTTTAGAGCTGAAACAGTTGGCTCTGAATGATGTAGGGGAGAATTATATTGATGGTTCTGCAACATTTTTGTACGTTCTATTATATATGAAGACTTACTAGCTACTGAAGGTGTTGGTGATGAACACATATTTCTTAAGAATAGATTTTGGAAAAATGTATCTGATTTTGCTATTTCTTCGTGCTGTTTCTTTATTAAATCGGTTGGTACAGGAGGAGGATTTACAGTTTCCATTTCTTTTAATTTGTTAACAATTTCTTGACCCGTTGCCCTACTAACACATTTTTTTGTTTTAATTTTTTCATTATTTAAAATTTTAGAATCTTTTGTCTTTGGCGACTTTTTGTCTTTCTTTAATTCTTCATTGGATTGATCCTTTTTAATTTTCTTGTTTTTCTTTTTTTCTCGATCAGAACCAGATTGCTCTTCTTTATTTATATTACTTGATTTAATTTTAGATAATGTTGATTGTTTTATTGTATTATTTTTCTTTTTCAGTAGAGGACTTCTTAAAGACTCGGTGGAAATTGTACGTGACTTATTAGATATTCTAGATCTATCTGAAATGGTTGATGGCACTGGAGAACTGGAAATATTTCGTGGTGTGCGTGAAGGACTAGGAGATACAGATTTGGATGGTTTACTACTACTTCTAGTGGAGTTTAACAATTCTTTTCCGCGTGCGCTAAATGCGACAGTAACATTTAAAGACTTATCATCTTGTTTAGAAACTCCTTTTATTCCGTTTTTAGCAGATGAAAACATAGAAGTAGATTTTTTGATTGTAGTTCCTGGAGGATATTTCTCTATATTTAATAAATCTCTCTGTTTTTCAACACCCTTTTTTACTTCAGTTGGCGAAACAAGATCAGGAGATTTAACGAGTTTAAAACGTTGATCTGTTGTTAATTTAGGCAATGTTAAATCAACTTTACGTTTCTCAGATCCAAATGTGCGTTCCAAAGACACAGCACGATTTTTTATTTTATCAGATGGTTTGCTTGAATCTGACATTTTTGGTGGTACAGAGTAAGAACAATGACGGCAGCATCTTCTAGCCGCACTTGATGCTGTGCTTCTACTATAGTTACAAGTAACTTTAGTTTCAGTTTTCAATTTGGTTGCAGGATCTTTACTACTACTCACAGTTGTAGTTATAGATTCTTTACTGCTAGATGGAAACGTAGAAATTGTTTTAGTTATTTTTACACCTTTTCTATTATTACTCGTGGGTGATTTTAATTTGCAAGATATACGATCTCGTAAAAATTTAACGTTGGATTTATCCTCGGAGGATTTGAAGCAGGTTTCGTGTCTGCGACTTGACTTCGGACTATGCGCGCGGGAAATAGTCATAGTTGAAATAAGTCGTAATGTGTGACTGTTTCTCGACGATTTCCTCTTAGGAGGATTTGGAGGCCTAATGCTAGTAGGAGACTTGGGCGGCGGTGGAATTGTTGAAGAAGGCGCCGTGCGCTTGTATGTTGAGAACACCTGTGGAGGACTGTGATGCACGGTGATCGGATAACAAAGAATCTCATTAATCGGCTTGGCATTCTTGTGGACTCTAATCCGAGTTAATGTGGGTGAAATTGGAAAGTATTCGATATCGGAATCGTCTGTGAAATGAAAATGGAAGTACTGAGTGATAAAATCTTAACATGATAATTAGACCGATTACCGTGAAGGATCTGCAGTAACAGAGTGTCCGTGAGGTGAAAGATTCGTTGCACTTAGCGGTGAACATTTCACATGACAAACGGTGCCTTGCTTGGGAGAGAGACGAGTTAGGTTATCAAGGGCTAATCAGAACAAATTCAACTACTTCTGGAAGTAAGTTATAACATGCTTATGCCAATTATTTAAGTATAGCGTTATTATGCGACCATATAACAAACCTTGTAAATCGGTGACTTCGAGAAACCACCAATTCCCCGTTGGGTTGACCACATGCATACCACAGTTCTAACAATAAGCTTTGACCCACGCAATGTAATATAATCTCGAGAATAATTATGTACTAACTAATTTGTATTACTAGTTTCCCCAAATTCTTTGCTATGAAATCTGTTTATTTCAGTGTAAAATAACTTTACGACAAGAAATAGAATTTATACCTACTACTTTTATTATTGTTTTTCATTTAATATAATTCTTACAAAATAAATATAATGTAAATACAGATATTTACTTATTTTCTTCAAAAAAATCCGACAAAAGCAATACATTCAATATAAAGGGTGTTAAAAAATTAGGGTAATTTTTTTTCGATGTACTGGTTCTTTGTCAAAAATAATTTATTTTCTATAGCAAATTTTTAAAGTTACATTATAGTTATTTACTTATAGAGGGTCGAAAGTAAAGATTTACGCCTGTGGACGAAATTTGAAACCCAACGCGTAGCGGAGGTCTTTTCTTCGTTCAAGGGTGTAAATTTCTTTCGGCCTGAGGTATGTACAACGTTTTACGCACTATTGCAATCAAATAACATGTTTTTAAATTATTTTTTTAAAATTATTTATGTATTAAGGGCATAATTAAAAGATTGTAGCACGGAAGAATGTTTAAAGCTCGACGCGTAGCGGAGAACTTTAATTTTTCCGAGTGCTATAATCTTAATTATTATAGTTAAATTATTTCAAAATTAGGTAATAAAAAAAATTAGAATTCTGTACAAAGGAACAAAATATGAACTCAAAAGCCAATAATTATGTTCAATTTTTAACTTATGTAGACTGGATAATTTATATCACTGTTTTGTAGAATGTTCCATCCAGAAGGCAATAAGATTAAATTACTTAGCAAAATATAATACCGGTGCAGTAAATGAGGCAGAATTGGGTTATTTTTTCCAAAATTTGACAGTAGAGAAAGTAAATAATATAGTCTATTATGTCATCTGTGCTTTTAAAGTCAGAAGTTTTTGCCCAAATAAATGAATAAAATGTGACAAGTGTTTATTGTTACGTGCATAAATATATTTGTACGTTTATGTTTGCATAAAGTAACCCGTATGAGAAAATGGGATGTTTATATTTTCTTATGTGATATTACTTATTTCTTATATACATATTTGAAATTTTATTAATTGTATATTCTATATATTTGTATAAAGTGTACTACCAGCTATTGTATAGGAGCAACTCCTAAAACAATTATCTAATAAATAAATAAATAGAATAATTTCAAAATTCGCAAAATTAAAATTAAAGTTCTTGAAGTGTACATTTTTAGTGCCACTGGCTAATACGAAATTTTTTTAATTAAAAATAATAATAAACATGAGCAATAACGAATTAAATAACTCATTATTAATTTTATAAAAAATTTCGTGTCGACCAGTGGCACTAAAATTGTACATTTCAAGAATCATGGCACATCGAAATGTATTTACCAAAGTCTTTTACCATTTTCTTAACAACCTGTATATTATTTTAAATCCATATGTAATAATGTTAGTAAAAGTTAGTGGCTAATACCGTTTTTGGTTACTCTTTTAAATATGGGTATGTTCTACATATAATCTATGAAATTAAATGCGATATTACAAAATAATTTAGTATTTCTTTTAAATCATCATGTCTGGCAAAAGATGATGTAAATTATTTTAAAATCTGCTGATGAATATTGAAAATAATAGATTAATATGAGATATGAAGATTTCCTTTAGATTATACATATTCGTGTACCTACATGAACATTCTACTAAGAATATTTTACGAAACATGTTAACGTTTATATACAAAAATGTTCTGAATAACTAAAATAACTAATTACAAGAATGAAGTTAATATAAGAAAGTTTAATTACTTGTATAAGAATAGGAAGAGTTGAATTATTTGTTGACATGTTCCCATGGTAAAATTAATACTTTCAAATTAATGCCCACATCTACTGTATTATTTAAATATTATTGTACATTTAATGTTAATTTGTGTTAAATTAATATAAGCTGCAGTTTAGTGCTAACCCAAAACACCAAAGAATTAAAAAAAATAGTCCATAAAACGAGAATAAACTCACTCTAAATTACATATACACACGTACATAATTGTATTGTACAGTAAGTTCTTTTATTATTATATTAAACGTTTATACTTAAATATAAATTTCCATGTTAGGAATGATGAGAAATAATTGAAGATACAGTCTTGGTAAACAGTGTTTATTAAGTAGTCAATTAATTAAATTTCCTACGTTTCGATTCCAAATGAATCATCATCAGGGATACAACAAATAACTAAAGTTATTTTTAGTTTTTTCTGAGGTATGCACGTAAGGAAAGTTAATTAAAAGACTATTTAATAAACACTGTCTACCAATACTGCATCTCCAATTATTTCTCATCATCTCTGACATCATACTAACAGTCAAGTAATACCAATATTTCCATATTGATTTGAAAAATAAAATTGCTTGAAAATATATTCTATATAAATAACATTATTACTAATTACAATTGCGTGATATTTACATGAGATATTGTTCGTTTTGTTCAAGATACACGTATTAACAGACAGACAAACAGTCACAAATAGCAATGTTGAACTTCTTTGATTTCTAAATTTGGAAAAAACATTGTAACAAGTAAATAACTTCGTAATATACAAACTGTCCCAGGACAAGCTTACGCTACCGTTATTTTAAAAAATATTCAATATTATTTTACGAAATTTGATATTTGTCAGACTGTATTGTACATGTTTCCATGTATACTATTATTCACGAAAGATGACTATTCAAGGTCATTTGTTCGAAGAAAGAATACACATCACTTTATAGCAGTAGCATAGCAACATTTTGTATTAGAAAGAGAAAGATTATTTGACCTATGTCTATTTAATTTATGTGGTGTGACAGATATACGTAAATAGTGGCATTACTTTCTAACACACTATAAATAATAATGACATATGTCGTAGAATTACAGATACCTAATTATCTACTACACTGCCCTCTGTGCTAATATTTACCCAGTGGCGTTGCCGTCTAAATCAAATTATTATTCCTTGATTTATAGTTGTCTGTTTTTGAATTTTGCAAAAACATAAGTGAAGAACATAAATCTTTCAGAAAGGCATTATTTAGAATGAAACATAATTTTCAAATAAATTACTCTTACTTTTTCAGTTAAAATGTGTCCATAGATATTTCATGTTGCACGCCTATGCATACAAAATTCAATGAAGTTATCTACAAGTAATATTATATCAGACGGCTTACAAATGGCCTTGAATAGTCATCTTTCGTGAATAATAGTTTACATACATTAGTCGCGTTGAAATTAATTTTAAAAAATATGTATAATCAGAGAACTTACTGTACTATAAAATATTTTTTTAGATATCGAGTATATGAAAAAAGACACAAAAGTAACCGGAACTGTTACAAACTACTATTATAAAATATTTTTAGATTTCTTCTCTTTAATATTTTCTTTTCAGAAATAAAAAAAATTTTTAGAGACGAAACCTAACAAATATAGTCTTTTCGAAATATCTGGTAAAATGCATGATTGTAATTTAAAGTTGCAAAAAATAAGAATTTACAAAATAATGAATTTTCTTAGGATAGGTAGTCTAAGCACAAGAAAGTACTCAAAAAATATTTTCAAGAATAACAGAGATACGATGATAAAATTATCATTAATACTTCAAAAATAATAATTAATCCATATCAAAAGTAAATTTTAAATATATATCCGGTATTTTTAACAATTCCTTGTTTTTTTTAGTCTTCCCTCATACCTAGATATATGATATACGTGTATAAATATTGTTATCCTGCGAAATATAATATACACAGCGTTGTAACTTACCTTTCGGTCGTTCCGGGGCAGGTTTCCGCAGACCGTGCAGAGGTACGTCGCCGCCCTTCTGGATGGTTTTGTACGCCTCTTTCTGCTCGTGGGGATTCAGCTGCAAAGCCGCATCCTCTCGGCGCCGGAACACCAGCGTTGAGTCACTCTCATATCCTGATTCTTTCAAAGCACTAGAACAAATAATAAATAAATATTTCCGTTTATTAAAATATATAGATAGTAAATCATTCATTAATATTACCTACTGCATGATTTTTATTACTAAACTATTTTAGTAAATCATTTTTAATGACACCTATTAATGCATGATTTTTATTACTAAACGATTTTAGTAAATCATTCATTAATGCATGATTTTTTATTACTAAATGATTTTAGTGGGTGCTTATCTAAATTATTTATCATGGAATAAAATTAGATAATAAGATACGGCTAACGGAGAAATATATTAACTAACACGTGTCTTAATTGACGATTAATGATCTCTATAATTAATCTCATTATCACATTTGATAGTTAATACCTTCATTAAATTAACTAAACATGTACAATGATTTAATAAGTTCAGGTTAGCTGGTTACCCTACGTTAGGAGACAGCGGTTAAACTAACCATTATTAGTGGTTACAGTGGTTCAATTTCGGAATACACTATGTATAGCCCAAATAAGGCAGCAACATTTTTAAAAACTACCACAGTTACTTAATAAGATAGTAAATTAATAAGTCCTACTATAATAGGGCAAGAATTTTTATATGACTTCTAAGTACTAAATTTTAAAAGATATTGTTCTTTAAAGAGCCTCAAATTTGAAAAAATCACGAAATATCCATTAGATATTTTACAATTAATTATTGAAGTATGTGTAATAATTTGAAAAAATTACGTGATATGAAACAGAATGTGACATCGTAACACATACAGTTTAACGTGTGACAAACTATCGCTTATTTTTATTTATATAAATAATGTAAACTGTTTTCCTATTGGCTATGAATGACGTGTTGTAGGTGCTCCGTCGTCACAGGAGTGGGGGGTTGTTTTTCATGACTATTTCTGGCACCAATCTTTTTATTTATTTACGAAATAACAATAATAGTATACTAAGTATTAAGAACGGTAATTCCTTAACGTTCGTGATGCTTATACTATTTTTTGCACGATCGACGCACAAAATTTAAAAGAAAAATAAGATATGAAAATTATTTTGACATATTAAAAAAATTTATTTGTCATTTTTGAAGTAAGCTTTGATTTTTGTTTTTATTTATTTACCGTCTCGCCTCCTGAACGGTAAGTGAAGCACATCATTTACCGACGTGAGTCACATCCCTTACCATTCAGTAATTTGTAAATAAGACCTACTGTCTTGGAAACACTATCAGTAATTATAAAAAAATAACCCGATCGTGCAAAAATTATTTTTTATATTACTATGAAAAATATTGCATAAACTTAGATTTAAAATACTTTTAAAAAAATGTGAATCCGGCTCATTGTTTAAAATTGAGAGGTGAATTTTTTTAGTTGGTAAATTGGTGATTAAGAAATATTTATTACATTTCTTTGCAGTCCGTAATTTTAAAACGTTTTACAGCGCAAAGTAAATTTAATATTTATTATTTCTTAGAGAAGAAAAATAGCATTTACTTACTGGCTCATAAAAGATTTACTGGGCGGCACATGTTTCTGTTGCTCCAGATGCTAAAAGAAAAGAAACTTGAATTAATAAAAACATAAAAACAATGATAAATACAGTGTAAGTGAAGTTAAACGCCATGCGATTTGTTGTTGTCAGTGTAAACTGTCAGTTGTTAGAAGCTGCAACCTGTGTACCAAATAAATCAGGCCGGAGAATGATCGCTTTTGTGACAATGAAATAAAAATAAATGATATCACAAAACAAAACCATTCTCCGGTTTTAAAAATAATAACATTAATAAAACATAATATAAAAGATGCATGAAATGAAAACTTATGATTTTTAAAGTAATTTATCATGATTTACACAGAATATAAATATGATGCTTCGTTTAATATTTATGGTTAAATAACATGCAGTTTACACAAAAATATGTTAAAATGTGTTACAGACTTCAGTTACCTACATAATTTTAATTGCATATTTTTTAACCGTTATAGAAATATTGATTTTTAAGAAGAAAAGTATACGAGCTCGTCATAATAATTCCTAAATATATACGTTTTAATGTCGAATTTTAAAAAATACGTTTCTCTAAAGTTTAATATAGACAAAATCTATTTTGAATATAATAAAGTGATTATTCCTCATTAAATTTATCAACATTAAAACAAATTTTAACTATGTATAAATTAACTTAAATATGAAAATTAGTTTTTGTTCTTACGTCGAACTATTACGACGAGGGGCTAATCACATTCATTTGCTTATTTTTTAGGCATATTTGTCTAAAAATAATAATAATAGTATATATTTCAATGAGAATGTAATGTATAATACACATGAGAATGAAGTTTGCATCACGAGCGAATGCGAGTGATGTAAATCATTCGAATGAGTAATAGCCATTACATGCTAATAGAATATATACCTTATCCACAATTGTTAAATAATAACACATCAGTGACATATTTGTATTGAAAAATAACTAGAATTTTTTCATTGACAAATGCAAAAATGTTTTTAAATGTAGTTATCGTTGTTGTTGTTGTTGTAACAAAATTATGAAGTGATTTGATGTTTAACAGACCATCTTAAAACCGACTATTCAGCTACGATTCAAGCTTAAGAAGAAAATAAAAGTATGATAAAATAACAATACTATGCTCTGTTCCATTTAAGCCATTCAGTAGATGGCACTGTCAACAGCGCAAATCTGAAGTAGCCGATATTACATTGGGTAAATTTGTCTCTTGTCTCTAATTTCAACCAATCAGAGATGTCAAAACTATTCCCTATGCTCCGCACTACTGAATGGCTTAAATGGAACAAGGTATAGTGTAATTTTGGCTTTTATTTGGAAAGAATTACTTATTAAAAGTAATTTTGTTTATATTCTTCCAAAGATAGGATTTGAATTTGACAAAACTATTGAATAATATTACTCCATTGAGTTGTCAATATTTATATATATTTATATTAGCAACAGTAACGAAAGTCATTAATTGATAAAAATCTGTTGAATTATGGGTATATTATTTGACAGTTGTGGATAAAATAAATTATGCTACACACATAGAAGTAGTTCCACTTTGCAACCACAACCACTGAGCATGAAAAAGTTAATTTACTTATTAAATAAAAATATTTTGTAGTTATTAATTTAAATTTTAATTGCATGTAGCGTGGATATACAGGTGTTTTTCGGATATTGGACACCCTGATTTTTTTTTATTATTGGAAATAAAAGAAAATCATTCAAATGAAAGATTTAGCACTTAAAATTAACCAGTGGTTCCGAAACTATCACAATTATATTTTTTTAAATGGGATATTATACATTTTTTAAGCGTATTTTTTTACCAGAAAACAGTCATGTAATCACTTTATATCCTTACATAACAAAAATATAGAGAAAAATGCAATAGACATTTTCAATTTAAAGAGATAGAAGATATGCGCAATGGGGATCTGCGCATAGTAAGAACAACAACAAAATTTGAAATCAAATGCGAGAAAATCCTTGACAACTTAAAAAAAAACTTCTCGAAAAAAGTTCCAAAAGCTTTTATTGGAGCTAAAATGTATAACGATGCAAATTTTTATCGAGAATACAATATTTTTGACGTTTCGTTGACAGCCCAACTGGCAGTTGTTGTTGCCATTTTACTTACTATTTGCAGCGGTAGAAAGCGATAGTGTTAAATTGAAAAGGTCTATTGAAATTGAAATTAATTTTACGTTTATATTTATTTTTTAGTTGGCTATGAACGAAGATCAAAAACTGCTATCTGTCAATTTGATTTATTTAGTGCATAATTACTATTATTGCTATTTATAAAGTTATTAACAAATAATTGTATCGTTATAATTTAAATTAAATTTTTTATTCATGCATAGCCTACTGAAATATAACTATAAAAATAATTTTACTTAAATTTCAACTCCATTTTTCCTCAATATTTTTGTTATGTAAGGATATAAAATGATTACATGGTTGAATTGAAAAAAAAAATACTGTATCGAATGAGATTAAAAAATATATAGCATCTCATTTAAAAAAAATATAACTTTAACGTTTTAGTTTGAGAACCACTAGTTAATTTTTTTTCTTCAACAAGTAAATGTCCCGTTCGATCTACAACTTTTATTTGAATGATTTTCTTCTATTTTCAATAATAAAGAAATTAAACGAGGTGTCCCGTATCCGAGAAATACCCTGTATAGATTGACAATAAATAGTTAAATATACTTTTTTTACATCGGCCTGATTCTCGTGACACTTGTATTGAAAACAATATTGTATCCTAAACAACACTGAAAACAATGTAGTTTATGATATTGTTTGATATTCGTATTCCCGTGACTCCCTTGTAAACGATCTGTATTCAATTTATTGTATTGCATAGTATACAAGTATGAAGTTAGTAAATTTCCATATTTGACATTTATTTTTTTTTTGTTTTTTGACATATTTCAACGAAACAATATTATTTTGTGGTAATTGTGGTGTCAAGTACAATGCTGAACGCTATATAATGTCTTCGGAAAGTTCAAAGAAGAAAAGAGTGTCAAGGACACAGTAACAAATATACATAATTTTTTTTAAATACATATCCAAATTTAAGGTCTGGTAAAATAACGCCAAATTTTACAACTGATGACTGGTTCATAGATATTAAGTGATCCGCACCAATAACTTTTTGGTAACTTCCTTGAGCGAATAAATGTAACACGACAAATATCTACCATAAATTTTTTGCAAAAATAAATTAATTTTCAATTTTTTAGAAGATAGGTATTTACTTCTAATTGTTTTGGTATAGAAATTTCTTTCCGATCTAAATTTGATAAGATTGGAGCTATTATTTGAATTAAATCAAAAGCAGTTTGGCGTAAGAATCTGTAAATATTTTTAAATGTCGTTTCTGGTAAGGACAAAGGATCACTCACATCCCTTAAATGTTTTTTTATTAGGTGAGCATTTTGCCTCAAACCTAAATGTATGCTACATTCTAATTATTCTTGACAAAGTATTATTTCAAAATGTTACATACATTTCGTCGTCCCCGATAATTGCATTAATTAAAAAAATTAAACCAGCATTTGCCCTAATTCGAACTTTAAATAATGTTTTTTAAATTTATTGTTTTCCTAACAAGTAATAAAACGTCTTGTTCGCAATACAATAAATGAAAACAATTATTGTTTGCTATACAATACAATTTTGATCACCTGAATACCTAAAATTGTATAGTTCACAATAAATTTTTGACATTTCAATTATTGTTTTGTATACGATATTGTTTCAGGATCAATGTTCACTTGAATTCCAAAATTAAAATTTGTTGTATACTATTCAATAATTGTTTCGTATACAATATTGTTTTCAATACAAGTGTCACGAGAATCAGGCTGACTTGGTTTGACTCGAAGTTAATTTTTTAGAATAATCGCATATTAATTTCTTTAAGTTAAGTTTACTCGGGCACCAAAAGGGTAAATTTAAACATTTTGGCATCCTAAATTTACAAAAAAAAATTTCTCCACAACTCTATAAAGCGCCCCACAAAGTTTTGCGAGGCAATAATATACTCGTATGTAGAAAACATTTTGGCATCCAAATATTTACATTTTTTTTCTCTACAAGTCTATGTGACTATATGACTTTAACATGTAAAAACATATGTTCGTAATTTCCCGATGCCCTAACTATTTTAGATAAAAATGCTTCAAATAAGAACTTAAAATTCTGCATCTGAATCAATAAATAAAATTAATTTTGCAAGCTCTATAACGGCAGAAACTAGGTATGAAAATGTCAAAAATCACCCTAAAAATAGCCATACCCATGGAATTGAAACAGATAAATTAACAGTTGTTTGAAGTTTTACCTGTCAAGTTAGATTAATATATTTTTATTACACCTTGTTCCATTTAAGTCATTCAGTATTGTTGAGAATAGGGATAGTTTTGAACTCTCTGATAGACCGAAATTGGAGACAAGAGACAAATTTACCCAATGTAATTTCAGCTACTCAAAACTGGCGGTGATGCGAGCGCCATCTGCTGAATGGCTTAAATGGACCAGAGTATAGGTATTATTATTTGTAATATCTGTTCAAGTGAACAATTATTAATTTAAATAAATAATTTTTCACTTTAACAGAAATTACAAATAATACAATTAAATTAACCTATACTGTATTTCAGATAAGAATAGACATAGGAGTAGGATAGGGCTTACGATTCCAGATTTCTGATTGGTCTAAACGCGAACCAAGTTTACAATAGCACTATGTAAGCAGGTATATTATTTATTCCATTTTGACTTTATAATCTATTAAAATACTTTTTCTATTTCGGTGTTCTTATGTTTCTATAAAAGCACTGTTTATCACTGAAAACACGACGTTTAGAAAATCTATAAACGTACTGTTTTTGGCGCCTTTTATGTTCTAGAGGTGGTAGTCATGTTTTCATAACTGACAGATAACCTCAAAATGGTAAATTACTTGTGTTGAAATATTATTTCTAATTGTGGATTTTTATCCTTTCTCTAGGTGATAGGACTAGAAAGAAAATAAATTTATAGCTATAGATGTGTTAGTTAAGAAAGAATAAGAATCTGTGAAGTTAAAATTTCAACTAAAAAATTATGAAACAAGAAACAATGCGCTCAGGTTTACTTTGTCAAAATAATTAAAATGGTAAGTTTTATTTATTACAATTTAAATTTATGGTAATGCAATTTTGAATTGAATGTATTTTTATTCCAGGCAGGTTACGAAATGTATGATGCACATTACTTGAAAATGTTGACACTGTCTACTCAATTTGTGGCGGCTACTAGCAAACAAATATGAAAAGTTGACGTTTTAATCCATGATTTCCAGTTCCACGTTGTGACGAACTATCGAATATATGCCATATTATGTTTTGTATTAAAAATTGTAAGAACAGCTGTTGCCGTTAACTGTGCAACTGAGTAGTGAGTGTTGACAAAATGGTGGAAAGTAAAAGTCTAAAACAATAAATTGTTCATTAAAGTATTTCATTATTTAAAGAGTTTTATTTATATGTTGTTTTCTCAATAAAAAGGCATGATGGTCCACGTAACGTCCTTCAATCCTATATTCAAGTTTTATTTATGATAACCAACACGAACTACCGATATGTCAAATCAGGATGGTTCATTAATAAACCTTCGAGTTCATTGTATGTATTGGTTTTCCTCTTTCATAATTGTATAATGCTTGATACAATGTTTTAATGTAAACAATCAGACAAAATCACAAGATACACAAACTGTCAAAATGTGAAATTTCAATTTTTAGCGGGAAGAGATTTTGGCTGTAACATGTAGCACATCGCTTATAGACTTAGGAGTAGGACGTAGCTAACAATGTTATCCAATCAAAATATGTGGCTGTGATGAAAAAAACGTAATGTCACTTGTTACATTTGTTTCTATTTGTCAAAATATTTAACGACGTTGTTTAATATAAGCGATACAGCCCATTACTTGTAAGTTTCATGATATTGTTTTTTAAATACCAAGAAACACATGCGCCACATTAATATTTTTTCGTTATGCGCAACAAAAGATGCCAACGTAATAGTACATCATATGTTTTCACTCATTTATATCATATCACATTGTAAATGAGAATAACTAAAATGATACAGTTTTTATTTCAAATTTGTCATTAAGCAATATTATGTTATTTTGATGCTATTAATCAACGTACAATAATTATTCTTGTAGTAAATAAAGTCTGCAACGTTTTGTGTTAGTATTTAATGGAGGTGCATTGTGCTAGAAGTGAGGATAGGTAGGTGTAGACCGCTTACACTCCTGGCGGTGACTTGGGACAACATGTAGTTGAGACTTGGCAGAGCCGAGTGGTCGTCCAGCCACTGCAGCAGCACGCAACGCACCAAAGCCATGATAGAACACCAACACCAACCAACACCACGGACAGTTAGTTAGCATTTTCACACCAAAACCAAACAGTACCACAACACTTACACCTTACGGTTAATTAGTAATCAGTAAGTGTTATTCCAACAACGAATGCTTGTACAGAATCAAATTACTGCAAATTATTATCACTGTTTTTGTTCTCAGACTTGCATTGTAAAAATTTCAAATACTGTAATGTCTATATTGATGTTGATGTATGTGAATATATTCATAATTATCTATTATAAAAATTTGTAGGGCCAAGGTTTTAACTACCGCAGGTAAATGACCGTTTTTATAAATGATAGATAAGTTTACTTCCAAAGTAAATAAAATTTATTCATTCGAATGACAGTCAAACTTTTGACAGTAATATTAAACTTGCCATAAAATGAATAAAATTGATTTGTATTTGTTAATTAAAATAAATTTACTACGGAAGTAAATTTATTCCGTCTTTTATAAAACCGGGGGAAAATCGAATAAATTTAATCTGAGCGAGGAATGTCTAACTTGTCCTCAACAATATTTTACGGTGTTTATACAGAGGTTTCAAATAACGAGCCCAACAAGGGTTTCGCGAGATACGAAGGTAAAAGATGTCGAATTACCAAGCCATTTTCATAATGTATTTATTTTTCCGAAATATAGTCCAGCCAATATGTACAATAGAACCTGGTTTCCTTGCAAAAGGTCGGGTATTTATAATTTTTGGATATGTTGTAAGGACCAAGGCTAGTGATAAGAAACCAATTTTGTTGAAACGAAAGCCCTGTGTTAACAGAGCTAAGGGAAAAAATCTGATGTGGCCAGCACATAATCTCCCGTCAATTCCATGTTTAAAGTAGCAATGAGTTTTAAGTAAAATATCACAACCGATTGATCGTTTGTAAAAAAATCTAATTTGTTGTTCCAATAAACAGAAAAGTCTGTGATACCAAATTTTGGATATTTTATTGTTTTTCCTCGAAAATCTGTTAAGAGCTCCAAATTAAGTACCACTTTCGGTTTACCATATAAGTATAGTCAAAATCTAATATGTTGTTTCAAATTATACACGAGTTTTAAACACCAAGTTTTGGATCATGTTTTAATATATTTTTTCAAGAAAATCTGTTTATAGCTTTGTAAAGTACTACTTCCGGTTTATCAATTTTAGAAAAAATGTAATATGTCGTTTTCATTAATATAAAAATTTGAAAAGTTTTGTACTGTATCATTATATTTTTCACGAAAATCTGTTCAGACTTGCAAGTAAAGTATCAGTTCCGGTTTATCAATTTAAAAAATCTAATATGTCCTTCTTATTAATATAAAAGTTTTAAACACCAAATTTGAAAAATTCTGGTATATATCATACAATATTTTTCACGAAAATGTATTCAGAGCTACAAGTAAAATATCGTTTCCGGTTTATCAATTTTAGAAAAAAATCTAATATCTAAAAGTCTTAAATACCAATTTTGAAAAGTTTTGGAATATATCAATATATTTTTCACGAAAAACGAGTTAGTGGTTACTTGCTTCGGAATTAAATTCAAATATGCAGCTTGTGCTTCAAACTGAATACGTTTTAAAAGAAGATCCTCATTTTCACCCAATTTAATATATTTTTTCTTTCAAAGTATTTCCAATGACAGACAATAATTATTACCTACAGCAATTTTTTTCAATAACAATACAACAAAAACATAACAACCATTCAATGGCTACTTTGTAATTTAAAATACATCATTTGAATTGTCAGCGTCAAACGATGAATGAAAACATAAAAATGGTTTAAGAAGTTTTTAAAAAAGTGTTATATAAAACGTTGTATTACACTCGTGTGGAATGTATATTAGCCATTCGCCCTCCGGGCAACGTGGCTAAACTTTTTCTTTCGTGACTAATATGATACATTCCACATTTATATAATAAATAACTATTATTTATTTAATACGGATTTTTTTTTACAAAATATTTACTTATAATACTTATATTGCTATATTTTTTATTTTATTTTCCATTTTTTATGGTTTGTATGAAAATTTTGTTTTTAAGCAGGCCCCTCCTAAATATGTACATATGTATGTCTTCTAGGTGCGCCATTGTTATTCAATTTACGTTCTTTGCAAATGATCAAATAGCTATTGTGGTTCTTTATTTTTCTTCATTTTTAAACAAGTTCGCAAATATAAAATAACATTTGATTTTTTTCCAGCCACAAAGTTAGTTTGAACTAGTTTAGCAAAAACATTTTTCACACGCTATCAGTTTTACTGGAGGTTTGTTATACCGTGTCGAAAAGTCTGAGAACAAAACAAAAGAGATGAGCGAACTTTGACTCTGAAAGTAGTAGTAAAAGCAACATAAACTCGTATTTATGGACTTGTTTTACAATATGTATTTAGTTTTCCGCTGTTTGTGAGTTAATATTATGTATAAAATTTTATAGAAATTGTTATACCATTTCAAAATTTGTTATTGTGAAATATTAATTTATTAATATATCAGTAAGCTACATAATTATACAGTTTTGCATATGTACAAAAACAAAAACAAAAATATTTCTGGTTAAATTTTATATTGCAATTGCAAAAACGCTATTTTGAGAACAGCAATAATTTTGCTTATGAATTTATAAAAGCGAAAAAGTGGTGTATTTGTGTGTGTGTGTAAAAATGTGTGTGGAAAATACAAGCATTCGTTCAATACATTATAGTAATATTTCAAAAACTGTACATTAAAGAGAGATGCGTACCCCATCAAATATTTCCATGACTTCGTCCCACCACTAAAATAGAATATTTTTATATTAGTGCGATGTGCCACTAGACAAAAACAGGGAGTACAAAAATATGCTAAATACGCAAGCATAAGCACATTGTAGAGACAAACAATTCATTTTATATTTAAACTTTAAAATGATAAATGTTAACTAAAAAGCAAGATATTTTGCTACAATATACAAAAAGTTAGACATTTTTACATCTATGTAAGGATTAATATTTTAAAAAATGGAGTACAAAAGTAAGAGAAATGTAGATATCTAACCTCTTTGGCTTCCTTTTCTGAGATAGACGAATGTCCAGGAACATAATCTTCGATACGTCCCGGTTGGTTTTTATATACATCAGTACTATGTCTTACAGAAGCAGACATATATCTGGAACAAACAAAATAAATGAATATATAGGTACCATCACAATTTGTTACTGTACAAAAAAGATTAATTTTGATAGTAGAATTGTACAAATAAGAAAGTTTAATACAAAAATTAATAATGTGAAAAATACAATAAAAACCTTATTTTGTAGAAAACTTGTTTTTGTGTAAAATTTATTTTTTGTATGTTTTAAATTTATTGTAGAAATTACTATTTATTGTAATTATAACTTTATCGCCAAAATCAACCTTTTTTGTATTAATATAATTTGTTTTTGTGTAAATCTATATTTTTATTATACAAAACATCCAGCCAAAAATTAATGAGGATCTAAATTTTATGAATGTAAGTTCATTATAATGTGAAGAGCTTTCATATACTGTTACTGTAAATTCTTTAAAATTTATTTAGATATATTTTAACAAAGTTTTTAAGTTAAGTAGGCTATTATTTTTTAAATATAAGTGTTGAGAATAACTATGTGCCGATATTTTTCACTGTCCTTTAATATGTTTCATAACCGTTACGGCGAAATCAGTGGAAAAGTTGATCAGTTGAATTTACAGATATATATATATATATATATATATATATATATATATATATATATATATATATATATATATATATATATATATATATATATATATATTAAACATAAGTAGAGGTGGTGCCAAATGCCATGAGTTATGAAATGCGCAGATGAAGAAAAGACAGCTATTGGCGAAAAAATTCAAAGTGGGAGACGTCTGGTGGCAGATTTGTGAACTAGAGGAATAAGGAAACGTTGATAGCATACAATGAAACGTATGTAATTTTGTTGTAAAAGAAAGTGACATATATAGTGTATATTATATTTTCAGGTTTAAATAATGATCAGTAAATGCCATAGATACTGCTCAGTGCCACAACGCAGTAATTACAAGTAAAAATGTGTAAGTTTACACTATATCCCAAGTGACAAAATATGATCTTGAAATTTTCTTCCCATATAGCTTTGAGATCTCTAGTCAGTTCTATTACTGTTTATCATCCTTTTTAACAAGTTTTCCCCTTACTTGTTCCAAACCTGTACAACTTAATTTTTCTATTTCTTCTGCTCTATAATAGACAAACCCATAAACAAATAAATTAATAGCATAATAATAATGACAACTTTTGTTGTAAAATAATAAATATGGTTTTGATTTTTACTAACCTGTTTATATGCAACAAACCTGTAACAATATGTTTGCATTTGTCTCCCAATTCTGCTCTACAACTAAATTTTGCTGTCCAATAATTTATATTCTCATTTAATAAAATTTCAATCGTATGAGGAACTCCACTCAAATGACTGGCTTTTAAACAAGAAACCAGTATTGTACTGAATCCATCATCTTTTCTTCCACAAAGCAATACATGTCCTGCTTAAAAAACTGCTTCGCTTTCCTTTATAGGACGTGCAGAAGCAATGTATTCAAAAATATCACCTAATTTTATGTTAATTTTCTCAATATTAAATACTTTGCACTTTGAAATGCATATTGCCAGCAATAAGGAATGAGAGAACTTTCCTTATTCCTCCGCTATCTTGCTACCGTTCTGCCTGCCACCTATAGTTCAGTTTTTTCGCCAATAGAGAAAGGTCAGGCAATAGGAGAGAGAGAGAGAGAGAGAGAGAGAGAGAGAGAGAAAGAGAAAGAAATATTTTTCTTTCTGCGCAAAAACTCATGACGTTTGGCACTGGCACGGGCTATACCTTTATGAAAAGATATTGAAAAATTGTCTTATTTATTTTTAAATTATTTTGCCACCTGTAGTGATGTGGGTGGCAACGACATCACTCTGCGACTCAAAAGTTGTGAGTTTGAAGCTTATGTTTTTATCGGAAATACATGCGGCGTCATAATATGCATTGATCGTCCTGTAAATGCCTTGTGTACTGTGTCAGATCACAACGTACAAATCTTGCCCGTGAATAAGTTACTGCAGGTGAACTTCGCGCGCTCACAGTTTAACAAGTACTCTAGTATAGCCCGTGCCAAATGTCATGAGCTGTTGCGGAGAAAGCAAAACTCTTTCTTTCTCTCTCTTCTATTGCCTAACCTTTCTCTAACTGTCTCTCTTCTTGCTATGCGCATTTCATAGCTCATGACATTTGGCACCACCTCTACAAATTTTAAATAAAAAATAATGTATTAAATCGGAATAGGTTTAGACTGCATGCCCCTGAACCCATATTCTCGTGTACGTGATATACGTAAGTTAAAATTTAGTGCGTCCCCACTACAACAATACGTAGTTCGTATTGAATTTGACAATCAGCTGACATATAATAAGCTGTTTTTTGGCGACACACTGGTTTGACGCTGGTTCGTAGTGTTCTGAAACATTATTTTCTCGAATGAAAACGGTGCAAACAATGACGTCACGCTACAACTGTTTTGAAATAGTTTTGAACCAGCCGGCAGCAGTGGTTTGAAATGTTTTCGAAGTGGCGGGAGAAGGGGAGGAGGTTTAACCTTAACAATTTGCTGTGTTTTGTGTAAACAAACTTGACGAATTCGATTCATTCGAAATAATGGAAAGAAATCTTCTTCTAAATATCTATCTATCCAGTTTATTATTGAATTGCTCTCTATATCACTACTATCCCTTAAAAATGCATAAATTAATTTGCTCTATGGTATCTTCATAGTCATAGAATTAATTTCAATAAAATTTGCACTTATTGATCTTCCAGCTTAGTTACAAATAAACTTTTATTTGATAACTCTATTTGTTAAATTCAAATACATAGACATTACGTCATTGTTTTAAAACTATACATTTTGGCGAGTCCAAAAATAATGACGTCAGATACGAAAACGGTTTGAAAACCTTGTTGAATACGGTTCGTCGCCCAAAAACAGCTAGAACAACGTGTACGCGGATTATCAGGGCGGGAATATTTAAAAAAAATATATTTTTAGTATTTTCAGTAAAGTAAATATTCGTTAATTTACTCTATTCTTCTATATTATTAGTAAAGTGAATGTAGATACTTACTTATTTCTAGGCACTGTGTAGGTAATATATTCATTTTCTTTATCCTTGCTTTGCTGGTAACGTCTGCGATCTAGCGTAGCGTACTTGCTGGCAGACAAGCTGGCGTCACTGTCATATGCGTTCGGCTCCGGCTCGGACAGGTAACCTCCAGGGGCGGCGTACGGGTAACGGCCTCCTGGAAATCATCCAAAAATCATCACTTCTCAACAAAGAAGAGGAGCACCAACTATTAATCATTACTGAATACATGAACATCAGACTTGTTTATGTGTTATCTACTCGTATTATAGCAATGTATTACATTATTAGTAGTTTATTTTCCCTCATACTCGTATACTGATTTTGTAGAATGTAGCATATTATAATTACAATCCATATCAAATATTTAAAACAATGTAAAAATATTCATTATTAACATCCTTTTTAATTTTAGATAAAAACAAATTACGAGGTCTGTTAGAAAAGTATCTGACCTTATTTTTTTTGCGAAAACATGATGGATGGATGATCGCGTCTGTTACTGGCAAGCACCATTTGAGTGAGGTTATGTGTAGTGCTCTCGTCGGTTTTTCATTACAACATTACAAGGAACATGACGGAACGACTGGAGCAGCGCTTTTGCATCAAATTCTGCCTGAAACTGGGCGACAGCCAGGTGGAAACCATTCGGAAGATTCTGACGGCTTTCGGTGACGATGCTATGGGCATCACAGATTAAGAAGGCCCTCAAAGTGCGCAGTAACATCAAAATGATTCTGACTGCTTTCTTTGACTGCCGCGGTGTAATACATCACGAGTACGCATCACAGGGTCAAACAATCACCAAAGAGTAGAACAGGGATGTCCTTCGTCGCCTACGTGATGCAGTGCGACGCAAGAGACCAGAGTTGTAGTCAACAGGAAATTGGCGCCTCAATCACGACAATGCTCCAGCACATTCCTCGCATTTGATTCAGACTTTTTCGGTGAAGAACAAGACTCCTATGGTTTAACAGGCTCCTTACTCTCCTGATATGGCCCCCTGCGACTTCGGCTGTGCCCCAAACTCAGACAAGAGAGGACATTATGGCTGCAACGACAGCCGAGCTAAACTCCATTCCGAAAGAGGCTTTCTCGGAATGCTTCAAACAATGGCGGCATCGCTGGGAGAATTGTGTGGAGTACCAAGGAGACTACTGTGTAGGTGACTAGGTTTCCAACGCTCCAGGTACGCCCGTTTTTTTCCCGGCCAAAGGTCGGATACTTTTCTAACAGACCTCTTATTTCTATTATTGTTTATATCTAAAATACATATAACGTGCCGTTATTAGAATGATGCATTTTTCAAGTTCCGATCAAAGTGTCTAAAGGACTATGGGAGGTCTACTTTGGCTCTAGGCTACACCGTTTGCACTTGCCGCAAGCCGGCCCCAGTTTTATAGTTAAGTGTGTACAGAACAACTTGATCCATATTGAGATCGCAAGAATTAAAACAGGTACCTATGTCTTAAGTATCTTAAATGAGGCAAAACAAAAATTGGTATGATCTGTGTTTTCCGACAAATATGTATTTTTGATTATAGGTAATTTGTAAATAGATAATAAAATTTTAATAAAAAGACAGTAACCCGTATCAAAATTTTACAAGAATTCAAAAGTAAAGCTCGTAAAATTTTGTACAAAAAAGGATTGTAACATTTTTCACCTAGGATGAACTCTCAAAGAATTATGTTAAAAATAGATAACCAGAATAACAATTTATGAAAAAAAAAAATTACTCAAGAAATAAACAATATTAGGTTTTTAATACTTAGATTTTACTATTTGTAACAGTTAACAGTCGTCATGGCATCGAAAGAAGTATAATAATTGATGATTTTTAAATATTCTTTTTCGACGCTTTTATAAAGATATGCTAACGAGGTTTGAAAATTTGAATTCAGCATGAAATTCTTTATCATGTATTAGACGATTTTTGCTGTGAGCGGTTCGTGAGTTAACTAGCAACGTAAGCTTATAAGAAATTCCTTTAAAATATTTAATATCTGCAAATCGGCTTAGTTCTCAGTTTTTCGTGTGAAATTTCGACAGGATTAAAGATAAACAATATTATTTATTTAATACGTGTCGAAATTTGAACTGAGAATCTACCCGATCGTACGTACGTACGAACGTATCTCGTAAAACTCAAAAACAGTAAGCCGTAGAAAATTGAAATTTTGTATTTAGGACTGCTGTAATATCTAGTTATGCACCTCCTTTTTTGGTCATTACATATAATTTCCAGAAATGGTACTTAAAGTTTATAATAGATTTTAATGAAAAACTATTTTAAAATATAATCCAAAACTTTTCAAATTTAGTATATAAAAGTCTTATGTAAATGGTAGTAACATAATAGATTTCGGTTAAATAGGCTAACCGGAAGTGTCATATTACCTGAAGTTGTTACCAGTTTTTCTTGCATAAAATTGTTTTATTTTGATTTGAGAAATAAATGCTTCAAATAAGAGTTTTAGAGAATTAAATTTTGCGTCTAGCACATCAAGTATTATTAAATTGGATCTTTGTATATCCGAGATATGTAAATTTAGAATTTTTTTTTTTTTTTGGTTTTTATAATAAAGCTTGCTATGGATTAGGAGAAAAATAACGAAAAAATTAATGTTAATGTCAAATTACAAGAAATACGTGCAATTTTATAATTGGGTCTATACTTCATGTTGGTCTTAGTCGTGTGGTGTCCACATCAGATTTCTTCTAAAATAATTTGGGAAGCAACGCGCAAAAAAAACTGTTTTTCCATGTTAAATGCCTATGTAACGGATTTCGAACGCCACCCGGTATATATATATATATATATATATATATATATATATATATATATATATATATATATATATATATATATATATATGAGATGCCTTTGTTTTAATGTTTTTATGTTTCCTGTACAACATACATTTTCGACTTATGTGCTTAGGTCCACCGGGCCTACATCAACAATACCTCTTTAATCTGAACTCTCTAGTAGATCGAATTTTGTGTAAAAATTCATATTTTTTAAATTTAAATTTGTTTCCCCCTTAAAATCTTAGATTTTAGATTTTTCTTGAATTCTGGTAGTTTAGATGTAATTTAAAATTGAAAATTTCGATCAAAATTATTAGTTTTTCGTCATTATCTTCAGTAGTAGTCTACTAGTCTATGAGTAGTAGTCTAGAGAGTTGCGGACACAACAAACGCCGTGAATAAAAGTACATCTAGATGGGCTGTGAAATTCACATTACATGTGCTATTTAGCTAAAACTGCATCTTTTTATAGTTTTCGAGATCATGATTAATCATCATGTAAATATTTACTTTGGAACCGTATTTGTCTCTTAAAAGTTAAATTTAATTAGAAAATCAATAGTGCAAAAATGTATTACGTAAGTATATTTTTATACAATATTTATAATGGCATAAATGATGGAAAATAAACTACCTAGTTATTTTTAATTGTTTTAGATGTTTAAAGATTAATTAAATTTTATAACTATTTATGAATTATTTTATTATATCAGTTTGTTAAGTGCTAGTAGGTATATGTGGAATGCTTATAAATAAATAATTAAATATTATTGTGATTGTAGTAGATGAGGTGAGCCAACAAAAGCGAAGTGAGATATATATTTATAAGTGGGTTGCAACAAAGCGCCTGAAACCAAAACATCACAAAAATACTTTAGTCACCTCTGCGAGATTTGTACCGCACTGTTACATATTCGTCTGAAAACAAAATATTAACTGTTTAGTTACACTATTCAACTACAAAAAAGCTAATACTACAAACAGTAAACAGTAATTGGTATTCTGAACTCTCAACAACAATACGCTTCGTAATTATACATCTGTTTCATTTATGAAGAAAATGTTTCATATTTGAATACGAACAAGAAAATGGAAACAATAAGATGTACAAATGAAAAACATCTGACTCCAATGTAATTGCATTTTTGTAATATCAGGGAATACGATGAGAAATTGAATGAAAACTTATGCTGAGGGTTTATTTCTCAGTGTTGCAGAATATTTTTTGTATTCTTCATTTAAAACAAGATGAAAATGAAAATTTAGGTTCAAATAAAATTTAATCACTAATATAGCAGACATCCTGTTGTTATGAGTATGTGGCGGAAAATATATTCATATGTAATATAACAAGTGATATGATTATCATCGATGATATCCTCGAGTGAAACCGAGTTGCAGATTGCACGAGTCCGAAGGACGAGTGAAATGTGCTCCTTCGGTTTCACGAGGAATTTATTAATCATATGACGAGCTTATATTTAATGAGAGAATATAATGAATTTTTGTGACACATTGTGTCTAACCTAACCTTTCATATATTGTATTACAATATAATTAATTTCACAATTATTGTGTTATTATTTTCATCCTTTTCATCGTTGTTGATATCAAAAACATTTTTATATCTAAAATTAACTGTCAATGTTGTAAATAAAGAAAACAAATCCCCTAGTAACGAATATAAATAAGGTGATAATTTCTTTGTTTTTTTATCATCGCTGTGATAGACATGTAACTAGGGGATTCTGAATGTTGATTGGCGGAAAACATGTCACGTGAGTAATGAATTATATTCTCAATAAAATAACGGGTAGAATGAACAAATGATTAAGGGTGATTAGCGAGAAAAAAAAAACTTCAAATTATAGTTAGTATACGCAACTTTTATTTGAAGTATTTTTTTCTAAAATAATCCATAAACGATTGACAGTGATAAAACACTGCTAGTCAACACTTCGCTAATCACCCTTAATCACTTGTTCATGCTACCATCCATTATTTTATTTTTTGTATTTTAAAAATACTAGTCGGTATATTACGTCAACTATTAAGGTGTAGATGGTATGACTAGCGAATGAAAGTTGACGTTTAAATTATTTTGTAGATGTGGTTTCTTTTGAAACCCTAGAGAAGAATAGAATTGTACGAAATATTCAGTTATGAAATTTTTGCATGAACTCACTTAAATACTGGACTAGCAAAGCACAAAAATACATTAGTATGTCTGGCTGAAAATAGATGGCCGACTAGGGTAACTGAATTCAAAACAGTGGTGCGTATAATTTTTTTAAACATTTTTATGTTTATTATAACAAAATATTTTGATCTTTAAACTATTTAATTTGGCAATTCTACGAAATAGGATTATTTTTAATTTCCTCTAACAGTAATTCCGACTCGAAGGTTGCTACACCCGAGACGAACGAACTAGAATTTGCGGTATTAATTTTTTTAAATACATCCCTGATGCCTGTTGCTAAGGTCATTTTAAATTGAGTACAATACTAATCTTCTGTAACGGAATACATAAGTGTCAGTTTCCTTTCAAATCAAATATAGGGAAATGTTTCCAAAAGAAACCACAGATATTAAATAATCTAAACTTCAACTTTCATTCGCTAGTCATACTATACAAGTATTGGGATTTTCAAGTATCAAGAGATGGCGCTGATCGCATTAAACAATGGTACACTTTTTGTTGACATGTATCAGCGTAGCATTTCTGCCAATTGTATTTCTTTAGTCTTCGTATTATTTTCTCATTTATTAGTATTTTTCATTTATAATTCAAGTATGTATAATAGAGTTTTTGTAGTCATATAGTTATAGTTTCATGTAAATGTCAAATGTGTACCACTGTTTGTAGTTCTAATAGTCGCCGCTAGTTAGCATTTTCTTATTTGAAAATCCCAATAGTTGGAGGAAGCGATCTATGGAACTCATTATAGAATTTGCCAATTGGCCGTTATAAAGTTTTTGGAAATTTTCTTTGGTACATGCAAAAATCTTTTTCAGTGTTTGTATAAAATGCGAATATGTGGAGACCCTGGGATTGTTTTACTGTATTATTTATTATATTGTTTCAATTTACAAAATTTATACGAATATTCAGTATGATTTTTTTAATACGGCCCCTACCCTAAAAGTGATGTCTTCAAGTTCGAATAATTTATGAGTCTTGACTACTAAGATTCCGAACCCTCCATAAAGGGTTGTAAACCCTGCATAAGTTGGTTTCATACTCGTATAATATCACTTCGTCCAACTATAATAGTTTTTGTTTATGGAATTCAAACTCATGACATGTGTCTCATTCGATACATTTTTATTCTAAGCGGAAGGTAAAGAATTTAAGTATTTCAAATTTTGTAAACGTATTAAAAAGCTTCTTTAGTTAGTTAATTCTTGTTTATAATATGTAACAAGACGAAATTCAGCGGCTTTATTTTTATTGAGTTTATGGAATCTTTGGAAAGGTAGTTTGAAGTACTTTCCAAAAATTCCTAAATTCATTATGTCAGAACAGAAAGCGTTCGTAATTAGTTTGTTTTTCAAATATGAGTAAAGTATCATTCACAACAAAAAAATTAACGTAGCGGTAGAATTAGTGGCAGTGGAAGTGGCCCGGGCCTCTATTCTCGAATCTAAACGTATACGTTTGCGGCGTTTGAAACGTATGAAATGAGATTTAGGTATTCTCCAGCGTCCGTTTCATGAACGTATATGTTTCTAAACGTACAATTTTCATACGTTTGACAACGGGCGGGGACTGACCATTCGTTCAATGAATTTTCCATACGTTTACATCTAAATGCAATACTATTATACATAAAAACACTATAGTTTGGGGAATAACTATTATAAAATTATTTAGTGATGAATTAATTCTGTTATTATTTTTTAAGGCAAGTATATTTTGAAAAATATAAATTATGAATTTTTAATTTAATATAATATATGTATAATAGAAATATGATAAAAGTATTCAACCCGACTGTAATTTATTATTCCTAAGAAAATTAATATTTAACTTTCGTTTGAATTAGAGCTCTTTATAAGTAAAAGTAAAATTAATATCCTGCCAAACGGACATTTTTCTGGCATTATTAATTGAAACAATAACTGTGAACTTGTTTATTACAACAAATGATAGCATTTAACATTATTATTAAATGTTCTCAAAATTCGATTGCTTTTTTGTGTGTAAAAGTCGAATTAAATTTTCCACGTTCTAATAATTATTATTTTCTGCTCTTCAGAGAAAAGAAATACTTATTTCGGCATTTTTTATGTTCAAATAAAATCGTAGGTTAGTGTATATCAATGTCAATATGTCAAATTTTGACATTTAATCACACGCATGGAGCGTGGTGCTGTTGTCTGATTGGTCCATTCACAAATGAAAAACTTTGGTGGAACCGTCCTTTAGAAAGCCAAACGTATTCGAATGCAAATCAAGCGAGACAAACGTATACCATTGGGGAATAGAATTTTTGAAACGTATACGTTTAGACACTATACACTATACGTTCATGAACATATACGAATGCGAACGAATGATTTGGAGAATTGGGGCCCTGGGTGAAAGATTGAATACGTTATAGCAAATGTATTCGTTCACATCCAAAAATTAAGAAAATTAGTAGTAGCGCAGTGGCAACGGCAGCGGTAGGAGTTTGCAAACTCCAAACTTCTACGTTACCACTGCCGCTACCGCTTAATTTTTTTGACGGTTTTGGCGTTTATTGACATCTGATTTCTGATTTCATCACATAAAATGAGCAATAGAAAAAAGATCATTTTGTGGTGTGCCTCAGATGTTGCGCTATATAAACAAACAGACTTATTAATAAACTTTGCACAATTAAAAGTGAACACGTAACTTACCATTTTCACTTATTTCAAAGGAAATTTGTGCCCACGCATTTCCTTTTTTTGAAATAGTTTTAAATTCCCTTAATCTCTTCGCTTATCTCATGCAATGGAGTGCTTGTGGATAAGTGTAGTTAATAAGTCATCATCTATGTCAGTTGCGTTTTGCGTAAAAATAAAATGACAGCTATAACTGTCAACCTTGCACCATAGTAATTTATAATAAAAAATTCCTAGAAAGTATAATTTCAATAATTTTTCATTGTGAACGGAAATAATATTTACTATAAATTTCTTACGCTACCGATGCCACTAATTCTTACACTACCGTCAATTTTTTTATTCTGAATGGGCCTTTAGTCATCATTCTACTCAAGTTGTGTTTATATCTCGTAGTTGTTTATAATGTAATTCGTAAAAAAATCCCTTTTGGCAAATTAATTACCTATGCAGCATATAAGTCACGGCTAGAGTAGCTGCAGAGATTGGAGTGGCTGCAGTAGCAGCTATAGAAGTCCAGTAAACAGAGGTCGAAAAAGGGGGTTACCTTACAAAAGGACAGGTAGTTCTGAATTTTTGGTAAGTTGTATAGGATGGTTGGTTAATGAAAAATCCAAATTTCCACAAATCCCCTTCCTCCGCTCACTCCGCCATCTTGTAAAAACCACCATAAATCGGCACTTTTTTCAGATTTTCGCCTATAACTTCTATCTGGTGAATTTTAGCGAAACAAAAGTTATATGACAACTTGTAGAGGATGAAATTTTCAAAAAATTTGAAACAAAAGGTTTTTTTCCACGATTCATAGCAACGGAGCTATGAAGCTCCCAAAAAAGGCAACAATTGCGCATTTAGCAAAATTTTGAGTTTCTTTCCACTTTACATCGCAATAACTCCGTAACACTTCATTTTAGCGTAAAAGTCCTCATAATGAGTCTTGCAGAGAATTTAATTACCTACAAAATCCATATATCAATTTCTTTTTACGACCAATGCAGCAGAGTAGGGGTAAATTTACAAAAGTGTGTTTTTTTTTCGAGTTTAGTGCAGCAACAGCCTTTGGCTCATTATTTCTAATTATACAACTATTATTTAAAACAAAATATCCTATATTGATGCAAAATAAACGTAACTATATGTTAGTGAACGTCAGTGAAGTCTTGTGGGACTACTAGAAAAAACTGTTATAAAACAGCACTTACTTCTTTTATTTGCCTGCGAGATCTTTCTAGTGCTCTTAACTCGACATGGTCGAGTATAGTATCAAAAATCGGAGACAACGTTGCTACACTAAAGTTAAAAAACACTTTTCGTTTTTTTTTCTCGTAAGTTTACCCCTACTCCGTTGCTTTGGTAATAAAAAAACTGACACTTGGATTTTGTAGGTAATTAAATTCTCTAGATTGTTTATAAGGACTTTTACGCTAAAATGAAGTGTAACGATGTTATTACGATGTAAAATAGAAAGAAATTAAAAATTTTGCTAAGTACGCAATTTTAGCCATTTTTGGGAGCTCCATTGCTATTAATCGGACCAACAAACTTCAAATACAAAATTTACAGGAAATTTTGTCCTCTACAAGTCGACAAATAACGTTTTTCGCGCTAAAATTCATCAGAAAGAAGTTATAAACGAAAAATTGAAAAAAGTACCAATTTGCGGTTGTTAAAATATGCATAAAGAAAATATGAAAATGGATGTTTCACAGTAATCTGTGTATTCTATATTTTCTGCATTTTGTAACGGTAGAGCTGAGTATAGCAACTAAAACAATATAATGAAATTTTATAATAATGATTTATCTATAGCTATGAAAAATGGGAAAAATCTCAATATTTTTCTAAGATCGCTACTTTTGCATCGTCACGTTATGTCCGCTCTGCTGTATCTTTGTTTTGCTAAAACTAATAATTGTAAATATGTACAATATGTATCTTAGTTCTTAGTTGTAATTTAAATATTTGTGTGTATTATTCTCTCCATCTAAATGTGAATGTATAATATATTTTGTTTCCAAATTAAGTTTGTTTATTACCCTTCGAAAATAAACTGGTGGCAGCGTTACCTTTTCGGCTTAATTTTATTTTTATTCTAGTGATAGAACCGTTCTGTCACATATTTTGGTAACAGCGCGTGGGATTAGAATTTTATTCCGCCCTGTTACAAATATTTGCGTTGAATATCCACAATTATTCAGGGTATAATTTAAAAAATTATATAAATAATAGTATATATAATTTACGTGCTAGCGACACGTTTGAAATTTTTGCTAAACATAATAAAATATTATTTGTATGTTACAAAAGCAATAATTTTTTATTTAACTTCTAATGTAACATCTTCAAAACAAGGCGTATAATTAGATTTTGTTATCATTTCTTTTATAAATTGTCAGTTAAGACAGTTGAGGTCACAAAATCAAAGAAATAAAGCGCCAAGCAAAGCCGGCTTGATTTTGAAAACAATTGTGTTTTCCCATATGGTTGAATTGAAAAACTAATGTGCTCATTCTGTAACAGTTTTCAGTTACAGAATGTGTGAATTCCATAGTTCTGTTGGAGACAAATAATATTCCGTTCATTAAAAAAAAAAAATCTTCAGTGTCTTATAGAACTATTATTTACGCTCTTATATTTTATGTTATGTCGTAGTCATATTGTATACTTCTTCTTTTATTAAACGTCTAAACATTTTCTAAATGACTATTTAGAGAATTTCGTTTGTATTTTAAATTTAACTTTTTCAATGCCAATATTAAATTTATTGAAAAACTTTTATATAATCTATACAAAAGTTTTATTTTTGTGAATTTAAAAAATATGAAATTGTTAAAGCCTACTTTGTAAGAATGTAATTTATTTGCCTCGTATAAAACTTTTTAGTAGGTACGTACAAAGTTTCAAATGAAAGTTCAGATATGCCAATCACAATCACAATATTTTTATAAGAAAACTTTGAAACTCACCATCATTCCTAGCACGATGCAAGGTATCATACATTCGTTTGTACCACTTAGCTTGATTTGATTCTTTGACTTCCTGAAACATTATTACAGCTTTTGTATCACAGTGTTGCAAAAAGGAAAGATGAATTACCTGTTCGTCATAAATCTGGTTAGTAGCAATGAGGTGATGAAAAAGAAATGAATGTCGTTAGTTATGATAGCACTGTATTTCAATGTTGGTATACAAAATCTCTACTCACTGATCTCAAAACAATAGGCATGCCGTCTTTAGTGGTTGGTCCGATGCCTTCAAATTTCCTAGGGCCTAAATCGGCCATTTTCTTTGGCGGCTTCTCGTTTTCGGATTCGCTTAGGTATTCGTTCTTCACAGTATATACTATTAAAAAAATAATTTAAATTAGAAATTTATACAATTATTAAAAGAAAGGGGATATTTTCACATACACTATGTTCGAATAATTGATTGTTATTTGTCACCGCTACTGCTCAGCTCAGGCGCTGGTGTCGTTATGTGCAACCTCCCTTGCCATTTCAGTCGTCATTCGTTATCATGACGTATTTCAAAAATTCTGACTATGCCATCACTTCACAGAGGCCATTCCGTACGTACTTCTGAACAGGTTGACATGCAAAGGTTCCTGACAGGAAGACTATATCACCATGGGTTGCAAATTTCAGAGCATCAGTTCTGGGTTTGAAAAGAAAACCGCCGGGTAGAGCTCGCTACGCACGAATGTGGAGTTTTATTCTGCTTTAGTCTGTGTAGTGATGATGGACAGCATTTTTATAGACGTCTCAATAACTAATGCACGATGCACACTAATCCACGCCTTAATGACGACTGAAATGGCAAGGGAGGCTGTACATAACAGCACAATCAGGCCCCCGCCACTATCACCAGCGCCCGAGCAATAGCGGTGGCAAATCAGGGAGCTTTATCCGCCTCGTCTTGGTATATGTAAGTTCAGAAAAGTCAGAGTGCCACTTCTAAGTATTTTAAGTTGCAAAATGTTTTATATATTTTTTTAGTTTACTAAATATGTGTAAATAGCCATACTGTATGTGCAAAAAGCTTCATCCTTATTAATATTCATCAATACAATAAACCCATGTTCTTATAAAATATCCATTTGATGAATCTATAAAATAAGCTGCTTGTGCGAGAATGTTTCATCAAATAAAATATAGTGGAACCTCGATATACGACTGTTTAAAATACATCCAATTTAGTATATGTCCTTTTTGGAAGCGAAATTTTTTGTTTGTCATACGAAATTTGTTTGGAATACGACTGGAGTCTGATTGCGCGCATACTGCTCTTGTTTATAGGATTGCCAGACCTCCTATATTTAATAGGAGTCTCCTATATTTTGTTGAAATATCCTATAAACAAGACAATTCTCTTATATTTTCAATAATTCATTAAACAGAATAAAATTAGAAATACTAATAACTATAAATTTTGAAATGAATTGCAAAGAATTTTATTTTTATACTGTTAAGTGAGAAAAATATTTATTGAAAGAAGCTCAAAACCACGAAAATTATAAAAACTACCCCCATTTTTTACAATAAGGTTTATTTTGTTTTGTTAGAGCCCGATTTTTGATCGGCCGACAGTTTAATCGGTTGTTTAATTACTATGAAGACTATAGGGAGTGCGCACACCCAACAATTCGGAATCACTATAGTCGACATTGTAACCGGTTAAACTGTCGGCCGATCAAAAATCGATAGTCTGCGCTCTTAGTGTTATTAAATTGTAAAATTTTAATACATTCACTAAAACTCTTATATTTTTTTGTAAATTTTGATCTCCTATATAAATGCTTTTAAAATTTGGCAACCCTACTTGTTTACCTTTTTCGAGGCAATGCCTGTGACCTGTGAGTGTCAGTATCCCTGTTGTTACTAATCAGTAAACCCGCGCTATAACTATAACTATAAATTTGTACATGATATGTTTTTTGTGTTTCGTTTGGTTTACGTCCAAAGATCTGGAACGGATTAATGACGCATACTGAGGTTCCCCTATATTAAGTCATGAAAAAAAAATAAAAAAAATAAAGATATAATTCCATTTGCGGAATTCAATCCTAAATATATAATTTATAGATATCTATGTATTGTCCTTTTATAAGGACGGTAATGCATCTATGCCATAAATTATTTGAGCTAATTTTAGCAAGGAGAGGTAGGTACTATTAACTACTTGCTATTCTACTAGGTGTGTGCAGTGCTTAACTAAATTTCTTTGTTATACAGTGATAGTGCAAGTAAGGTCGTTTAGATAGAAAGAAAACATACATATTTCGTTAGGACCTATAAGGGGAGGTCTGCTATCCTTACTTCTGGGTTTCGGGCTGGGGGTTTGCGGTTCCTCGATGTACGCAGCGCCGCGCGGTAGCTGGCCTTCTGTAATGCAAAACATTCTGTTATTACTATTCCAAAATTCAACTATAAAACCATGTTTAGTAATGAAAAATAGTAAACTGCGGTATGGGTTTGGAATGCATGCGATTAATTAAAAGTTCATTTGACTATCCGCACAGAAAATATTGGGATAATATTCTTACACAGGTACACAAATTTTTTGAATTGTAAATTATTCATTTTTGGTTTAAAATGTACTGTTAGCAGGACCAGCGCCTCAAAATTGCCACCTGATGAGAACCAAGCAAAATATGTCGCCGTTTTTCGCAGTTATTGGGAGGATAGGGGCAAAAAAATGCAATAGAACTTTTTTATATACATATATGTATGTGGAATAAATCCAATTTTACAAAAAAATTATATTTGCTCTTATTTATTTCAAATGAACAAAGAAACGAAAACATAATGGCAGTTTTTAACAGAATTCTCAATTATATAAAAACATTTGGAAATTATTTTTCTTAAAATACGTTATTTAAAACTTCTAATGATGACATTCTTTTTTTTAAAGAGCGCGATTTTAATTATTATGGAATAAATTAAATGGCTTATATAATAATTATTATCGATCGTGTGTAAGTCCTGACAATTTTTTTAAATAGCTAACTCTGAAATTTTGAAATGTATGGGCGGTTTTTCGTATTTCAGAAAAAATGAAGAACATTTGAAAATTTTTAAAATTTTGGTAAATGCCATATGACGTACTTTGAAAGTTTTACACGCCGGTACTTACTGTTAGTTATAAATTATAAGAAAAGTACATAAAAATTAAAACAAAGGTGAAAATGTTACTTAGACAAGTTGTAATGAGCTAAATTTAAAATTTAAACAGATTATTGATTGAATGTAGGAACATTATATTGCAGATACATCTTCCGAAAGTTTATCTGTATATGTATTAATTCGATTTTCTTGTTTATACGGCCCGATATTTTCACTTCGGAATAAAGTTTCGAATAAATATTAGCTAAATAAATTTATTGTATATATTTATCCAACGAATAATTTCATTGCATCTTTTCACACATTTTACAGAAACAAATAGCTACCTGTCGAATAACTTTAATGTTCGTGAATTGGTAGCCTTGCAGAGTGAATTTGTGTCAGTATTTATTTAATCGTATCCAGTAATTACAAATATATAAGAAATAACACAAAAGCGAATATCCACTGATTTCCCTTCATAGTTCTGAATGTAACTTGTTTGCTGGTAGTTGCAGAATTTATACTGGTTAGAAAACCAGTACCCAGGGCCGCGACGAGGAGTCAGTAGAGAAGGATGGAGTTTGGCGTAGCCACGTTAAGCAGACAAGGACTGTAATTTAACGATATATGTATATTCTACAATTGTCCTTGTATTTTTTGTATATTTCTTTCAGTTCAAAATAAATGTTTGTCAATGTATTCAACAAAAGTAGTATCCAAAATTCGAAAATATTTTGCCAGCGTGAAATGACAAGACCTTTATAATGATTTACCAATTTACTGTTTGAGATCAAATGCGATCCCTAATGCCTAATATGTAATAATAAATTGTTTTAATAATCGGAATCAGTCAAAAAATTCTTGCATGTTTGTGGTTATGTCGCCACGGTATGTCGCTGTCTGTCTGCTTTGTTAATAAATCTGCACTATGTGGAAATGTAATGAACTTGCGAATAAACGGTTATTCGCTACCCAAGTACCGAATAGTTTATTCCGCGAATAACACATGTTATTCTTTCAAATAAATTTATTTGCATGTGAAAAGACAACAAAAATATTTATACGAAGGATAAATTTATTTAAAACTTTATTCGCAAGTGAAAATACCGGCCCTAAACTAACCATAGGTTGAATATGGAATATGAAGGGTCAAAAAACTTTTTTAAATAAATATTTTATTTATTCTATGAGACTTAGTTTGAATAATTTGTTTGGTTTTAGTTTGATGACAGTTGACGGTCGAATTTGAATCCAGAGGCTCGAACTGCAGTTTATTTATGAGGTGTACTCGTATGCTAAATGTATTATTTGCATCTACAAAGGTTTAATTTTGTTATTAAACAAGTGACAGTAGTTGCCACCTAAAAACATCAAAAGAAAAACACTAATGAACTTTGGCTTGGCACAGACAGGGTTGTGCAGCATGTGAACTGCAACAATCGCTTTTACGCTTTGTGTTGGTAACGTAACGAACCTTTTTATGTAATTTTCATTGCAGTCTGTAGTTTGGCGTCTGGAATAGCTGCTACGTATTATGTAATTTCTATTCGTTCGTCGAAATAATTATTCATGTTATGTGAAAGAAAATAAATGTTTCTGAACAATAAAATTTTGGATTAAATTTGAAGGACGGTTAATTATTAACCGAAATTAGTATCAGTATGGATGATATTATAATTCTTTTATGTACGTACATACATAGGTAAACAAATGATATCCAAATTCCGAAAATATTGTTTTACGGGATCTGTTCATTTTGACTCAATTGTGTTTTATGATACTAATCCAGTAAGTTTAGTATTTATGTACTGGTGTTTAACAGATCTTTAAAATAAGGGAGAAAAAAAAAATATATTACAGCTTCAGCTTATCAACCTTAACTTCAAGGTTCAATGTTGAGTGCGCAGTGAGAAAATGAAAGGGAAATTATATTATACAATTCAAAATATAAAGAACAATAACAATATTCTTTATTTTGTTATATATTTTATATTAAGACAGATACAGTATAATATTTTCTTCTATTTCTATCATATTAGAAGGCCAGTAATCATTTTCTAGTATAAGGTTATACCTTTTATCATGTACCTAAAATTCTATGATTATCTCTCTTTTGTCATCTTGCTATCGCATGTTATCTTTTGAGCAGTTCAAGTGCCTAAAGAATTTTTAGACTAATCATTTTTACTTCTTTACATACATATTTATTTCCTATAAATAGTAACTAATTTTTCATATTTTATACAGAATAGTAGAAGAAAAAGAATTTTGAAAGAAATAAGAAAGAGCAAAGCTAACTGGATTGGACATCTGTTAAGGTGAGAAGGTATACAGAAAATTATAATTGAAGGGAAAAAACATGGAAGAAGGGGAAGAAGACGAAGAAAATATGGAATGTTAACTGAAATTAAGAACGGACACAATTACGAGAGGCTGAAGAGAGAGGCGCAGGACAGATTAGTTTGGAGACCACATTTCCAATGAGCCCTATTCAAGGACAGAATTTATTAAATGATGGTGATGATGATGATACAGAAATTCATTTATATAAAACCATATAAAAGCCAGCCCTACTATATGGAGCAGAGTCTTGGACAATAACAGACAAACAAATAAAAAATAACAGCATCTGGAATGTGATTTCTCAGAAAAGTAGTTGGGAAGACTAAACAAGACAGAGTAATAGCGTTTTCCATTTATATATTTAGTTTTGCACTCAGTGCAGGCAATCACGTGATGCCCAGCACTTACTGTTGTTACAACTCGTGCGACTGTACTGGCAGAACAGCCGATCGTAGTAAATGTAAGAAACACTGCACTGAGTAAGGTTCTAATCACTTGAAAAGTATAAATGGAACACGTAAAATTTAGTTAGTGCGCACTGATAATATAAATGGAAACAGAAACAGGAGCATAAAACAGGGGCTAGAACTAAGCCTAATAGAGGAGGAAATACAAAAAAAAAAAAACAACTAAAATAGTACGGACATCTAGTACGTATAGACCCCGAAGATACACTAAGAAAATACTTGAAATAAGAATTGACGGAAGGAGAGGAAAAGATAGGCCTAGGAAACAGTGGGAAGGCAACATCAAGGAAATAGCTGCAACAAGAGGAAAAAGATTAGAAGAAATAAGAAAACTTGCCAGAGAAGGAACAATTTCCGAAAGTGGATCAGGATCCAACGCTGTAAGGCATAAATGGAACCGAAAAAGAAGAAGAAGAAGACGAAGAAGAAGAAGAAGACGACGACGAAGAAGAAGAAGACGAAACTTTTTTAAAGTGTGACTTTTATTGAACATGCTTTAAAGTTTACTAAAATGAAAATAAACTGTTTACTTATTTTTTCGTCATCAGATGTCTCTATTATATTATCAAAGTCTGTTTACATTAGGTTCATAATTTTCATAATCTTCATTTTAAAATAAAAGTGCTTTAGAGAGCGGGAATATAGATTTTGTGCCAATAAAAAAACAACAATGATATTCATGATATTATTTTGGAAACTGACGATTTGGGCACACTAGGTATAAATACTACAATGTGATAAGTTATTAAATACATAAAAGGTAGCATCCGTATATACGATTAGAAATTTTAGGGCACGTAGCTATAGTTCCATCTAATTTCTTCTTACACGCTGCAGAAATGCTCGTCAACAATTTATTTTAGCAAAAATAATTTTGGCGATTATTTTCTGTCAATTGGTTGGCGCTTGCAAATAAAAATTATATGCCCGGTTTCAAAAATCTAAATCAATTAAATTTTAATCGTCTTATTAAATACGATATCCTTTCGATATCTACAATAACGATGAATTCAAAATTCGATTTAGGTTCAATAAAGATACGGTTCTGTTTCTTCTAGCAAAAATTAGTGCACATTTGGAGTCCTCTGCACAACACAGTTCACCAATTATTGTAATGTATCAATTGTTGATTACTCTTAGATTCTATCGCGATTTAAAATAAGCTGGTTGTGTAACTCTCCTTGAAACGAATGTCCTAAGTGATGAGTGTTTCTTTACTTTTCCACTGGAGGGGCAACGTGACAACGACCCACCTATTACTTGCCTTTTTGAAAAGAATATTAATAAAATCTCATCAAAAATGTTTTATTTATTTTTGTTTTATAATACTCTGGTATTTTAAATCAAAATGAATATATACCTTGTTCCATTTAAGCCATTCAGTATTGCAGAGAATAGGGAATAGTTTTGACCTCTCTAATTGGCTGAAATTGGAGACAAGAGACATGTTCACCTAATGTAATTTCGGCTACTTAAAACTGGCGCTGATGCGAACGCCATCTGCTGAATGGCTTAAATAGAACAGAGTATAAATTTTGTGATTTGAAGTCATTTTGACACTTGATAAAATATCAAAAAATTTAATTTAACGGGTCAATCCAACAACAAATGGATTAATTTCATGAAATGCATAAGGATTTTAATCAGTGATTACAGTTAACAAGGCAATAAATTAATCATTGATTTAACATGCTTTCATGGAATCGGGCAATAAGTTTTGTAATGTAGGTGAATCTAGCAGACTGTATCGCGAGAGCCACCAAGTAATGAGAAACAGTTCATCCATCAATTTAGAAAATTTATAGTCAGCAGCGTATATAGCACCAGTGTTTCTCAAACTTTTTATCTTCACGACCCGCTTTAGAATTAAATTTTTATCCCAGCCCCCACCCCCCCCCATCACTAGTTTTTAAACCTGGAAAAATTAATTTCTTTTCGCGCTTCCCTTGGAAATTGTCCCAGTTTGAAAATGACTGGTACATACAGGTTGGTGTGGTGTTTCGAACTCCCGAACATACTTTAATTTGAAGTTTTTTTTTAACCTAAAATAATTCGGGAGGCAGTAAATTGCGAATGATTTTACATATTAAAGTCCTATGTTTGGGAGTTGCAGTCACCATCCTATATTTACCATTACGTATTTAATGGTAGTGGTTATAAATTAGAAATTTTTAAAGCTACCGTATCTGGCTTGCAGTGTTTTTCCCAATGTCATAGTATAAAAAGTATTAGTAGCGAAACTCATGATTCTCTGCCACAGCGCGCATGCGTCAATCAGCGCAACGAGAACATGGCGTTCCTTTAATTAGGAAGATGAGCGTAAAGTTTAACTTTTATCGCAATAAAAATATTCAATACAATTATTTATTTGTACCTACATAAAATATATTGAACGGTCATATATTTTAAATTTATAACAATTTAGCTAAATTTCAGTACATTTTGTACATAAAATAAGGCTCAAGAAATATGCATGCGTATATGCCTGTTGATATCGCCGCCTATGACATTGTTTCAATGATTCTGACAGAAGGCGGGAATATAATAGTCTTGAACGATAATAAAATCGCAGATAAAAATTTGTGTATAACTTGTAAAAGGACAGCATGTTGTATACTGTTATTATTTAGTATAACAACAGTATACAACATGCTGTCATGTAAAATACTTTTATTTGTATTGTATATCTGGTTGTAGTATAATACGATATTATACTTTGTGGTACCATTTGAATTGGCGCTACTACGCGCAACAAAAACATGGCGGCTTCATTCAATGTCAGTCAGTTTGGTATCAAAAGTTCAAAGATGCCGACACAGAGTTTCGCTAATGTATATGTTGTGTATACTGTGTCAATGTTAAAGGTAGTTGCAGAGAGGGTACTTGCCTCTGGCTTTCTGCAACAAAGTAATTGTGGGATGAGGCGCGCGCGGCAATTTTCCTAGGCTGGTGAGGCCGGCTGCGGGCGCCGACTGGCTGCTGGTGAGGCGGCGCTCCTCGTTCGGCGCCTCCACGCTGCCTCTGCTGCCCTCCCACGGCGGCGGCACTGGTGCAATAGAATCGGGAGTGGCTGTGGTTGGAACGGGGCTTTCCTACAACAATAATAACCACCACATAAAAACAAATTATACACAATGCTACATATATAATAATTCATTTTAGTTGTTTATATACAGAGTGTCCATCTATAAATAAACCAGCAAATATCTCGCTTTTTTGAACTTATTACCTATTTCAAAGAAAACTTTTAAAGGATAAGAATTTACGTCAACGAGAAGTGATCGATTGTGAATAAACGGTTTGCAGAATAAAATTACGAATTTTTTCTCAAAGAGTTAGAGTTATTTTAAAAACGTTGTTTTAAGACGTTGAGTTGAAAGGCGATACATTGAATAAAATAACATTATTTTGCAAATATTTAGTTTCGGTTTACATTCACTAGGGATGGAATTTATCAATTTCCTCTCGTGAATTGAAAGTAAATTGCAATAATATTAAGCTTATATCGCACTAAACGACATTTAGAATTTGGTAGAGCATTTTAAATAAAATGGATTTTGTTTGGGTTTTGCCCGGTATCACTAGTTTTATATGTCTTTAAATCGTACATAATTTTTTTCTTAGCGATCTAGGTAATTTTTTATGGTCATACGTTTTCATTACTAGAACTGTCAAATTCTAAGTATTTTCAGCAGAAGAATTAGCAAAATGTTTATAAATTTTAGGATAAAATGTTAAATGTAACTTAATTACGAGTATATTTGAACTTGCAATCCAAAACCGATAAAAAAAAATACTCGAAATCTGTTATACAGCATTATCTTACAAAATCGATGGTTCGGTATAGGTCATACCACACATACCTTCCTCAAGGTAAGTAAAATCATACTGATTCTAAAAACATGAAATCAAGTATACAAATAAATTTATTTAAAACATTCGGTTTTACAAACATAGTACAAAAATTCACAAAAAGCACGTATTTACATATCTGTTCGCTCTCAAAATCGACAATATAATGAATCATAAGCGCCGACTTTTGGATTTTCGTGTAAGGCTAAAAGTAGGCATCAGAAAATATACCAACTAAAAACTTTTGTCTTAAAATTGGTACATAAATAAATAAAATAGTACAAAGATGTGAATTTATCGTATGACTATATGGGTACCTAATTTTAAAAAAAATCTTGACTTTTTTTAAAATTTACCGTGAAACAACAGAAGACAGATAGAAGATAAATTTCAATTGTATATATATATATATATATATATATATATATATATATATATATATATATATATATATATATATATATATATATATATATATACTGTGTGTCTGTCTTAAAGGTGTACATAGGAGATTAACATGAGAAATAAGTTTTTTGCAATTTCCTGCTCGCTTAATTATTTTAAGCAAAAACGCGTAAAATAAAAGTTTTAGGGCATAAAATTCTGCATCTAAATCAATAAACAGAATTACATTTACATGCTTTGTAACGACAGAAATTAATTATGAAAATGTCGAAAATTACGTTGAAAATAATGACAGCCATGGAATTGAACAAAAAATAAATAAATGCTTGACGTTCTATGAAATTGTCAGAAACGTCAAATAAGTTAATTTACGTTGTGACAGATAAATCGTCAAGCATTTATTTATTTTTTGTTTAATTCCATGGCTGTCGATATTTTCAACGTAATTTTCGACATTTTCATAATTATTTTCTGTCGTTACAAAGCATGTAAACGTAATTCTGTTTAATGATTTAGATGCAGAATTTTATGCTCTAAAACTTTTATTTGACGTGTTTTTGCTTAAAATAATTAGGCGAGCAGGAAATTGCAAAAACCAGATTTCCCATGTTAATCTCCTATGTACACCTTTAATACAGACACACGGTATATATATATACAGGATGTTTCTCGGATACGGGACACCCCGATTATTTTCTTTATTATTGGAAATACAAGAAAATTATTCAAATAAAAGTTGTAGTAGATGAAGGGGGACATTCACTAATTGAAGAAAAGATTTTTTTTAACCAGTGTTTCTCAAACTATAACTTAAAGTAATATTTTTTTAAATGGGATGGTATATATTTTTTAGGCTCATTCGATAGAGTATTTTTTTCTGAATTCAACCATGTATACATTTTATATCCTTACATTACAAAAATAATGAGAAAAATGCAATTTAAATTTAAATAAATTTTATTTTTATAGTTATTTTTCAGTAGGCTATGCATGAAAAAAATTGAATTTAAATTAAAACGAAATTTAAATATTGGTTTATATCTTTTTAAATAGGAAGAATAGGAATTAGCGAGGGAATTATACAGTAAATAATTCTAATTGACAGATAGCAGTTTTGTTTTTCATACATAGCCTACTGAAAATTAACTATAAAAATAAAATTTGTTTAAATTTCAATTGCATTTTTCTCAATATTTTTATAATGTAAGGATATAAAATCTATATATAAAGTCAGAAAAAAATACTCAAATGGGCCTAAAAAATATATACCATCCCATTTAAAAAAATATAACTTTATGTTATAGTTTGAGAACCACTGGTGAAAAAAATTTTTTTTCTTCAATAAGTGAATTGCCTCCTTCCTCTACTACAACTTTTATTTGAATGATTTTCTTCTATTTTCAATAATAACGAAAATAATAGGGGTGTCCCATATCCAAGAAACATCCTGTATATATATATATATATATATATATATATATATATATATATATATATATATATATATATAAAAAATTTATTTCAGGTGAGTTTTCAACCTTAATTTTCACAAAAATCTGATAATTTTATTATTAATTTCCGACAATACTGCAGTTTAAATCTGGAAACACTGGCGGTAGTACTATTTGCTAGTCCGCACGCGTTACTTGTACAGTACTTTGGTTAATACAAAATACAATACACTCCACACCAGCAATGAGCGCCCGTGAGGTGACGACCGGTAAAAGCCCTCACGGTACGAATATGTGAATATGTCATCATCATTACCAAAATCTGTGTACCAAGCAGATTGGCATACCCAGCAATGGGTAATATGCCGTGATGATATATTTATTTTATTTACAAGTTGGAAATCTTATAAAATAAATAATGGAATAGATATACATTGTTATTTTGTATTACTTATACATTGATATTAAAAATATTTCAAAATGAGTGTACTTTTTATTCGTAAAAATAATTTGTGTGTGGAAGTAGAACTCCTTCGCTTTTTCAGTGTGGGGGCTCGAGCTCCGAAGCCCCCACGTAGTCGGCGCCTATGTAGGTAATGAATGAAAAATGATGGTTGATTTTTCAAGTTATATTTATCCATGTTCAAATCTTCTGATGTTACCAACGTATAAAAATCTCTAGTATCCAATGTTTAGACAATAAATAAAATCATTTAATAAATTTATGGAACAATCGGTACAGAGAATCTTGTACGAGCCCAAACTCATAATAGTTCGGCCGGTTTACATTTTCAACAAATTATAAATCCTATACAAATGGTTCGAAATTTCTACAAAATTCTCTCGACAACTTTAAATATAGACTTAAATCTTTAAAAAAAATAAGGGCCATATGACGGGTGATAATAGTTCGACCGGCATTTAAAGGTTCATCTTCTAGTCTACATTTAGCTTCTGCCGAGACATGTTACTCTTTGGCACAATGAAAAACATCTTCGTAAAAATCCACGGATATAATGCCTAATAGAATTAAAGCTGGTTTTTGTAAGTTTAAAATCTATATTTTAAACTAGTTGAAAGAAATTTGTATAAATTTCTCACCATTTGCGTAGGTTTTATAATTTGTGTTGAAAGTGTAAACCGGCCGAAGTGTTTGGATTTTGGGTTAGTTACATGTCCAGAAACTACATTGAGGATGCTCGTATAAAGTCAAAATATACTACTCGCACTCGCAAAACTGCAGTTTCTAGACTATTATAGCATTATTATTATTATAGGCAAGTCAATGTTAAAGATACATATATGAAATATTATTTTATTTAAAAAATATGAAAAAAATTCCCTATCCTATAAAAGAATATAATCTTTAGATGTTATATTTATGTCATCCTCGGAGACAGAAGAATGAAATATATTTATGCCGATTCGATGTAGAAAAGAAAAGCAACATCAGTATCAGTAATATTAATGTATCCCCACGTATCCTAGCGCTGACAATGTCATGGGCCTCTGCCAACAGGATAATAAGTGAAAATGGTAATGCATGTTCCGGGAACACGAGAATTGTTTAATGTAGAAGATAAATGTTACAACTGAATTCTTGTTTCTATTTTGCAAAACTAAACTTCTCCTACGGTTTTTGAATCATGGATGGTTAAGATCACAAAAATATATAGTTCAAATATTGTTATAAAATATATTTGTATGATTCTATATGATATACGAGTAAAGTCTTACAAATTTATTTCTAAATACAAGTAGTATAAAATACGAGGGATCGTCTTTATATTCCCGGATTAGGTAGTTTTCAATTTTAATTTAATTTTTCATTATATGGTTTTTTAATCATATATGCCTTGGTAACGTGTGTGCCAATTTGCAAAACAATTGCAGCTGTATTAATTCTAATATCTGTCAGTTTGTGTTGTCACGTATCAAAATGAACAAAGTCGAATATCGAGCATTTATAAAATTCCAAACAAAACAAGGAAAAACTCCAAAAATTATTTGTGAAGAAATGTTGGCTATATATGGGGATTATTGTCCGTTCAAGTCCACTAATTGCGAATGGTCAAAATTGTTTAAACATGGTCGAGAATTACTGGATAATGATCCTCCTGCAGGTTGGCCTGTTGACGTGATCACTTCAGATGTTATTGAAAAAACAAAAAAAAAAAAAACAAGTGTTTGGTACAGGAAGGTGCAAGATTAAAGAAGCGACAATTAAAAGCTTTATTAGGAGTTTCAGAAACTACGGTTTTCAGAATTCTACCCGAATACCTTGAAATGGCAAATGTTAGTTCAAGATGGGTTCCCTGAATGATTTTGTCATTCCAAATGCGTGCCTGTATCGTTGCTAAATGTGACGTCTTAGAAATTGATCATCCACCTCATAGTCACGATCTAGCCCCATGTGACTATTTTGTGTTTCCAAATCTCAAAAAAACATTAAGGGGAACAAAATTTAGGGACGATAACGAACTTATAGCGGTTGTTGAAAGGTATTTTGCGGACAAACCAAAGGAATATTTTTATAATGGATTAAAGAAGTCATTGAAACGATGTAATACTTGTATCCAAAAACAAGGAGCCGAAATTGAAAAATAAAATTTTGTCTGTTCTAATCTTTTCTTTTCATGCCTAGTCCGGAAATATAAAAACGACCCCTCGTAAAATTATCGGTAGGCCGTTGTACGTTGGGGCTAATATCGAGAAGCACAGGACTGACTTTGATTTGATGCGATTTTCACTAATCTACAGAAATAAAACATGTAAATATATTTGTTTTTGCCCCAACACTGAAAAACTTTTTAATTGAAGCTACTAATTAAGCTGGTTGTGGCATTGGAGACACGGTTTTAATAACGAGAATCGCAATGATTCCGTCAAATTTGCTATTTAATTTCAAACGAGAAAATTTTGTGGGTTAGGTTTAATTAATGAGACATCCATTCAACAATGATCGAGACATCTAATGTCACCGTGACAGCAATGTATTTAATGTAATGAGCATAAGCTGGATTATTACGAATAATAAAATATAAATATAATAGATGGAGTCTCGTGGCCGCGTGCATGAGTGTCCGGTCGCGAATCTGGGAAACCGGGTCGATTCCGACTGACGCCGAATATTTCGAATTTTAAATGGCACAAAATTGACCCCTGTGGTGCACTCCCCACGCCAACAATGAGTGCCCATGAGGTGACACCTGGTAAGCGCCCGCGCGGTGCAAATATTTCATCATTACCGATATCTGTGTACAAAGCATATTGGTACACCCAGCAGTGGGTAATAAGCCGTGATGATATATTTATATTTACTTATTTAATTTGGAATAAATAGAATTATTTTTTTAAAACAAATAAAAATAAAAGGACAGATTTTATGATATTATGACCTTATCTTCTATCAAAAAATTGCAGGATGTAATAGTTACGTTATAAGTGGGATTTAGACATTAACGCACGTATTGTGAATTGCCTTACGAGCCCGCAGGGCGACTTAGAGTATACACATAGTAGGTACGTTAATAATGTAGTATCCCACGAATTTTGTACAAAATTTTATCTATCACCGTATACCATATCGCATTCATTTTAGATATTTAATAGCCTTATCCCATTGAGTGTTTCAATGAAAATTATTACCATACTAGAATTTCATTACCGCACTCATTGGGTTAACAAGGCCATTACATAACTAAAATGAGTACGATATGGCATAACTTATCCCACGGTGATATATGAAAGACTTTTCATCCTGGATGTAAAGTCTTTTACGTTCTGTAGACAAAAAACTATCAATTCGCGTGTTATGTAAATATCAATTTTTGAAGACAGTTTTCGAAAAAATATGTTTTATTTAAACCACTACGAACCAGCAGTAAATTACTTAACTTTGTTATATTTCTTATCAAATTATTTTGACGTTTACTTACTTTTATTTGGATATAAAAAAGTGCCCCCGGGTTTTTGAAAAAAAGGAAGAAAAAGTTTCAAAAGCATGAAACTTAAATGCGTTTTACCCTTGTTTTACATTTACAGGGATAGCGTACAAGTCACTTTTTGTGCGAGTGCAAGATACGCAAAGTAGTACAAAAAAGTATTTATTTTAGGTAGCGGTCGCAGAAAAACTATGCATATTAAACATGCCAGGGGTTTTCAGTGACATTGTAACCTATTTACAGTTTATTTGTAATATATAATTTCAATATACTCGGCATAAAGGAATATTTTCTTCCTTATCTTAATAATAATAATAATAATAATTATAGGTATTAATGATATCGAGGTGAAGTTAGCGACGCGTCGCTCAGCGACGGGCGCGTATAGGTCTACCGTTCAACCAAGTATTGCGCAACAGAATTCTTCATTTCTAAAGGTGATATGTAGCAAAATGAACTAATATCCAATGATTACGCGATGTAGGGTTAATTACCAGTGCCTCTAGATATTAATTAAAATGTAAGTACAAATGAGACGACTAAATATTATATCTAAATAGACAATTTATTCTAATAGTTAGGGATGGCCGGCTACATGGCTATATGGGGGAGATTAGTAGGATCCTTATCTATGAAATAAAATAGAATTTGAGGTGGTACAACGCCGTATTTTTTTTAACAATTTTAAAAGTATCGTATTTTTTTGAATATTCCGCCTATGTTTAAGAGTAAACTACTACTTGTTTCAAGCGTAAGGACCTTACTAATCACCCCCATATAGCCATGTAGCTGGCCATCCCGTAGAGGGTTTGTAGTTTACCCTTAAACATAGGCGGAATATTCAACAATATACGATATTTTTAAAACTATTAAAAAAAAAATACGGCGTTGTACCACCTCAAATTCTATTTTGTTTCAAGTATAAGGACCCTACTAAACACCTCCATATAGACATGTAGCTGGCCATCCCGTAGGGGGTTTGTAGTTTACCCTTACACATAGGCGGAATATTCAACAATATACGATACTTTCAAAATTATTTAAAAAAAATACGGCGTTGTATCACCTCAAATTCTATTTTGTTTCAAGGATAACGACCTTACTAATCACCCCCATATAGCAATGTAGCTGGCTATCCCGTAGGGGGTTTGTAGTTTACCCTTAAACATAGACGGAATATTCAACAATATACAATACTTTTAAAATTGTTAAAAAATACGGCGTTGTACCACCTCAAATTCTATTTTATTTCATAGAAAAGGATCCTACTAATCTCCCCCATATAGCCATGTAGCCGGGCATCCCGTAGGGGTGCAGCATTTAACTATTAGAATAAATTGTCTATTTACATATAATATTTAGTCGTCTCATTTGTACTTGTCATTTGATATTAGTTCATTGTGCTACATATCACCCTTAGAAATGAAGAATTTTGTTGCGCAATACTTGGTTGAACGGTAGACCTATACGCGCCCGTCGCTAAGCCTCGATATTAAAGACTGGATTCATATATGATATAATTTAAATAAGTAATTAAAATTTCATCTTCAGTTACGTTATAAATTATACTGCAAATACTGTACTAAATAACAGTAAACGTTTAGCTATAAATCAAAATGTGCGCGGATTTTCAATCTAAAAATATAATTTTTGTTCGCTTGTTCGCCACGGTCGGTGCAACATCTTGCAATAATGACAGAAAGATGAAACATGTTGCTTAAATTGAATTCATGTGAGTAGTCAGCGTGCATTTTGATTTCAAATGCTGATTAGAATTGATAGATTATGAAAATAAAACAAACTAAAATTCCGAACCAATTTTTAACTAAACACATGTATGAATGTAGTCCTGAATATCTTAAATAATCAGAAAATCTTTTATAATATTTCATATAATAATATATTATTGATTTTGTTTAGGTATTCGTATCTGTGTATGCACATACGAGTGAAGCTGTGAAATATTTTTTAGACTTTGAAATTAAATTAGGTAATAAAATGGGCGTTACCCTTCAAAAATTATTATTTTTTAATACAGTACAATATTATTCATAAACTATGTATAAATGACATTTATATACCGGGTGTCTACTTTTTCCCGAACATAGAAAATTCAATGTTAAAATTTTGATTTGGCGATATCTCTTTACCTTTTAATTTTAGAAAAAAAAAGTGTAATGAAGAAATATGTTCAGAATGAAAAAGTGCATCGATGAGTACCAAGTTTGATGTTCAATTGTTTCTTATGTACGAGTTAGAAGCAAAAGAAAATACACGAATTAAGGCATGAAAAACAAGAGAATAATTTAGGTTTGTTATTTCTGTTGACATATCTTTTGATTTTATTATTGTTAGAATAATAAGAAGACAATCTAGAAGTAAAAAAATTATTACAAATTCTAAAAGTAATAATAATAAAATCAAATGAAATGTCAATTCTGTCATATGTCAGAAACATCAAACATAAATTATTGTTGTATTTTTTGTGTGCTCTGATAACTGCCTTAATTCGTGAATTTTCTTTTTCTTCTAACTCGTACATAAGAAACAATTGATCAACTAATCGATGCACATTTTCATTCTGAACTTTTTTCTTCATTCCACTTTTATTCTAAAATTAATAGGTAAAGAGATATCGCTAAATTAAAATTTTAACATTAAATTTCCTATGTTCGGGAAAAAAGTAAACACCAGGTGTAGCTAAATGTACTTGAAATATATTAGAATCATTGCGTAGTACAAATAGATTTATGCAGTTTATATTGAAAGGAAAATAGAGAATGGAGAAAAATATTAATTAAGTGAAATAAAAAAGGTTTTTAGATTTTAATAGTTTCTGAAAAAAATCTTTAAAATATTTTGCTTTATAATATGAAGTAATAATAGTAATAAAAACAGTATTTTGAAAAAATATTTTATGGCATGTAAAATTTTATATGGTGCTTAATACACATATTTTTAGTTTTGGACCATAAACTTCTAGTTTTTGATGCCAAAATTTTTCAATATTCTGTTTGGTAGCAAAAGTAACTCAATAGATCCCGGGCACACACATGTTCATTTTTCTGTGGCCAATCTTTGTTTGAAGTTTGACATCACTTTGCGCTCGCGGCAATTTGTTCTGTGGGTGTTAGTTTTGTTGTGTTTTTTGTTTTGCTGCATTTTTTGACTCTTTTAGTATGTTTTGTTTATTGTTTTTTTATTTTTTACTGCTGCTTTGAACTTAATTAAATAATAATAAATATTTATTGTGTTTGTGTTGTATTATAGAATTTGTGTTTTACTAGATTTAGATTTTGACTTTTAAGTAAACCATGACCTGTGTAGTGGATGTTTGTAATAATTCCAATGTTAGGTATATTCATTGCTTCAATCCACTGACGTCTTCGTTCTTGTTTAACATAATCTATATCTATACGATCAAATAAATTGAACTTTTTATTTGTCAAATGTTTACAACATAATTTTTAATCAAATGGTTCCACTTTACGCGTTCAAATTATTTGAACATTTTTGGCTTACAAGTAGGCATACCATAGTAAGAGAATGAAAATGTAGATTGGTAGTATTGATATTTTTAAATCCATATACATAATTTCATGTTTATTTTAGCTTGACATTTGACATATTTGATTAGTGCATTTGACGTGCGAAGATAGAACTTGTCAAAAAGACTTTATGCCAACATTACAAAATACAGCGCATGCAATCTAGGATAATATAATCCCTAGAAGTAACTAAAATTTGAAGTAAATGACCTTGATATTTAGAACATGCCCTAAGTTGGATTTTTTTGAGCAAATGGTTTGAACATCGAACGTTCAAATTTCTTTGTACGTGTAAAGTTTCGGAATCGTATTGAACAATACGAAGTTGAAATAATTGATGTAAATATTTGATCGTCTAAAGCCACCTTATGAGTCTCAACCGTGCATGAAGGATTATAAAAACCTCCTCGTAGTACATCTGTCAATCAGCATTTTCTTAATATAGTAGCGGTTTCCATGGTTTTAGCATAGCTAGCTGTTTTATGAAATTTAATTTCTTTATAATTTTTAAATCTATATCCATTGAATATGAAGTATAAAATGTAATCAAATCGTATAGAGAATAAAATATTCTTAAATATTTATAATCATTAAATATAGAAAAATTATATTTAACAGCGCTTTTTCAAGACCAATTATAACCAAAATCTAATCATCTCTTTACATGGATGTAAAAAAAGGAATACGAAAGAATTATAATTTTTTGAATTGTAGTATTTGAGTTATCGGATCCGAAAAAATCGTCACACACACACACACACGCACACGCACACACACATCATCGTAAAAAATAGTAAAAACGTGTTGTGGGAACCCTAATTCGTGCTTATTTACTAATTTAATCTACGAATTTTTGGACCGATAACATTACCTCCCTTACCTACGGTATGACGGGAGGTAAAACCAATACCCCATATAATTTCATAGGCAGATATTATTTGACAAAACTATTTTCTTATGTTGAACGACTATGTCACGGATTCTCGTGATAAGCCAGTATACAATACAATTTTGTGCTATCAAGAACTGTAGAAAATAGTTAGCCGATTAACCATGATAACTAACCGTGGTAAACCGGCTAACCGCGATAGCCGGCTTTTCACGGTTAACCGGCTAACTGGAACTTGGTTTAGCCGCGAAACCCGGTAATGCCAACTGGTTAAGCGTAACCGTGGAAAATCGGTTATTCATTATATCCATTGTAACTACATGTACTGGTTAACCAACTACTTGCAGCTTAATCAGCTACTTATAATAGCCAGCTATCCGAATATTCGCAATATCCGGCTAACGGACTAATCGAAATAACCGGTTACCCGTTCAACCGGTTTCTATTTCTTGAAAAACGCTGTAGCCGGTTAACCCAACAGCCGGATAACCGAATATTTCTGAAAGTACTAATACAATTACTTGTTTCATTTTTCCACGATATTTTAATTATTTTGGTGCAATATGTGCGCTTATAACACCATTTAATAAATGCTTTAGAATTTAGAACACGATAGTAAACAAGAAAGTACTGTCCACATTATAAATTGTTACTTAATATTAACATCTTGTTGAACTCTACTTGTGATAGTAATAAATTGAAAACTTCAGATTCTATAAGCTGAGTAAAGTTATGCGTACTGTAACGTGAGAGTACCTGCAACATTTGCTCCGTGAGCCCCTGACCGGCGCGTTCTAGCCGACGCCTATGAGTAGAAGCATTCTAGAGTTCGAGACATCACGAGAATGTTCCAGAAGGTGTTAAGAGCCTCTATATAAGCGACGTACGTATGTGCGAACTAAGTCACAGACACAGAGTTAGTCCGTCAGAAGGACAGTTACATAGACAGTAAGAAGTAAGTTGTCAGTGAGTTTGAGTAGCACAGCAGTATCGTTGTGGGCGTATGCAGTTTGGTGTCGAGTAGAGTACTCGGGAAGTTACTGATATACTGGGATAGCTGTGGAAATGAATACTCGGTAGTTTTGAGGAGTATTGGGAAGCTATAGGTATACGGGCACAGTAACGGCGAGTGGAAGTGGATACTCGGCACAGTCGGTGATATTAAGGCTGTGGAAGTTAGAACAGTTAGTTCGTCGGAAGGAGAATTAATTAATTACATAAACAGAAAGACAGTGAGGTGAAAGGAGTGAATTCTGTCCGGACATTTGAATACACAGACGCTGTTGTCTCAGTTGAGTATATAGACGCTGCGGAGGTCGGTATGTCGGATAGTTGAATGTGATATAAGAAAATAGTGACATAAATAGACGAAATAAATAATCAGTAATATCGTGTAAATAAATAGTCGTGTTAATTGTTGAAATAAAGAGTGTTAGTGTTTAACTCGTTCATTATATTCGTAGTCTTAAATTAGTATTTAATATTTGTTTAATATAGTAATTGTCATTGTTATTATCATTTAGATATTTATTTATAGATTTAATAAACATCTATTTTAATTAATATTGATTCTTTGATTTTTACACTTCACCCAAATAAATAAAAACGTTACAGTACATAGGGAGAACGTTATATATTGCGGGTTTTCTAATACGAGTATTAAAACTGCATACGAATTTAAGTAAGCGTAATACGAAAATCGTAAATAATAAATTTTAAGTATTGAAGTAGTATGATAAAATAAAATCTGTTAAATAAAATTCAGATTAAAAAAATTTGGATGCTATGTACAATATTAATCTTATTAAAGAAGATTTAAATTTCACTGATTAAATTTAATCATTAAAATTTATTAATAGAATACAATATTCAACAATCATTAATTTTGAAATAAAATATATAAATTCTGCCTATGGGATGCGATGTTGTAATTTTATTTTTACTGGAAGTATAAAAATTTGGTTTTGTATTGGAAATGGAGTGCGATCATCCCGATTCTACTAAAATGTAATATAGGGAATATTAGAGTTTTAAATTTAATGTGAGCGGGTAGCGGGTACTCTATAAATGAATTTTGATATAGGAGTATGACGCTCAATGTCGCAGAGACGTACAAAATAATAAAAAGTATACAGGGTAGGTAAGGTTAAGGTTAATAAGATTACTAGACTTCTCAATATATCAAGATATGTATCCAGTCCGTTTAGAAATTGTATATTATCTCCACTAATCTACGAAAGTAAAAGTGGTACTTTTTAACAGTATTTTTTAAAATTATAAAATATGTGTAAATACCTACCAAAATATGTGTAAATACCTATCATGTCGCACAGTAAAATTCATATAAAAATAAAATAAAAATATGACAAAGTTTTTTTCATAGTTGAATTTTTTCAAAGAATACTAAAAATATTAATCAATATCTATGTAAATGGATAGTTTTTCACTTTATATTTTTTTAAAAATTTGTGTCTAAGTACAATATATTTATTTTAAAGTGCTTTTTATTGATTTATAAAGAATTTTTAAAATCATTATTTACTTTTTATTGTGTTTTTGTTGAATGATTTGTAATTCTGAAGGAAATATAACTGTAGATCCTTTATAGTTTGAAAGCTTAACATGTTGCATTAGCATGCAATTACAAATTGTCAATACAAAGTAGAATTCCTGATTCGTGTTCTATTTACGAGCGATTTGTGTAGGGAATCGAATCATGTTATTGTGTGTAAAGCAATTTTAACGATTTAAATGGAGATGGCTGAAATAAAAGCTGCATCCAGCTGAAGTGAATACGGAACGTGTAATTCTGTTTACATTCCTGCTAAGCTGCGTTGCGCACTTGTTTAGAAAACTATTCTTTTGTTTTTACTTTGTAAACGCTGTTATTTTCTAATTAACGATGTTAGAATTAACCAAGTTTCTGATATGTGTGTAATGTTTTAAGTAATCTGTTTTGGCCAAGACAATACCTGTCAATAATTCCATTTTATTTTATATAAGCGTCGTGAAATATATTTGAGAGATATGATTATAATTTTAATTTACTAGACAGAGAAATAAACCACAGGATTTGGGCAGGATGGAGAAAAGATGGTTATGCACCACATGCACGATTTTTCATTTTTTACATAAATCAATAGAGTAATGATAAATAATAGACCCGTGTTTTTTTATTTTCCCTCAAATCGATCTTTAATAATGAAAAAATTCTAACAAAAAAAGCAGCTGATTTTCCCCGCTTCGTCCCTCGCCCAGTGACGAAAGGGGTTCATCAACGGTCATTTTGATTCTAAACGTCAAAGAGACATTTAAAAATAACCTGAAATTTAAGAAAGTAAACATGTCGGTGAAACGTTATTAACTTACCAAAATAAGGAATAAAATAATATTTTGCAATATATTCAATGTCTCGCGTGCGTTTATATATACACCGATTTTTCTCACTTGACCCTCACGTCATTGATTTCTGAACCACAAAAAATAAATAATTGTATATTTATCTGTCGTCCTTAGGGTTTCCAACATTCTATCTTCAATATGTATATCTAATAGCTTCATCTTTATCTTAGAGAAAGATAGTTTTAAGAAATTTGAAAACGACATTCGACAGCAGTGGTACTTAACATTTTTGCATACTCGTTCGCAACCCAAATTAGTGAAGTTACCCTTATGGTTCACTCTGCTTACGTTGTGTGGCGAAATTCGAGAAGTATGAATTTCACTTTGGACAAAAAATGTGTGAAATATCTCAAAGGTAAGTTTGACATTTTAGATGTACCTACTTATTTGTCAATGTCACTGTTATTTTTATAATTTATTGGCGATATTTATCCTTTCCTACAATGATTTTCGTTCTTAGGTAAATATAATCTTAGTAATAATAAATAACTAAAGGTGTATAAATACATTCACAACTCGGTACTACACAATGAAGGTAGAGTATAATTTTAATAATAGTTATATTATTTTTTAGTATGAAAAGGTCAATACATTGGTATTTTATAAGTGTAACCATGGCTAGTCTATGACGTATTATATGACGTCATTGCCCTGTACAGAAAACTGTTTGAGATTTGCGGGTAATCACGTTTCCGTCATTACCAGTATCATTTGATTCATACGAACATCAAACTATGACGTGAGGGTCAAGTGAGAAAAATCGGTGTTTAGTTGAACAAACTTGTAGCGTCTAATATAAAATCTTTACAGATGATGTGTCGCGTGATTAAAAAAAATGAATAAAATGATGTTATATTAATATATTATAATGTTTATTTCAAATATTTAAATATTCAATTCCCAATTTACATATAGTCTATATATTTTTACCTCTCGCTAAGAGAGGTATTGAATTCATGCTAAAAATCGCATATCCAAATTTTAGTGAATAAGCACGTTTTAAGGTCCCTAGAATCCGATTATAACATTTTTACGATGATGTCCGTATGTGTGTGTGTGTGTTTGATCCACGATTTCTCAAATACTATAATACTTAAGACATTTTTAACTACGGATTCCTCAATCTAACAACAATGGGAAGAGTTGATTAAGTTTTGGTAACAATTGGACAACCGGAAGTAGTTGTTACAAGAAAAAATCATCTAAATATGATTTATCGAAAATTTATGTAAATACTTATATTAAAGAACGTTAAATTCTTTATTCGATAAATATAAATTCATTATTATATCTTCTATAGATTTAGAGATAAAGAAATGCATATAAAATAATTTGATGTAAAAAATCTCAGATCAAACTACTTCAAGGCAAGATATTCAAATGTTTGTAATTGACACATAAATGTCACTGTGAAAAATATTTGTATGTCACTGTCAAAAATATTTGTACATTATTATGAAGATTGTGAAAATAAAAAAAGTCAACAACGCAAAAGAATATACGTAAAAAAGAATATAAAAGGAATTTGCGAAAAAATTACGAATATAAAGAAAAAGAAAAGGAAAGTAGAAAAAGAAAATTTCAGCAAATTGAATATAAAGAAAATGTAGGTATGAATTGTACATAATTTATATTAAAATATCCCATAGATTTTGTAAATACATGTAACAATTATTTTGTAGTGAGACATGAATATATGTATTTGTATTTAAAAATATCTTGTTTTATGAGTACAACCAGGTAAAATATCTGGCGAGAGGTTATATGCTGGCCACATCAGATTTTTGTTATTTCTAAATCTACTGAAGATATGATAAAAAATGTAAATATAACACACGGAGAATTTAATGTTCTTTAATAATTGTAATAACAGAAATTTCTCAAAACACAATATTTTTTTTCTAAAAAAAACTATTTATTACTGCAACTAAAAACTAAACTACTAGTTTCTGTTGTTAAATTGTTACCAAAAACTAATTAGTTCCATCCGTATTAATGTTGAAATGAGAAATACGAAGTTTCTATGTTTTAGTCTTCGAATTCCTCATTTTGACATTAATGAGAAGAGCTGATTAGTTTCCGGTAACAATTTACCAATGGTTGGTTATACGGTGTAAGTAGGCTACTCATTCATTCAAAGCTGTTCGCAAACTTTATTATATAATATGATGAGGTAATCCTTTGCGACTAAACTTGTGTATGTGTTGTTCTATATATGTACTCCAATCTAAATTGTACAGTTTTAGTTCAGTCAATAAAGGGGTCGTAGAATGTATGGAGGGTGTCATAATTTTTGACTTCCGGGCTTTGTTTGGAGTCGTTTGGAGGTAAACATACTAAAAGTCCCCGGACATAGACGGGGTGTATCTATTTTTGGTTTTTTGCTTATATCTTGAAGACGATGCTCCTTATCAAAAAAGTCGTTATATACAAAATGAAAGCTGACAAAATTTCCTACATTTTTAAGTTTGAAGTTTTTTTCTATCTGCAACCGATATGAGATATCCGCCATCAAAAACCGAAAATTTTCGAAAAAAATATTTTGCCTGACGTTTTTCGTTAAACTTTTCTTTCTAGTATATCTCATCTCTTCGGTAGACAGAAAAATTCCCAGAAAAGAAGTTGTAGAGGATTAAATTTCTTTCAAAATGACATTTTCTATGTTATCTTTTGAGCTTCCGCTGGAAGACTGTACATTTAATCTAGGGGCCTGGGGTATGCGCTTTGGAAAGTGTGCGTCTACGGATTTTCTCTTCGGATTATGTTTACAGGTTGTTAGAGATGATTTTAACTTGATAACAAGATCTGTAGCCCGTCAGTTTTTTTCAAAATAGCTGCCAAATATATACCCGTTTTAATGCATTATTTTAAAGTAAAAATAATTAATTTATGTCGAATAATATCATGTTTGGTATCAAATTAAAACTCTAAGTACTGCCAATTACTATATCGTGTTAGTTATGTAAATTGATATGTATACAAGGTGATCGGCGAAAGTCTTTTATTTTGAGTTTTTAAGAGATATAAAAAAATTAAACAAGCAAAGTTAAACTAGACAAAGGGGCTTATAAGCTGATCGTAGTAAGAATTTTATATCACTTCCGGTTTTGGCGGAAATGGGTACAACTTTGCTTGCTATATTTTATTTCATATGGAATTATATTAATACATATTTTAAAAATAAATGGTCGCCGTTTTGAAATGCCCCTTTGTCTAGTTTAACTTTACTTGTTAAATTTTTTTTATATCTCTTAAAAACTCAAAATAAAAGAAATATTCTTGGTGCCGGACTTTCACCGATCACCCTGTATGCATATCAATTTACATAACTAACACGATATAGTAATTGGTAATTGGCAGTACTTAGAGTTTTAATTTGATATCAAACATGATAGTATTCGACATAAATTATTGTAACATCATTTGGAATCCTATCTAAGAAGCTCATCAGGCAGTTATTGAGTCAATACAAAAAAAGTTTCTTAAATTTGTATTTTTCAAATGTCATAAATTTTATCCTGGTCATGACATCTCTTATGGAACTTTACTCAGTATGTTCCATATGAAAAGTCTTGTGGAACGCTGCGATAGTAATCTAGTGTTGCATTTAGACAAATTAATCAACAATGATGTTGATGATCCTAAATGCCTGTCCCTTCTTAATTTCCTTATTCCTAGAACTGTTTCCAGATCTACTGCATCCTTTTATTTACCACTCTCCCGTACCATCCTTTTAATATCTTCGCCAATACATCGAATGTGTCACATTTATCAAACCCAGTTCTCTACTATCGACATCTTCCGTTCGGACTTTAAAACGTTTAAGAAAAACATTAACAATTATTAAATGTGTTAATGTGTATAACTCTTGCAATGTATATGCTTTGTATTTGTGTTCTAATGCTATCCAGTCATTGGGCTTGGAGCTGTTGGATAGTCTATTCTTAAATAAATAAATTACCTATTTTTACTTTAAAATAATGCATTAAACGGGCATATGTTTGGCGCCAATTGTGAAAAAAAAAAAAACTGACGAGCTACAGATCGTGTGACCAAGATAAAAACATCTCTAACAACCTTGTAAACATAATCCGAAGAGGAAATCCGTAGACGCACACTTTTCAAATCGCATACCCCAGGCCCCTAGAATTTCAAAAATTACCCAACAAATTCAAATTGCCATAACTGTTGATCGGTTGAAGATAACATAGAAAATGTATATACCAATTTGAAGGAAATTTATTCCTCTTTTCTGGGAATTTTTCTGTAAACCGAAGAGATGCGGTGCTAAAAAGAAAAGTTTGACGAAAAACGCCATCTCATAAACGGTTAAAGATAGAAAAGCAAAAACGTAGGAAATTTTGTCAGCTTTCATTTTGTATATAACAACTTTTATGAAATATCATATCGTGACCACAAGGATTCAGCAGATGAATTTTTCGTCAAACAATTTTTTAAAATATTCCTTATACTGTGACAGTACTTTCCAGCGACGAATCGTATAGCGCTCACTATACCAGCAGTGTCTGATCCGACGTACACGGCGATAATTGAAATATGTAATCAAATTTGGTGTAGTTTGACAACGATGCCATACAGTTCCGAAGAAGAATTGTTTAAATTGACAGGGTTTTTAGAAGAAAAAGAAAATAGAAAGTAATAGCACAAGGATTCACCCAATAAATTTAAAAAAAGAAACAATTTTAGAAAAGTGAGTTACGAAAAATTCACTGAACTTGTTAATTTAATTGAAGAGCAGAGTTAACATTTAAAAACATTACTTTGCGAAGAGCAACTGATAAGTTTTTCCTCGTCCTTACTATACTAATTACTTAAAATATTTCAGTTTCCACATGCTGGTATAGACCAATCCATAATAAATGAATTTAGTGGAGGGCAGCTGTCAGAAATAAATTGCGTACATATATTTCTCAATGATGGGGCCATGGAAAAAATTATGGTTTAATTTTATGAATAATTCGTATGAAAATTCCTCGATTTCTATCATATTAATAAGATATATAGGGCACGGAAGATCACGTGACCTATCATATGTTTTGTCCCTTTCTCACTTCAGACTCGATCTTCAGCTCTGTCCCATGCTAACTTCAGACTGTACTTTCGACGCAGTGCGCATGCGTCAGTTTGAATAGCTGTCACATTTCTAGCAAGATATCAAATGAGAATAAAATGAAGACAATAAGAATCAAATAGGTTTTAATTGAATTATTCAATAATATAATATAATGTACGATAACAATGTGATCGTATGTATATTCATAAGTATTACGATCAGGGTGCTCTTCGTCTTCATTCTTACTTAAAAAGCAAATATTACCAACAGTAATTGACAATTTATAAATTTAGGGCTTCATCAACGGCCTACTATCAAATCTGAGTAATCGATAATATGTCAGAAAGTGATATTCTTATAAATATAAACGGCCACGAGCCGCAGACGACGTCTCTCTTGTTTTTCACATGTAACCTATCTACCACACCTACCCTACCTATACAAATAATCACTTGTTACTTATGTTCAAATATGATTAGGTTTTCAATATTACCTCGATAATCGGTGCTTGATGGGATAGCAAACAGTTTTATATTATAGTCCGACGACAAACTTGCACCCAACAACGCACTGGTATAGTTTGAAAAAGAATGACAACACTAACAACAACAGAAAATAACAATAAAAGAAATAACAACAAAGAAGATAACAAAAAGAAACAAATAATAAAACACTACAATGAATAACAATAACACAATCAATCGCTATATGCACAAGAACCGCCAAATAACAAGATAGCAACAAATTCCACGCTTGCGCAAACTCATTCTTAAAATTTACCGCTAGAAAAATATGACAGCTATTCAAACTGACGCATGCGCACTGCTTCGAAAGTACAGTCTGAAGTTAGCATGGGACAGAGCTGAAGATCGAGTCTGAAGTGAGAAAGGGACAAAACATATGATAGGTCACGTGATCTTCCGTGCCCTATACATAAATAATTTTTAAAAATATTCAAAAGTGAGGTTAAAATCACATCTGCCCTCCACTTATGAGGTCATGTTGGATTGCCTAATATACAGATAGAGACCATACAAAGTACCAAAAAAGGTAATACGCATGCGCGTACCCCTCCCATAAGACATGACTTGATTAAAAAAAAAACAAAATCAAACAACCGCAAATATTATAATTGAAAGAATAAAACACAGTTCATATTTGATGACTTGTTTTTGAAATATAAATTATGACTACATAATATGGATGTCAGTTAAAATATAATTGTAATAAAAGAAGTACAGGTGATATTCAATTTTCACAGTTTAGACAGTTTATTCAGGAAAGTCAAAAATCTGTTAAATAGATTCTCTTTTCTAAAATGTCATGTGATCTGGCAATTTATTTTTGAGCATGCAGTCCAGATCCCTTGAAAAAATGTAATTTTGACATTTGACCTTGAATAAAAAATGTTTTTCCCTGCAGCGCCTTTTTTATGGTTACCTTCGCAGGACTTATTACCCCTCCCATAACACCAAGCTGTATACGCGCCTGGATTTTACAGCGCCGGCCAGCGTCACCAGGTTAGGATAGGACATTCACTGGCGACAATCCCAATACCGTGCTGCGCTGTGCCGTGGCCATATATCTATTAGGTAACTAATTATATAACTATTAGTTAATAGGTATATGGCCGCGACGGACAAGTGAGCGCCAAGCTATATGTAGACAGTTGGAGAAATTGGTACTGACCTTGAGACTCTTCCTCTTGAGTGTTGGCGAATCGAAGCTCACGGGGCGGAACTCCTTGCGCTCGGCCGTGGGGCTGGAGCCGGCGCTGCGCGGGGTCCACACCACGGGCGGCGGCTCATCGCCCTCTCTCTTCTCGGCCGCAGGCGCTGGCGCTGCCGCTGGCACGGGCGCCGGCACTGGCAACGGGATCGGTTCCGATTCCGGTGTCTTCCCGGGAGACCACACACCTGCACATATACATCATAAATTACATCAAGATACTAGGAAAATCCTAGTTGAATTTAATCTTTACAAGATACTATGTAGGTACAGAAGTAAGCACATATTATGTTTAGTATATAATCTGGATGACCTAAATTTTATTTGAAGTTAATGGTTCGTACGTATGCTGAACTTGGTCTTATTAGCGCTTCTGTTAAAAGCAATTTATCATGACAATATGTAAAAGCATGTTTTTATTTTAAAAAAAAAACAAAAAAATTAGTGATGAATGAAGTGCATAGTAAGTACCAATCTATAATACCTATATCAATACTTACTTTTGATAAATCAAATAAATGGTCAGTCGATATATACGAATACTTTTAAGATAAAATATGTATGTGTGTATTACTTAATTTAGATATTATTTATTTATCATATTGTGGTCCGGCTGTGATATTTCGCTACCTAAAATCAGTCACTTTCATATGTAAGGAGTGAGGAATATTTGCTGTATAAAAATGTACGGTTAATAAAAATGTATGTTATATATTTTTCGTACCTCCGTCCAATTTGACTAGTATAACAGAACTCAAAATCGTCCAAAAATGCGCTGTTGCTGACCTAGGCCGACAAAAGGAGTTAGCATTACTGTTCTGGTGATATGTTAATTTAAGATTATTTTCAACACAAGAATTAGCAATATGTTTACTAATTTTAGGGCTAAATCTTTAGTTATTGTAACTTATATAACTAAATTTTGTCATAAAAATAATAATATGCTGTCATCTCGTATAGATTAATTATAAGTTCCAACTTTAAGATTAATTTGCTTTGTAACTACAACTAACTTCACGTGAAACAATTGAGTTTCTGCTATATGTCATCGAAAATATGCGAAAGTAAATAAAATATATATAACTAATGTTTATATGATATACCGGGTGTCTTAGGCCGACCGACACATGGGCGATTAACATGTAAAATTAGTTAATTGTGAATAGTATCTCCCCAGTGCAAGATATTAAGATGAAATTTTGCATGCTTATCCGGGGATACTATTTCTATGGATTTCAATTCAAATCAGTCAATTTACAAGTGTAATATTAGAATAAATTAAGAAAAATTGTACAAGTACCATGAATGTTATTCATATCTTGAAAATAATAGTATCTAAGCAACAGCTCTGATAGAGTAGGGGTAACGTGCGCGCTTCACAATTTAGAGAGTCGGGTTCGAAACCAACCGACAGCAATATTTATTTTTTAATTTTTTCTTTTCAAAATAATTTTTATTATTAATATGTTTTTAATCTTTTATTAATATTTAATTTAATAAAGTGGATACATTGTACGTAACAAGATTTATTTATTTAAAAAATATTTTATTATTTGCTTTATTGGTTTATTATAAATTAAATTTCTTCAAATTATAGTTAGCCCTGACGAAAACAAAAAAACGAGAACATTTGATTTGAATAATCAAACGTCAAATGCAGATTTGTATTGTACTATCTTTATTTGTTGCTAGTGTTATTTAAATAATATGGATTTAACTACAAAAGATAAAATTCGTATTGTGAAATTATTTCACATTGGTAATAGCCTACAGCAAACTGCTGATGTATTTTCTGCCGAAAATCCAGAAAAAGTAGTTAATAAATCCCGTGTAAGGCGTATTATTAACAGATTTGAAGAAACTGGGTGTGTTGCTAATCACACAAAGCAGGAAATACAACCAATTGAAAATGAATTTGAAGAAATAATAATTGCGCGGGTTGAAGTGGAGCCTACTATTAGTTTAAGAAGTTTACAAATGGAATGTGGAATAAGTAGAACAAAAATTGCTAGAATACTTAAGAAAAATGGATTTAGAAGTTACAAAGTAGGTAACCATCAAGAATTGCGAGACGGCGACGAAGAAAGAAGAGCAACTTATTGTGAAACAATTATGGATAAAGCCAATGAAAACAGAAACTTTTTGTATTCCCTCTGTTATACCGATGAATGCACATTTACTCTTCATAACGAACCGAATGTGCAAAACTTTCGCCACTGGTCAAAAGATAAACCAACTCTTCAAAATTTATCAAGAACACAATATCCCCAGAAGGTTAATGTTTGGGCGGGAATTTTGGGATCACACATTATTGGACCATATTTTATTGAAGGGACATTGAACGGTCCAAAATATTTAGATTTATTGGAAACAGTAGTTGGGCCTAGACTTACAGAATTAAATATGGAGAGGATATGGTTTCAACAGGATGGGTGTCCAGCGCATAACGTGCAAATTGTCAAAGAATATTTGGACAATTCATTTCCAGATTCTTGGATTGGTTTAAATGGACCAATTAATTGGCCGGCAAGGTCTCCTGATCTAAGCCCCTTAGATTTTTTTCTTTGGGGTCATTTAAAATCAAAAATTTACGGCCATTATGAATTGACCACTTTAGAAGACCTGAAAGCGGCAATAAGGAATGAATGTAGGCTTATTTCTAATCGACAGCTAAGCAACGTGAGACAGCAATGTTACGATCGTCTCGGATTTTGCTTAGCGCAAAACGGCGGCCATTTTGAATATTTATTATAATTTTTAAATTTTAATGTTGTAATTAGTAAGTACGATTTAATATTTTTTAAATAAATAAATCTTGTTACGTACAATGTATCCACTTTATTAAATTAAATATTAATAAAAGATTAAAAACATATTAATAATAAAAATTATTTTGAAAAGAAAAAATTAATAAATAAATATTGCTGTCAGTTGGTTTCGAACCCGACTCTCTAAATTGTGAAGCGCACACGTTACCCCTACTCTATCAGAGCTGTTGTTTAGATACTATTATTTTCAAGATATGAATAACATTCATGGTACTTCTACAATTTTTCTTAATTTATTCTAATATTACACTTGTAAATTGACTGATTTGAATTGAAATCCATAGAAATAGTATCCCCGGATAAGCATGCAAAATTTCATCTTAATATCTTGCACTGGGGAGATACTATTCACAATTAACTAATTTTACATGTTAATCGCCCATGTGTCGGTCGGCCTAAGACACCCGGTATTTTCAATAAATATAAAATAATTATGCACTTTAAGCTCAAATGTAAGTAATTATAATTAAACTTGCAATGCAAAACCGATAAAAATATATGTTCATTTTTTTAGGTTATGTAAAATAGAATAAAGTGTGGAGAAAAATACGAAGATTTTATGGAGATGGCGACACAAAAATCTTGTATATCACACACCCAGAAACTGTTTTGCGAGATATTAAAGCGAGGCCTGTCAAAATAAACTCGTTCTCTCAAATATTCAGTTTCTTGCCTAGTGATACAAATAACTATTAATAAATACATGTATGCAGGGTGTTTCGTTTAAAACAACCAGTGCTATTTTGGGCTTACTGCTTACTAATAACTTTGAGAAAAATTTCATATACAAAAAATGATCAAGAGAAAAGGGCTAATTAACAAGTAATAACAAACCGAAAATTCAAACGACAGAACATAATTATATTTTCTAAAAGGTATCCTACATAATTTTTTAGTTCATTAGATAGAGATTTTTTTCTGATATGAGCGATATAAATATTGCATTGAGTCATACAAGAAAATTGCGTATATTATGCATATATTCATCAAAAATATTTAATATTATTATACTTTTCATTCATGATTTTCTTTATAAACATTCTGAGTCTGATACTGTGACGTCATAATTTAGTAAACACAGTACGGAAAAGCCTACGTCACAAAATTGGGGCGTCGTTTGAAATTATTTCTGTAAAAATAGAAACTTATGTTACTATAAATATATATTTATGTAAGTAGTTTTAGGTGCACTTTTAGATAAAAATAAAATTGGAAAATGTGGTATGACTCCATTATTTCGAGAAAAACGATATTAAAAATGAGAAGTTTTCCTTCTGATTCATTCTTTATTTTTCAAAAACCCGATAAGCATAGGGCACTTTATTTGGAACGCCTGTATACAGGCTGTCCGGATATCGAAGGTTCCCATTGGGATTTCGGAAACTATAAGGCACACTTCGGTAAAATGGGACATGTGGTGCGCCTTTGGGGGTCATCTTAGGTTTGCTTTTGTTTTGACAAAAATTCTCTTAGGTTACTAGAAAATGGCAGAAAACTGAATTTAGCCAATATTTTCATTTTGAAATTATTATCAGTAATCGAGAAAAATGTTTCAAATAAAAAATAAATATTTTTATTGTTTATCTATTGGTAAATTTTCGAGATGTAACATAAAGTTACATGTTTTTAAATAGAACCCATATTTGATTATTGCTTTAAAAAAATACTTGTTTTCCTCTTTCGACTGATATAAGGGTTATTGTATTTTACATTTATTTTACTCTCAAAAACTTAGATTTTTCATTATTTTTTATGGTATTTTTATATTTTGTCAGTAATTTCATTAGTTTTTAAAAATAGTGTTTTATTTTACTTAAATAAATTTATTTCATAACTATCTTGTTTCATAATTTAATTTTAACTCTAAATTTTCAAATTCACGTAAGTAGGTATACCAGTTATGATTTAAAAACACAAAAACCCTTATACCGATCGAAAGAGAAAAAAATAAGCATTTTTTGAAGCAAAAATCAAATATGGGTTTCATTTAAGAAAATGTAAGTTTGTATTATATTTCGAAAATTTACCGATAGAAAAAATATTTTCGTACGCCACTGAATAGACAATAAAAATATATAACTGTTTTATTTGAAACAATTTTCTCGATTACTGATAGCTTCAAAGTAATTTAAAAATTAAAATATCGACCAAATTCAGTTTTCCGCTATTTTCTAGTAACCTATGAGTATTTTTCTCAAAACAAAAGCATGTCTAAGTTGGCCCCTCAAAGGCGCACAACATGTCCCATTTAACCGAAGTTGTATGTCTTATAGTTTCCGAGATCCCAATGGTGGCCTTAAAAAATCCGGACACCTGTATACGTTTTTAAATCAGGAAGAAATATCTTCATGTTAGAATTATTTACTATCGGGAAACATTATTTTTTATTTTCAGGTTTTTGAACTGAATATATCAACTAGATTATAAATTTTAGACTCAAGAGTTCCTGTTTCCTCAAAATTTCAATGAATTATGCTAGCAGCCATAAAGCCTCCTAATTATCAAGAGTTTGTTTAAAAATATCAACACAACGTACTGCCAAAATAAAATTAATATTGTAAAAAAGCATGTGTTGACACGGTGGGTCCACAGTTGCCGGGTTATGATTTAGCAGCTGACATGCAATAGCAGTAGCTACTAATACACGTGTGACGGTGTGACTCACTCACATTTACCTGGATAAAAATACTACTTTAACGAACGTGACGGTTACCCATATACACGACCTACTTCATAACTCCTCAGACAGAGATAACATATAGTAGTAGATTATGGGTTCTATTTCTGAAATGCTATTGTTTTACATACTGTCATGCAGGCGAAGGAAGTACATACAGTGCAAACGGAAATATAGTTCTGGCACAGCATGACATTAACGGAAGATTATTTGAATTTTTTATATGTAGATAAAGGAACAGAGATGGATTCAGATATTTTAATTAATGTTTGAAATGCAACTATTAAAAGTAAAATTTCAATTTTAGTAAAATTTCCAGGTGTCCTAAATAATGTATGCCTGAAATTTTTACGCTAATATATTTGTATAATGGTAACTTGTATGTCAAAACCCCGGGTTTTTTCGAGATATGCCCAGCCCACTGGGGTTTTTTTGAAAAACTCATCCCAATTCTGGGTTTTTTCAAAACAAAATATTACATTGTTCATGTAATACAAGTTAAAAATAATTACAAGAAACACTAGTTTATTACATTTCAATTACAATATGATGTAATACGATTTATACTAAACTGTACAAGTTTATTTGTGATATTTTCATACGTAATATAACAAGTGATATGATTATCATCGATGATATTCCGAAGTGAAACCGAGTTGCAGATTTGTGAAATGTGTTGCTTCGGTTCCACGAGCAATATCTTCGATTATTAATCATATCACGAGCTTTTTAATGAGAGAATATAATGAATTTTTATGACACATTGTGCGTGCAGCTAACCTAACTTTTAATATATTACTTTACAACATGGTTAATTTTACAATTGCCTTTTCATCGTTGTTGATATCAAAAACGACTACCGCACATTTTTATACTCAAAATTAACTGGCAATGTTGTAAATAAAGAAAACAAATCTTCCAGTAACGGATATAAATAAGGTGATAATTTCTTTGTTTTTTATCATCGCTGTGATAGGCATGTAACTAGGGAGATTCCGAATGTTGATAGGCGGAAAACATGTCACGTGATCAATGAATTATATTCTCATGCGTGTAGTCTTCTTGGTTCTAGAGAACTTGTAATAACCAGCTCGCCGTGCCACTTGTGTTTTGGTTTCTGGAATCTGGATGAATATACTACAGTGGACCCCCGGTAATCCGGCCCCTGGCTAATCCGGCACCCCCTGTAATCCGACATGACCCCACCACTAAAGTGCTCGACGCGTAGGTATTGATTTGATGATGATTGAATCTTAGTATGATTTTTTTATTTCCTAATGTAAAGTTATTATTGTTTGTAAGTTCTATAGCATTAATGACGTTAATTTCATAATAAAACGTAAGCTCTCTATTGTGTTTAATTTACTAAATTTGACATACATAATGAAGTATGATTTGTACTTCAGAGTATAACATATAGAATCTTATCACTGGATCTGTAATTTGTCGGATTACAAGGTACTCGTTTGTAAAAAATTCCGGACTATAGGGTGTCTTAGGCAGTACTCTATAATCCGACAAATTCGATAGTCCGACACTGCCCTGCAAAACGTTTGTCGGATTACCGGGGGTCCACTGTATTTAGTTCCTAGTTGAGTTTGAAACATAATAGTCATCATGCCGAAAGTAGAGGGTTCTGGGAGAAAACAGTTGCTAGACTGGGCAAATATTGTTAAAACAAATGATGGTAAAACCAAATGCAAACAAACTTATACTATTTATTTAATAAATTTTTTAACATACCTACATTTTTATAATAAATGGGTTTTTTAACATTTAAAGTGGGTTTTTGGCGTAAAAACCCAGTGGGTTTATTCGGGCTGGGTTGTTTCATGGCAACCCTGAATTGTACGACTGAAAATTAATGTGCTAAATACTTTATATAGATACCTACCAGTACGTCAGATAAGGCAGGTGAGGCCAGGCCTCACTTTTTAAATTCAATACATTTGTAAAATTGTATGATTTTTTAATTTTTCATTAAAATGTATTGAAGTAATATATATATTTACAACAAGTATATGAACTCACAAACAATTATTGTTACTATATTATGAGTGGTAAGGAGAACGCAGTATGGCTGGGCTACATTCGTATTTTGTTGGTCGTCAGCCTAATAGTCTTTCGCTCTTCAACTGATTTGCTAATATGAAAGAACCCCCCGGTTTGATTTAATGTGCAAATGAATACTACATTTATATTTTTGTACATTTACAATAGGTATAGGTAATATCTAATTATGTGTTGATTATTTAAGTAGCGTTCAAAAATGTTTGTACTTGAACCGAAAAAGATTTTTTTTTAATATTTGGCCTCACGTACCGCCACTGGTACCTACCAGGAATTTGGAAGACAGTGATTTAGCCAGAATAAAAAATAATAAAGATGTTCTTCATTTATGGAACGAGTATAATGGCCCGAGGTTTGTACGATAGGTTACGCACCGAAAACATCAAGCTGTTTGCTGTTTTCTGTGAATTTGTTTACGAAAAATGTAATCGAAAAATGTCTACCTATACCGAGTATAACGCACCGAGTTATGTGCGTTATGTTACGTTATATTATATTCGACAATTAAACCACAACGGTACCGGTAAAAAAAATCAGGTTACCGTTACTATTTTTGAACGTGGTAACGGAAATGTGTAAATTTTAGTTACCCGCCGAAACAATACTCAGAGCATGGTTTTTGTGGAAATGTATAGTCTAACCTAACTTTTAACGTAGACACACGTTGACCTTTGGCAACATTTACAGATTAGTTGCTGTAAAAAGCAACTGAGACGTGAATATTAAAAACAACCACCCTTCCATGGTACAAAAAACAAATAGTATTTTATTTTGACAGTTATTAATAACCATGAATATCCCTGTGTTCGACTGCTTACCGCGAGAACCGTAACCTTTTAGCTAATTTTCGAACATAATACCTATGATGTATTATGTTTAAAAAAGTTGTAAGCAACATATGTTACAGAAGGCAACGTATTCTAGCACGAGTTACAAATTCGTTCACGAGTGCGCAGCGGCGAGTGGACGAACGAACGAGTGCTTGAATTGCTTTCTGTAACATGTGTTTTATACTATTTTCTCTATTCTGGCTTTCATTGATATTATTTTTTATAAAAATATTTGACAATTTCCATTAAGAGATATTTTTGGTAGAATTATTAGGTTGGTGACAGAGATTTGTGCTTTTTATTCTGTCCGTTGCATAGATATTTAGTGTACTTATTGCTGTTATGCCAATCTGAAATAACAAAACATCAACAATCGTTTAAGAATGAAGCTTCTTCTAACATCAATATGCGTGCTAGAATGTGACATTATAATTCGAAACAGTTAGACTATTCGAGAGATATTTTTGCTTTATTACGATTTATAATTTGTTTCATTATTCATTATTTTTATACTTTAAATTTAATAATTTTTGCATTTTTACTTCTTAAAACAAAAAATATACAAACCAAAATCCAACATTATTTTATATTAAAACAGATATGGATAATTTTTCTGTGATTTGGAAATTGGAAATAGTTTTCCAATTGATTTCTGAATTACAATAAGTAGATCAGATCACATACTTAGGTAACACGACCAAATCTTTGTGTTATTAACAAAAATATGTTAATAATTCTTATACAATATTAAATACGGTTTTAAAGTATGACTTCGTAACACTAGAAGAATACAAATTATGAAGGATACTGTATTCTTCACTTGACAATTTTTTAAAAATCATTTTTAACACTTTAAGTGCCATGGGGTGCTAAAGTGGTCTAACACTTTTTTGACCGTACTGGCTGCGTGAGACCTATGTGGACTCATACTGATCTTGAATATATCATTGAGGTTATACTTGAATGTTACAAATCATTATTTCTCTATCCGATATAAGCACATATAAAATATTATTAAATAGGTATTAATCTACAGATACTAGAGAACCCACAACAGCAAGAGGTAAAACATTACAATTATGGAAACAGTTGAAGTGCCCAAAAGCTAATATAATTCCGTTTGGACTAAGTATATTCGTGGATGTATAATATTAAACTCTTTCAGACAAGGCATAGAGTAATATTATTTTTTTTAAATATATCAAAAAGTTTTAAAATCAGGATGCAGGTTGCACACAGTGATAAAAAAATAAAACAATATATTTGGAGCTACTGAGCACCAAAGAGTTACGATTACTAATGCAATAGAAAAAAGAAAAAGGAAGACTAATGGCTGGTTTATGATGGATTCAATTTACAAATTTAGATTTACGAATTTACATTTATAAATATAAATTGTACATATATGCTTTTACTGGTTCATGATGAATTTAAGAAGTTTATAATTTAGAATTTACATTTAAAATATCACCATATTTTATATTCTAAATGTAAATTTGTAAATGCGTCCAATCATTTCATAGTATTTCAAATAATGATTTTGGTGGGGAAAATGACAATTTAAAGTGACAGTTGAAATATTTTAATTTTAATTTGACAAATGGATTCCGAAAATATGGATATATTATTAATATTATCTGCAGAACAATACAGATTGATTATGATAAAAGTGATAAATATCATATAACTGTCATCCCATTTGTGTCAAACCACGTGACCCAATGGAAGTTGATTGGGCATAATTCATATCTTTAAATTCACTATAAACTAGCAGGGTAAATCGTAAATTTCAAATCTAAATTTCTAAAATAATCCATCATAAACCAGCCATAACATAATTAGATTTATGATTACATTTTCAGATACCTTTGATCGCATTTTATAGTAAATACAAGTAGTATGTAAAAAGCTAATAGTAAAGAATGTGGTCTATTGGTAAACACTTAAATACCTCTAAAGGGACTGCTTTGGTTGTGGTGATTACAGAAGCGTAATTAAGGTAAATAGCGCATGTGGGAAATACTGAAGTGTGCATTTGCCTGCAAAAGGATCAACAATTAAGGGTTACTATTATTGTCTTAATTATTTACAAATAAAAACATGTTAAAGTCAACTTTATTATAACATATTGGACGTTTCGGACTTATGACATGTGGTCATTAATTTATGGAACCTAAGACCTGCTGCATTTATTTCTTGTTCCCAAAATCCTAATTTCTAGTATCAGGGTCTCTTGATGTAAGAATAATTGTCAGAATATTTAACAAAAATTTTATAGTCATTTCTCTTGGATGTTTATAAATTTGATCAATAATATTGTAACTGTATAAAGCTGCGTAAGTAATTAAAGCAATGTAGAAACATGGCGCGGATAGTTCGATTTGGATTCCCTTGGAAATATACTTGATTATAATATACACATGGAACAAATTACTAAATTTATTCAAATCCGGATCAGAGACGTACCGACAAAATATTTCAAGGTACTGTGAATTGGGTTTCCGAAAATTCTGCATAAAAATTCGATAATGGTATAATAGTGCTTAGTTCTTTTCCAGCTTTATAGCTACATATTATGTAGGTATAATGTACAGTCGCTAACAGTCAGTAAACTATCAACTCAAATATGTAACTTATAAAAACCCATAAATTTGGACAACTTACTGTAACGTCCTTGTCTTTTTTACCTCTCGCTAAGAGAGGTATTCAATTCATGCTAAAAATCGCATATCCAGATTTTAGTGAATAAGCCAGTTTTAAGGTCCCTAGAATCCGATTATAACATTTTTACGATGATGTCCGTATGTGTGTGTGGATGTGTGGATGTTGGATCCACGATTTCTCAAATACTATAAGACTTAGACATTTGTAACTACGAACTCCTCAATCTAACAATAATGGGAAGAGTTGATTAAGTTTTGGTAATAATTGGACAACCGGAAGTAGTAGTTACAAGAAAAAAATCATCTAGATATTATTTATCGAAAATTTATGTAACAACTTATATTAAAGACCGTTAAATTCTTTATTCGATAAATATAAATTTATTATTATATCTTCTATAGATTTAGAGATAAAGAAATGCATATAAAATAATTTGATGTAAAAATTCTCAGATCAAACTACTTCAAAGCAAGAAATTCAAATGTTTGTAATTGACACATAAATGTCACTGTCAAAAATATTTGTATGCCACTGTCAAAAATATTTGTACATCATTATGAAGATTATGAAAATAAAAAAAGGCAACAACGCAAAAGAATATACGTAAAAAAGAATATAAAAGGAATTTGCGAAAAAATGACGAATATAAAGAAACAGTATGTATTGTACATAATTTATATTAAAATATCCCATAGATTGTGCAAATATATGTGAGAATTATTTTGTAGTGAGACATGAATATATGTATTTGTATTTAAAAATATTTTTCTTTTTATGCGTACAACCAGGTAAAATATCTGGTGAGAGGTTATGTGCTGGCCACATCAAATTTTTTTATTAAATTGACCACATTAGGTACTTTACAAACTATAGGACGGAATAGTGAATAGTGTTAATTATATAAAATAATAGAAGCATATGTATAAAACGAATCGTTAATTCTTGCAATAAATATCTAGACAGGTAACGGGTTAAGTACTATTCGCTTTCAAGAAATTACGAGTTACGATCGTATCAGTGACTACGTTTATCTCGCAGTGACATAACTCGCCTAAAAATTCATTCCCGGTTTCTCCAGAGCAACTTAAGACTTAAGTCGTGATTTAAGTAGAACTTTAATGTAAGTCGAAAAAATCGGTGATTTATGTGTCATGTATGTCAGTTGTCATATCAGTTCACGATAAATTTGTTTCGTTTTGTGGAGTTACCTACGGTGCAAGTCTTCAGCAAAATGGACAAGAAACGTACAAATTACAGCAATGGAAGTTATATACAGAAATGTGGCAAGCCTACGAAAAATGTGAGCAAATATGATGGCTGACGCCAGGAAGACATCATCGAAGAAAAAGGCTTTTGTTTATAGAATCGGTGGTAGTCCACCTATAAAAAATATTGACAATCGTCATATAATTGAAACAAAGCAATTCTGTTATATATTTGTCGCGAGATTCTAACATTTTCGACAATATCGACAAAATCAACTTCGTCCACATTATTCACGACGTTATCGTCGTCAAATTTAGGGAAATCCGGTAAATCCATATCGAATACTGTTAAAATGAATACAAGCATATAAACACTGACAAACACAATTACAGCTTTACCATTTTTTACGCTGTTACCAATGTAAATTGTGACATAAGTTAAGTTCGCATTTAAATTAGCTGGTGTAACGTAATTGGGATATAAGACCTACCTACTTACAATTAAGTAACACTTCAATAATCAACAACTTAGGTTACTGTGGAGAAACCGGGCATAAGTGACTTATTAAAACTAACCCTTAACTCAAGTTCGTTTATTTCGCACGTTTTAAAGTGACTACAGGATAACTTGCACTTATCCGCTGCTGTTAAACAAGGACAATTTACCGATACCTTCGCAATAATTTATATAATAATACTAAAAATCTCACTATCTTAAAGTAAACAGTTTTTAGATGTCTTGAGCGTAGTAATATATTTTTAATAACGGGCTACTTGCGTGCCATTTTTTACTTCCTTGTACGAAGTAAAGGAAGTATTGTGTGATTTCAACGGAAATATCCATTTTGACCATCCCTGAATCCATTTTGACTAATTTCGTCGAGACGTCTGTACGTACGTACGTGCGTATGTATCTCGCATAACTCAAAAACGGTAAGCCGTAGAAAGTTGAAATTTTGTATTTAGGACTGCTACAACATCTAGTTGTGCACCTCCCTTTTTCGTCATTACATAATTTCCAGAAATGGTACTTTATTTGAAGCCTATAATAGATTTTAATGAAAAACTATCTTAAAATATAATCTAACACTTTTCAAATTTGGTATATAAGACTTTTATGTCAATTGGAATAACATAGTGGATTTTGGTTAAAACAGGCTAACCGGAAGTGACTTATTACCTGAAGTTGTTAACAGTTTTTCTTCAATAAAATGGTTTCATTTTGATTTTAGAAATAAATGCTTCAAATAAAATTTTTAGAGAATTAAATTCTGTGTCTAGCACATCAAGTATTATTAAATTAGCTCTTTGTATAAGCGAGATATGTATATATAAAACTTATATAATTTTTGGTTTTTGTAATGAAGCTTGCTATGGATTAGGACAAAAAATAACAAAAAAATAAAAAATAGATGCTAATGTCAAATTGCGTCATATACGTCCAATTTTATACTTGGGTCTTTACTTCATATTGGTCTTGTGTACAAGGAAGTCGTGTGGTGTCCACATCAGATTTTTTATTTAATATTTTTGAAGAGACGATAAAAACTTGCTACCCATATTTTTTCTTTTGGCAAAATATTCATTAATTGGCCAGAAAAAAAATAATGAAATTTTAATATTTAAATTACAGCCGTGTATGACGTAGAATTACTCCGAACCAATGAACGGCCGTAAAGCAATAAAATCAGTACGTCCAATAGCAACGGCATGTGTGATTAATTTAAACATGACAGATCATTTGTTTGACGTTTGAATAATAGTTTGGAGGTTAATATTTTCGTTTGTCATTTTAATCTTGTACGAGTATAAACTAAGTTAAAATCCTTCAAAATCCTGATTAACAAATCGAAATACGTAATATAAGTAACAAAAACCACGCAAAATTGTAAATTATAAAGAAGAGAGACAGTAACAGAGAAATGAACTAATGTCAAAGTTTTGACTTAAAACTCGCACTCGCTCGCCATCTACAGGTTACATTCTTAAATATGCATCCCTTTTTCCAGTTCAAAATAATGGCGTCAAAGAAAATCTTTCTTAATTTATTAAAAAACATAATTTTTTTAAAATAAAATTTATATTTTTACATACGTTTTCAATTTTACTTTAGGTCTTTAGTGATAGATATCAGATTTTCAGTACCACGCATTAGCCTATTATTTACAAGTTTTTAAGTGACTTAACTGGTACGAGATAAACGTAGTCAGTGCCTGAAGGTAGAATCCTCTTGAAGCGTACCATTTTCAGTCTGCGAATGATGTTAAATAGAAATCGACAGACCTAATGAACAGTGCAACAATTGACGAGCTGCAGCACTGCTACAAGCAATAGAAGGCACTGTTGAAAGGTTTGTAAGCGACGGTGTGTAGAAAGTTTATAAAAAAAGTAAAAGTATGTTTTTCTTTTCAATAAACGTAGGTAATACGTTTTCTTATTATTATTTTTTTACTCCTCAAATGAAACTTCTCATTGTTGTTTGTAAAAATACTTGTTGTATAACATAACAGATGGCTGTGCTTAAATGGTAAGCGAACTCTGTTGGAGCTGCACGCGAGCTGCGAGAATTTAATATATGTTGAAAACATTTTCCACAATGCATCAGAAGGTGTTACTTATTATTCATAGAAGTCCTATTATCAAATTCTATACTTACACACAACACTATTACAAGTAACATTTTTTAAATTTTTGCATATTGTAATGTGAGAGTACCTACAACATTTTTGGTCCACGAAGCCCCCGGCCAACGCGTGCGAACCGACGCCTATGTATAGAAGCATTCTAGTTCTAGTGGAGAAGGAGCCTAGGTAGGCGATCAATAACAGTGCAGCGCGCGATAGGCGGGCGACGTGAGGCGGGCGGCTAGGTAAACAAGGGGAGATAAGCGTAATTACCCGTATATTGTTATATAGCTCGAGATGTTACGAGAATATTCGAGAAGGAGTTAAGAGCCACTATATAAGCGACGTACGTGTGTGCAATTTTATCTGGAACGATGCAGTATGTGTAACTAGTATCCATAGTAATAGTAAATATTGCATCTTAGCTGAAACTCGCAGTATAATATAAATAGAAATAATAGCCTTGCTGAAAGATAATAAAAGTAATCAGTTGGTACATATTCGAGTAAGTATTGTACCATTTTAAATGCTGCTTTGAAGAACAAATCAGATCTTTAATTTTTTAAAACAAATAAATAATATTTTTGCACTACAAACAATAATGAGCAACTATATAAAATTATGTTGTTTTCCCAATAAAGAAGGCTAGGTGGTCCACGTAACGTGTATTTATTTTTCAATACGGACGTTTCGGGCTTTCAGTAAGCCCATCCTCAGGTATACATAACAATACATTTTATTTGAAAGCATTATGGAAAATTAAAATAACAAATTGCTTACCTAAATTACAAAGGTTGTACAGTAGTTATAAAAATGATACAGATGAAATGTTAAGCAACGTAGTTTACATTTTACGTTGAAAATTATGTTTTCAGCACTCAGCCAACCGAAATATTTCGGAGTAGGAGAGATACTGAAGCATGAAACTGGTAGCGAAACCAACAAAGCATACTTAGGCCCGGGCCGCACTATGCGTTTTAGCAGGAGCGGTAAAACCGCATCCGGTTAAACGGGATGAATCATACAGCGTCCACATATATCCCGCTAAACAGGACGGCAGCATTGACAACCCGATTTGAACACAGTTTGACGAATGTCTGATCAGTACAGAGCCCAAATAGTATACGTTGTCTATTAAAAAATAAAACCTGACCTTTGGGAACGCTCGCATTATTTCCAATGAGTTGTAGTTGTCATGCGTCAAATTGACCGTCCGGTCAAACCGCAACATGCTGCGGTAGTATCCGGCAACCGGACCGCAACCGCATGAGTGTGGACGCGTTCATTTAAAACAATAAGTTGTTGTCTTCCCGGTCAACCGGTCCCATTAAACCGCTCCCACCAAAACGCATAGTGTGGCCAGAGCCTTAGGGAAATTATTGTGTTAGTGATTTTAAATTTTGTCAATGAAATTGTTAATGTGTTCATGTTCACTATTATTTTTATAGTCTGTATGATGGTTGACACAGCAAGTTTTATTAAATCTTATATGTAATGTTTCTTTAACTAATAGGTTGTCTTCAAATTTAGCATTGTCAATAACTTTAACATCTTTAAACTTAAATTTATGACCTGTACCGACTTTATGTTTGGTGAGTGCACTATGATTGGAATTTAGCAAATTACTACGGTAATTGTGTTGGTACATTCTCCTTTTCAGTATTTGGGAAGTTTCTCCAATGTACAGGATGTAAATCGAAAAGTGAAACATAGGAGTTTAACATGGGAAAACAATTTTTCTTTGCGCAAACGTTACCTAATTATTTTATGCACAAATACTTCTAATAAAAGTTATAGAGATTTAAATGCAGCATCTAAACCATGTAAAACGATTATTTTATCTCTTCATATAAACGTAAAAATTAATTACAAACTTACAGTTTTTATGAGTTTTTTGTCTAAGCAGCCATGGATTCATGACAAAAAACAACGTATTTTTACCTCTCGCTAAGAGAGGTATTGAATTCATGCTAAAAATCGCATATCCAGATTTTAGTGAATAAGCACGTTTTAAGGTCCTTAGAATCCGATTATAACATTTTTACGATGATGTCCGTATGTGTGTGTGTGGATGTGTGTATGGATGTGTGGATGTTGGATCCACGATTTCTCAAATACTATAAGAAAAAATCATCTAAATATTATTTATCGAAAATTTATGTAAATACTTATATTAAAGAACGTTAAATTCTTTATTCGATAAATATAAATTCATTATTATATCTTCTACAGATTTAGAGATAAAGAAATGCATATAAAATAATTTGATGTAAAACATCTCAGATCAAACTACTTCAAGGCAAGAAATTCAAATGTTTGTAATTGACACCTAAATGTCACTGTCAAAAATATTTGTATGCCACTATCAAAAATATTTGTACATCATCATGAAAATTATGAAAATAAAAAAAGTCAACAACGCAAAAGAATATACGTAAAAAAGAATATAAAAGGAATTGACGAAAAAATGACGAATATAAAGAAAAAGAAAAGGAAGGTAGAAAAAGAAAATTTCAAGATATTGAATATAAAGAAAATGAATGTATTGTACATAATTTATATTAAAATATCCCATAGATTTTGCAAATATATGTGAGAATTATTTTGTAGTGAGACATGAACATATGTATTTCTATTTAATAATATTTTTCATTTTATGCGTACAACCAGGTAAAATATCTGGCGAGAGGTTATGTGCTGGCCACATCAGATTTTTTTTTCTTGTAATAACTGATGCACAGATCAGGGGAAGTAACTGTTTGCTGTTAATAAACATGTTTGTTTCAAATAAAACAATCTTTTAATAAAAACATATAAACACTCATAAAATATTGAACCATGAAAACTAGATATTAAACTACTTCAAAGCACAAGACAGCAATTTAAAATTTAATAATATGCTTACAAATATTCATTACCGACAATCTTGCAGTTCTTCTTTAAGTTATTATGTATTGTCAAATGAAGGTAACTAACTAAATGAGTGTAAATTTCAAAGTATAATGTTGAGTTATAAGTACAATTATATTAATATTAAGGAAAATAATTATATTTGCATTTAATAACGCATTAAAATTTATGTTTTCAAGGTTATGTAAAAAGTAACAGATGTAATTTTCTTGTGCATCTTTTGACCCCATATTTTAAAATATTTTATTGACGCTCAAAGAGTTATCGGCATATGCTTTAATCTTAATGCATATTTAATATATTTATAAATATTGAAATATAAACATTTTTGTATTGATAATAAATATGTATGGCGTAATATGTCATTTAAAAAAATTATTGTTACACTTGCATATAAAAATTAACAGCAGTCATTTTATTCGTTGCAAAAACATTATTTTTACGTCTAAATAAATAATATAAAACTAGCTATAATATTTGTACAATAACTGCAATATTATCTACATATACAAATCACAGGATATATTTTTAATAAATTATCGTACACTGCAATTTACTAGTCTATGATGACAAATAAAGTTGGCAAATAGAACAACATAAATGTTAAAAAATATAAAATATGTATGTGTATTAATTCATAAATAACAAAAACACATTAAATAATACAAATAATATTTACAACTGTATCAATATTTGTTACTGAATATTTAATAATTACTATGGAAAAGGGATGAATTTTTAATATATAAAAACGGATATAGAAGGCGTTATTATAAATATATTAATTTTAATCGCGAAAGCATTGATGGAACTTTGTACGCCAAAACTAAGTTCGAAGTCAGAAATATGGATACACCTGGTAATTATTCTCATTTTTTGAATGTTTGTTAAGGGATAGTCGAAAAGAATGAATTCCATAATGATCGACCGTTTCAGTTCTCATTTATTTTTTTCCACTATCTGGGGAACCGAGTTCGATCCCGACCGACGCTAAATATTTCGAATTTTAAATGGCACAAAATTGACACCTGTGGTGCACTATCCACGCCAGCAATGAGTGCCCGTGAGGTGACACCTGGTAAACGCCCACATGGTACAAATATATCATCATCATTATCGATATCTGCGTACAAAGCAGATTGGCACACCCAGCAATGGGTAATATGCCATGATATATTTATTTATAGTATTACATATTTTCGTCTCTTAAAGTGTCAATTACCGGTGATTTTACTTTAATGGTAATTTTGTAATAAGGATAAATACGTTTAAATTTTGCTAATTCGGAATAACGCTCCTTCTGAATAGCATTATTTCAGGGGAATGCTAAGTAAAAAAATCTGATGAGTCCAGCACATAACCTCTCGCCGGATATTTTACCTGGTTGTACGCATAAAACGAAAAATATTTTAATGTACAAATACATATATTCATGTCTCACTACAAAATAATTATTTTAATATAAATTATGTACAATACATACATTTTCTTTATATTCAATACCCTGATTTTTTTCTACTTTCCTTTTCTTTTTCTTTTATTCGTCATTTTTTCGCAAATTCCTTTTATATTCTTTTTTAGGTATATTCTTTTGCGTTGTTGACTTTTTATTTATTTTCATAATCTTCATAATGATGTACAAATATTTTTGACAGTTGCATACAAATATTTTTGACAGTGACATTTATGTATGAATTACAAACATTTGAATATCTTGCCTTGAAGTAGTTTGATCTAAGAATTTTTACATCAAATTATTTTATATACATTTCTTTATCTCTAAATCTATAGAATATATAATAATGAATTAATATTTATCGAATAAAGAATTTAACGTTCTTTAATATAAGTATTTACATAAATTTTCGATAAATAATATTTAGATGATTTTTTTCTTATAACTACTACTTCCGGTTGTCCAATTGTTACCAAAACTAACTCGACTCTTCTCATTATTGTTAGATTGAGGAATCCGTAGTTAAAAATGTCTTAAGTCTTATAGTATTTGAGAAATCGTGGATCCAACATACGGACATCATCGCAAAAATGTTATAATCGGATTCTAGGGACCTTAAAACGTACATATTCACTAAAATCTGGATATGCGATTTTTAGCATGAATCCAATACCTCTCTTAGCGAGAGGTAATTAATAATTATTTGTATCATTAGTCTAGAAACTGTACTTTTGAGAAAGGCGAGGCCTTTAAATACGAACATAAGATTTTTTGTGCCGATTTTTCTCTTAATTTATTAAATAAATTTGATTTATTGGACAAATATAAGGTAATTACTAGGGAATTTTTAATGTTGGTGACATCAGAAGATTTGAATAATTTCAAATGACATAGATTTAGAAACATAACTTGAAAAATCATCAAACCGGTGTTCGCAACTAAACTCATAAGTAGCTATACATACCTATTATATTTTTATTTTATTTGGAACCCGATCACCCAATATTTTTTTTCAACCGAACGTCGGATTCTTTTTAGACAGGCCTCGCAAGTGGACATTTCACCAGAATAATACCAACTTATAACCATAAACGTGGAGAAACATTTTTTTTTTTTAAATTCAACTCAGTAAGTTTACATTTCCCTGAAGAAGGCATATTTGGTGCCGAAACGTCGGCTATGTAATAAAACAATTTTCAAACTTTTTCATCAGACTGTTTTTCTCCAAGTTTTCCCAGAATTACTTTAATCCAGTCGAAGAATACATATATAACAATAAAAGTCCTTATATTTCTGGACGATTTAGATTTAGAGTAATGGAAAACTAATTATACCGAACAGAGGTATCAAAAATAAATTGTATACATATATCATTATGCCGGCCTAGATAGCGTAGAGGTAATGTTATCGCTTCACGACCAAAGGGTCTGAGGTTCGAATTCCGGGTAAGGAATGGATGTGGTATGGTGTTGGTGTGTCACTGTCCTAATTTTAAAAACTACTCAATATTATTTGACGAAATTTGATATCTAGAGGTTTTCCGAAATATTTTCAAGGCAAGAGCACTTCCGGTTTAACCGGAAGTAGACCCTAACTTTCTTATTTTAAATGAAATGCTATATTTTTTATTGTACCATTTAATTCAGTAAAAATTTTACATATGAAACAATAAAATCATTTTACTCATGATCAGCCACTTCCCACGTAATTATTTTTTTTTATTTTTTCTCTAAAAACGACTATTTCTTTATCACTCTATATTTTGAGAATGGAATCGAATTTTTATAAATTGTAAAAACAGTTTTATAAAGTTTTTATTTACACTATAATATAAATAAATTAAAAGAATTCATTTAAATAATAAAAAATGGAGTGTTCCATTTAAAAAAACTTGAGTTTTTTAAACTTTTTGAACTTTACGTTGACGTAGAAATTACAGTTTTCAAAAATTGTTGATTTCTAATTTATACTAGTGTAAATAAAGCATTCTTTATACAACTGTTTTTACAGATTATAGAAATTCGACTACATTCTTGAAATATAGAGTGATAAAGAAGTGGCCATTTTTAGAGAAAAAATCTAAAAAGTGGTTAACCATTAGTAAAATGTTTTTATTGCTTCATATTCATGAATTCAATGGTAAAATAAAAAATGTATCATTCCAATTAAAATAAGTTAGGCTCTACTTCCGGTTAAACCGGAAGTGCTCCTGCTTTGAAAATAGTTTAGTTGAAACGAGTATGTCGGATATAGATATCAAATTTCATAATACAATATTGAATAGTTTTTAAAATAACGATATCGTAAGCTCGACCTGGGACAGCCTGTATATACCAAAATATATTCAAAAGCGTGTATAATAAATAATATAAATAATTAATAATAAATATCACATTATATCAAATAATGTAGCTATGTTTGATTTGTAGTCATATTTATTTTTAAAGAACAAAATCGAAATGTAAATATTATCATGATATTCTGAAGTAATACGGTACTTCAAGATACGAATTGAAGTGTTTTTATAAGTATAATAACCTTGCAATATACCCATAGTTTAAGTATCCAAGGTACTAAAATATAGATAACAATAAAATGATTGTTATATTAAAGTATTTATGTACTATGTACTCCTATTGAATTATACATACATACCTACCTACATTTATTTTTGATGTCATGATCATTAGCAACTCATTGCAACAAGTGTTTATTCTATAGTAAAAAAATCACACACTTGTACGGGAAGAATTTTTTTTAAGATTGTTTAAAAATGTAGTGTCGGATATTAAACACTGTAACTATTGTGATATTTTATTTGTATATTTATTTATTTTTTTGTTGAAAATTCGGAGATAAGATATAGTACGTGTCCGGAAAATTCATCGCCGGTAAATTAATCGCGGAAAATTTATCGTGGAAAATAGATCGCGGGGAAAATTCATCGTCGGTAAATTGATCGCCTGGAAAACATATCGCCAGTAAATTGATCGCCGGAAAATTGATCGCCAGGTAAATTGATCGCCGGTAAATTGATGGCGTGGAAAATTGATCGCCGGAAAATTGATCGCGAGGAAAATTGATCGCCGGTAACTTTATCGCGTGGATATTTATGCACACAAAAAATATTGTTTATAAAAATATAATTGATACAAATTTTATTTTAATAATTTAATTATTAGGTTCCGGAATCTGGCGCAACCATTCTGCCACAATCACATAAAATCAATCATAAAATTTAGTACTCATTAATTACTAATTATAATAAATAAATAGTAATAAAATATTTACTAGTGTTACAGGGTTCAACAGAACTAATTTTTGGCCAACATTAAATTCCAGCCCCTCCTTCATCCCAGTTAAAACCACGTTTAATGTAGTTATTGCTGTCCCTGAAAAGTTAAGGATATTATATTAAGCATCGATGGGAGCCAACAAGGAGCGAAGTGGAGTGATTGGCTTCCGGCGGATCGCAAGTTGGAAAATTGATCTCTAGGAAAATTGATCGCTGAAGTATTGATCTCGTAATTAATCACCAAAAAAGGATATTTATGCATACAAAAAATAATGTTTATAACAAAAGAATTGGGTTAAAGGCTTTATTTAAAAAAAAATTGTTGTGTTTATCTATTATGAGACAAATAATTTAGTTTAAAAAACTTACCTTTTAACTAGATCTGTTTTAGACTTATTTTATTTATAAAGATATAAAAAAATATTAGAAGGAGTTGATAATAACAATAACTATCATGTATAGTAGAAGAAGACGGTTAGTCATTTGGGGTTAGGTATTGAGTAACTACTAACTAGGTAACAAGTTTTAATAAAAACTGTTAGAGCTGATAATGGGCAGTTTGATTATTTATATTTTATTTTATTATTTTCTTCATCCCAGCCGTATCTGCACAAAATTCTGCAGGTGCAGGTGAAGAAAATAATATAATTTTACTTTGTTTGCGAACAAAGTCTAAGAATTCCCATTCATATCTTAGCAAAATTCAGGGAATTATTTATATTAAAATTACAATACAATAGTCACCACCGCTGTCCTTTTAATCCCTCGGTGTTCATTGAATATGATGAATTAATTTTTAAATTTTCTTGAAGATGAACTTATGCTAAAGTAGCGATCAATTTTCCCTGCGATCAATTCACCGGTGATCAATTTTCCCCGTGATCAATTTTCCTCAAGATAAATTTACCGGCGATCAATTTTCCTCGCGATCAATATTCTGGCGATCAATATTCCCGCGCTCAATTTTCCTCGCGATAAATTTTCTTCGCGATTAATTTACCAGCGATCAATTTCCCTCGCGATTATTTTTCTGGCGATCAATTTTCCCCGCGATGAATTTTCCGCGATAAATTTACCGCGTTCAATTTATCCGCGATGAATTTTCCGGGATGCGTCAATACAAAGATAAAAAATTTCGCCATCTGAAAATACCAAATACATGAAATTTATCCAATATTTAAGCCATAAATTAATTTTCAAAATTATTCATTTTCTTCTTAATATAGCAATAGCAATGCCAAATTTGATGCTTGACATTTTTACTATCAGAATAGGCTAATAGACCTTTTCAATTTAAAGAGATAGAAGATATACGCAATGGGGATCTGCGCATAGTAAGAACAAATGAGATCTATGGCGTTTGTTTCTAAAAAAATTAGACGTGAAATGTGAGAAAATATCAGATAACTTTAAAAAATCTTATCGAAATAAGTTACAAAAGTTTGTTGTAATTAAAATGTCTAACGATGCAAATTTTCACTGAGAATACAGGTATTTTAATGACTGCAATATTTTTGACGTTTCGTTTGACAGCCCACCTGGCAGTTGTTCGCACCATTTTCTTACTATAGATCAATCCATAAAAAATGAATTTAGAGGAGAGCAGCTTTCAGAAATAAATTGCATACATATTTTACACAATGATGCAGCCATGGAAAAAATGATGGTTTAAATGCATGAATAATTTGTATCAAAATTTGTCGATTTTTTTAATATTAATAAGGTATGTAATTATTTTTTAAAAATATTCACACTTGCCCTCCACTTATGACGTCATTTTGGATTGCCTAATTTGCAGCGATAGAAAGAGATAGCCTTTAAATTAAAAAGGTCTAATGATATTGTCAAGAAACATTAATCTATTCTGACAAATGAAATTTTAAGGATTTATATTTTTTTTCAAATTTGGCATGGCAATACGAAAATATAAATTTTTAAAATTAATTTATGGGCCTAAAATATTGGATAATTTACATGTATTTGATATTTTCGGATGGGGAATTTTTTTATCTTTATATTGACACCACAACCAAAAGTGCTGCACTATCACAAAATCGCATTTCCCATGACATTATTGTATAGATAGTATATGTACACGCCACAATAAAACTATAAGTATAATTGTGCATATCATTTGGTACGAAAAATTATTAAAAAGAAATTTATCTTTTCTGTTATTTTAATGTATGTAAGTAGCTTTGTACTGTAAAGATCGTTTTTATTTACGGCAATAGTTTTATGTAGGTACTCCAGTTTAAAGTCAGTTTTTATATTAATTATGTGTGTTAATGTGGTAGAAATGTGTTCACTTTATTAAAAGTTTCATTTATTTTAAATAGAGAATTAAAATTTTAATTTGAGATTTCTGTATTTCAGGAGCGAATCTCAAAATGAAAATATATGAACCATTAAATAGTTCAGACAAATATAATAATTTATTAATAGTGTGTTATTTTTGTACTTCTAGAACTAATTATTTCACAATACTCTTTCCAACTTTGAATTTTCCAACAACTTGCTAAAAATTATGATTTAAAATTTATTTAAATCAATGCATATCTCTGCTTTGTACATAGGTACCTAAAGTATAACAATACAACAGAATAAGCACATGACAACATGACGTTAAAAATAAAACTGTCACTATTTGTAACATAAAATAAAGATTACAAGAGAGTTACAGAATCATTTATTTTTGATTCATCCATTTAAACGCATGACGTTTGGTATGAAACTTTTCATGTTTTCTTTCGTTCAGAATAAAACAAATCAAACAATAAACCACGTACCACACGAATGTTTAATATAGAAAATTTCTCATTGAGCAAAAATTCTTTAGAAAGTACGTTAGAGGAAATTTTTGCACGTACAGAACTTGTAAGACAAATAATTCAACAAAAAGATCCGATGTAAATGTATTTGAATTTAATTACATCAGCTATTTGACAAATAAATTATTTATTATGTAGGTAAATAAATATTCTAACCAATTTCAACTTCAACTAGCGAATAGTTATATGCCAAATAAACTTATTTGTAAGGTACCTAATAACAATTAGGGGGTGAAACTAAGTTTTAGCTCAATAACTTAGAAACTTCAAGGTGGAAATTACGGGCCTAAATGTACAAAAATAGTATATACAAAAATGATTTGCGCACTACCTTTACAAAGCAATTAATTAAACAGACAACAACCATTTTCATTCATTGAATATGCAAAATAGATAAATCAATATTAATTTTCTAGGATACATGAAAAATAAATAATAGTTATTTATAGTACAAATGTGTTATATTGGAAATAAGTCACGCGAGAAAAATGTTAGTCTAAGAAGTTATTAGGCCGAGCAGCTTACTTTTCTTCAACTGTCATTTAATTAATATGCGAAAACATTAATGAACATATGTTGAGCTACGCTAGATTTTTCTGGATTACCGCTTTTTAGATGACAAAAATGTTCTTTAATCCGAGTGTCATTTTGTCTTTTAGTTTGACCGATGTGAACTTTTTTACAATCATTACAACTAATTTTGAAAATAACGGATTTTTTGTTAGTATCTATTTTCTCTTTAGGGTTACCTAATAACGATTTAATGGTATTATTTGATTTGTAAGTTACGGTTAAATTTTAATTTTTAAATATTTTGTTTAAACTTTTGGAAGCTTTATAGTACGGTAGTGTTATGTATTTATTATTATTATTATTTTTATTATTAGATGGTGTTAACTTTGTAGAATTACAAATGAATTGGCGGTTTTTAAATTTATGAACTAATTTACCGATAATTTTAACCGGGAAGCCGTTATACTTAGCTATTTCTTTAATATACGAGTAGTTTAGTTCAGTTTTAAATCATTATTTGTTTAAAGGAAATTTAGATAATCTGTTTATTAAAAAATTAAACGAAGCTAATTTATGTTGCCAAAAATGATTTTAATAAATCTGTTAGTGTTCGTGGATTTTCTATAGATATCAAACTCTAGTTTGTTCTAGTTTCTAATAACCAGTACGTCTAGAAATGTTGTAATGATTGTAATAAAGTGTACATCGGTCAAACTAAAAGACAAATTGACACTCGGATTAAAGAACATTTTTATCATCTAAAAAGCGGTAATCCAGAAAAATCTAGCGTAGCTCAACATATGTTTCTTAATAATCACAAAGTTAACAATTATAATATTAAACTTTTAAAACACATTAATAAGATAGATATTTAGATGCATACGAGAGTTTAATAATAAATAAATATAACAATAATTTGATGAACGCAGATCTCGGTCCTATACCAAACTCAAAACTTTTCGATTTAATAGAAAGTTGAATTTTATTGGACGATTTAAAATTTAATGACTCATTATTATTGGACGAAATTTATCTTAGTTTATAGGTAATCATTCACCAGTGACTCCCGTCCCTATCTCAGTTCTCTCCCTTGTTTTTCAGAGTTGTTAGGACCTCTGGCATGGTTGACATGTTGAGTAATCTTGACTACTCTGTTTAACTTTCCCTTGTTGTACTACTGATGGTGTACGTATTTAGTTTTTATTAAAATTAATTTTAAGGTTAAGAGGTAATTGTAATAGCTTATATTTACATATAACAAGAAAAAAATATATAATTTTCATGGTAAAATCCATTTCTATAGTACAACTGCTAAAAATTAACCACTGTCCACTGTGTTACAAAATAAGCCCGTGAATGAGTTATAAATATTTGCAAATATACATTATTTCATTTTGAGGAATTTCTATTTTGGTTGTTTAATATGTACTCTATGAAACTCATTTGGATATTATAAAGGAGTACTTTGTGCCATCTAATTTGTTATTCTCGTAAATAAGTAATTAAATAAAAAGATTGGCGCTAGAAATAGTCATGAAAAACAACTCCTCCCCTTTATGACGTCCAATTACATACAGCTCGTCATTCATAACCAATAGAAAAATGGTTTGTCCATCACCTACATTATTTACATAAATAAACGTAGGCGATAGTTTGTCACATGTTAAGCTGTATGAACTATAACGTCACATTCTGTTTCGGATTACTTGACTTTTTCAAAATATTGCACAAATTTCAATAATTAATTATAAAATATTTAATGGATCTTCGTGATATTTTCAAATTTGTAGCTATTTTCTTCTTAGAAGGCATATAATAATTCTTGCAACAGCCAGATTCCAAACGATTCCGAAGAAACAAATTTTTTTTTCACAAATTTATTTAAAATCGTAATAGTTGTAACGTTATTATTAGAAGATATTCGATAAATAAATATATCATCATTTCTGGGTTCTGAGTCTACCAATCTGTTTTATTCGCTAATTTTGGTAATGGTGAATCATTTGTAGTGTTCATGGCGCTTATCAGACATCAACCCAAAAATGGAGAGTACATGTAGATCACAAGACGTACATCTATGCTTTTGAAATAATTTATTAAATTTGACCTAGTATGTTTTGAACCCGGATCGTAAGAATGATAATCTATCCATAGCATCATAACGCACTCTTCCACGCGATCCCTATCTAGGGTAGATAATTGTATATAATAAAGATTTTTTAGGGTTCGCGAGTTTGTGTGCGTTAGTCGACAGATTGTGATTCAGATGCCTGGTTTCGATTCCGAATGATGATAAAGATAAAACTTGAAAATTAGTTTAAATATTCAAATAGCATAAAAGTGGCTCCCTACATAAAAGCAGATTGGCACACTCAAACATGGCTAATACGCTGTGATGATATATTTATTTAATTTATATGGTGTTATTTTTCTGTTAACATATTCGTAAAAACATTTTGTGTTAATTTTAAAAAGCAGTTAGTATTCCAATATTCTATATATTAAGAATAGTTGCAATGAATCGTTCGAGAAAATATGGTAACAGAAAACAGAAAAGTTGATTGAGTTTAAACTTGAAAACTGATTGATTTATCAACTATCTTATTTATTCAATGTACCTATACTAAGCGTATGAGAATAATCAAAACTAAAATAAAAAATCTGATATGGTCAGCACATAACCTTCCGTCAGTTCTATGTATTTTGTAAAAATTCCACACAGAAAAGTTCTTGCAAAAGATTCAATATTTCCAATACATTACCTTAAGTCAGTTCTATGTATCTTGTACATATTCCATGCAGAAAGTTTCTATATTTCCAGGAAAATTATAACACAAGCATACTATGTCAATTGCAATTGACACAGACAGCAATCAGAATTTTCTTAATATAGTAGATGTTTCCATGTTTATAGCAAAGCTGGCTGTTTTATGAAATTTAATTTCTTTATAATTTTTTAACTTTATATCTATTGAATATAAAGTATAAAATGTAATGAAATCGTATAGAGAATAAAATGGTCTTTAATATTTTTAATATCATCAAATATGAAAAAATGATATTTAACAGCGTTTTTTCAAGAATAACTGTCAAAATCTTCAAATTAGGGTACTTCCGGTCGACCAATTATAACCAAAATCTAATCAGCTCTTTATTTGGATGTAAAGAAGAGAAATACGAAAAAAATTATAATTTTTGGAAAGGTGGTAATGCGATCCCAAAGAATCGTCACACACATACATACATACATCGAAAAAATAGTAAAATCTTATTCTAGGGACCCTAAAACGTGCTTATTCATTAAAAACTCGTCATCGAATTTTTTGGCCAAAGACAATACCTTCCTTAATAAAGGTGACGGAAAGTAAAAAAGTAAACATAAATATTATAATGCATATCATAAATTTATTAATAAGCAAAGTTAACAAATTTATGAAGAATAGGATATAACAAAAATATGATATAATGGGGCCTATTCTATATATCAGTGGCTAATATTTAACCACTGGTTAATTTTTTTAAACAATCAAATATGTTGACATGTAACAAAAAAATCTGGTGTGGCCAGCACAATACCTCCCACCATTAGCCACCTGAGTCACAAAAAAGATTAAGCTAATTCTTATTTTTGAATAAGCGAATTTTATTCCAATTTTGGCGTACTTGAGTGTCTGGTCGCGAATCTGGAGAACTGGGTTTGATCCTGACCGACGCCAAATATTTCGAATTTTAAATATCACAAAATTGACCCCAGTGGTGCACTCTCCACGCCAGCCATGAGTGCCAGTGAGGTGACGCCTGGTAAATGCCCGCACGGTACAAATATGTCATCATCATTAAATCTGCATACAAAGCAGATTGGCACACCCAGTAATGGGTAATATGCCATGATGATATATTTATTTATTATTTCTTAAAATATATTCTAATCTAATCCAAGTAACTACCTTTTTTGATAATAAAATGTAGATTAAATATTAAATATCGGGACAGAATAGAATTCACCAATCCAATAATGAGAATTAGCTTAAACTTTTTTGCGAATCGTTAATTTTTATTAATTTAAATACATACCTATACTTATGCTGGAAACTGTTTTGATTTCCTTTAATATTGTTCTATTTACTTTTTTCTTTTTAAAACGTTACTATTATTAATTTGAAATGATCAGTTCCTTGACAGTGACATTTACCTGTCAGTTACATACATTTGAATAACGGCGTAAAGAGTATTGTTTGTTTAAAGCGTAGACTCTGGGATTTAAACTATAGATAAGTTTATAGCTTTATCCATAATATATGTAGAAAAAGTATTAATGCAAATCTGTAGAAAATTTAATAATCTTTAATTTTTATAATAACGTTAATCTCGAAAAACAACATTTAAAGGTATTTTTCGAAGAAAAACTATTTTGAGCTTCCAGTAAAGTGCCATTTCCTGTTATATGATTTACACCAAAATCTAATGGGTTCTTTCCATAATAGAAAAAGTTTGAAATACAAGGTTTCAAAATTTTCTGAGTAATAGTATTTGAGTTAGAGTGGAGGATCCACACACACACACACATACAGACATAAACACAGATATCATCGTGAAAATGTTAAAATTGGATTCTACGGACCTTAAAACGTGGTCATTTACCAAAATCTCGATATGCGATTTTTAGCACGATCCCTATACCTCCCTTACCAAGGGTAGCGGTAGGTAAAAAGGGATTTTTAGTTGTCAAATCAATAACTATTGGATAAAAATTTGAATCAGTGGTTAAAAATTAACCACATATTACAGAATAGGGTCCTATGTGGTGTTATTAATAACTATGTTAGGGTTAGGTGTCCTTGAATTTTTACTGTATTGGTGAAATTAGAAGCGGTCATTGGTAAAACGCTTTTTATGATCAAATTTGCAAAGTCAAAATTTTTGTTTTTCACTTTAATATAAATCCCTCTTAACAGTGATTGCTTTTAAATGTATACAGTGTAAAGGCCCTGCATTATCATCGCTATTTAAAGTATATGTTAATTTAATTGTTAAAATGAAAAATGTTGCATCCGTTAAGTGACAAATATGTAATTTTTACAATTTATTCTATAATATCGATGCTATATTTTTCTATTAACAATAACAGACAGTTTAATCAGAGATGAAAATACCGGGCCTACGATAGGCTTCAGTGAAACTTTTTAAAAACTAATATGAAGTTTAAAAGCGACATTATCTATTTCAGACCATGTTATTATAAGAATGTAGATGTAGGTATATGCATGTATATTTGTGAATGCCTTATTCCTGGGTCAATGAACACTAAGAACAACGATGAGCGTCTGTATTTGTCACCGATAATTTTATATACAAATCCTAATATATTTCACGTGTATTTTAAATCATTTTCATAATGATACAAGACATTTATTTTTGAAGTTGAACACATCAAAATAATTATGAAAGTTTAAAACCGAAATTATATTAAGACATCGATAGGACTACTTATTTAAATAACCGTAAAATAAAACACTTGTAGTTTCACATTTTTTATTTCGTGATTTTCTTGTTTACAGTCAATTTTATGATACTGTTTTAGTAAAAAAGGAATTTATTTGTGAAGTTGGTCTAATTTTATCAATCACAGATCTATTATTTTAGTTGTCTTTGTTCTAGGCATCGATTTTGTAACTTTATATTCCGTCTGATATCAAATTCTGTTGGAATTGGGTTTTCCCCACTACGAATTCTACTGCTCCAAACCAGTAGAATTTGAAATTTGACAGGATTGAGATTTCCCTAATTCTTTCTCCGGATAGATTTCAAATTCTATTGGACTGGTAGAATTCGTAGTGGGAAAAACCCATTTCCGACAGAATTTAAAGTTACAGAATCGAGGCCCAGGTAAATTACTACAATTCAGTATTTTATAAAAAAAAAATTACATTATACTGTAAAACACTTAATTATTAAAATTCAAAGTATTTAGTTTCAAGTTGATAAATGATAACAATAATTATAAATTTAAACTCTAACCTAACTTTTAAACTGTTGCCAAAATGACAAATGTCCAAATAAATTAAATTTCACATAGGTAAGTATTTATTGAAGCTGAAATTTAATTAAAGCGAAACAAAAAAAATTGTAAGAGAAACACGTATTACAACGTGCACTTGTAAAACTCACACTTTGCGGAACTCGCCTACGGCTCAATTACGGACTCCGTACTCATATTGCAATAAGGATCATTGCAGTAATAATTTATAGTCTTTTAATATACCGACTCTGTAGTCTGTTCAAACTGTGTGTCAAATTTCGTATATAATATTTAAATACTTGTAAAGCAAAAAAAAAATATTTATTTATTTATATACCAAATGATAAGTTTTCAATATTTATCATCACGATATATTAGCCATTGCTGGATGTGCAATCTGCTTTTTACCCAGATATTGGTAATGATGATCCATATGTATTCCTATCGTCCGAGCGTTTATCAGCGTCACTTGACGTATTGCTGGCGAAAAGTTTTTATTTTGCAAAATTATGAATTAAAGTATTAAAGAGTGGTATCGATATCGATCTATCAATAATGGTGATACAAAACGTTTTTAATGGAGCAGATTGATGTTTTACATTATTTATTATGTTAAAGTATCTTTCACCAAGTCCTTAATTGAAATTATTAAAATTATCAATTTTGTCTCAAGTCCAACTTAAGAAGAAGCCACCAGCTTGTTTGTTGATAGAGTATGATTATTGTTTGCTTTGCGCATGTAATGGTAAGGTCCACCCACGTGACGTGACAGTACCTTTGGAGGGTGCCTTGGCTTTGAAGGTGGGCGCGAACGGCATAGTGGCACTTGCACAGAGGAGTCAACACGACACTAGCACCAGCACTTCAGTACTACATCCTATCCCGCGCCGTGACCGATATAGCGCGTAGTGCTCGCCGTTGCCGACTGACCGACTAAATTTGACGAGCGCCTGCTCCACACACACACCAGCACTACTGTTTGTTTAGCTTCGCTACTCGACAATCTATTTACGTATCGCCGAAAATTAACTCCGTAATATGTGAGAAACTAACTCACTCAATGAAATGAACCTCAAAAATTATATTCAGAACGGACAAGGGCGCCCATGAGAACGAAAGATGAGGCTGAAATAGTTACGTAGGGTTTACGCCTGAGGACGGAATTTAAAGCCCGACGTGTAGCGGAGGGCTTTTGTTCATTCAGGGATACAAACTTTACGCACAACTGCGAACAAATGAAATGTTCTAATAGTATATTATTCAACAAGCGTATTATGATGGCTATTATTCACGAGGATGATTTTAGCACACGAGCCGTTATAGCCATTATACGCGAGTAGAATACGATATTTTATCTACACCTGCAATTGAAATCATATTATACCGGGTGATTGTTTTTTCGCGCTTCCATCAAGTTTTAAGCATCAAAATCGTTCAGGAACTGTCAGATCACTGTAAACCAAAATGAAATGAGTCACTCACTGTCGTAAAAATATTATAAAAAATCTATAGTTGAGTATTTTTAATACAAGAAAGTAGAATATTTATAGGTTTTGAATCTAATTGTAAGTAATTATAATGAAATTTGCAGTGAAAAATCCAAATAAAATTATTTTGATTTTTCATGTTATGATATAGGAATGAAATTGCCGTGAAACGTACAAAGGAATGAATTATGTTGACTTAAATAATGTGCACAATGTAATATATTTATAAAATTCATTAATTTGAAATTAAAATATTCTGATGTTATCAACACAGAAAATTTCCCTAGAATTTACAATTTGAGTAATAAATAATAATAAACAGAAAAGTCGGCACTTAAAATCGTGTTTATCACATGTCCAGAAATGGTTTTGCGAATATTTGCTTGCGCATAGCCGCTAAATGAAGTTGATTGTGAACCCTCAACAATAAATTTGACAGTTCCGTGTTTTATGTAACCTCGCCCCGTGGATTATGAGACATAATCCACGGGGCGTGGATAATGAACGGTATTATGTATCCATGGTTACGTACATAATCAATATATTATTAAACAGGTGTAGATAAAATTATTTTTTTAATACTTTCTAATTGTATTATTGATGTTTTATTTACCAGGCGTCGGGCTTTTGCTTTATTTTGCAATCCGAATTTGATACTTTACCGCCCACATGTACTACTTTGCCGCCTGCATGTGTCACTTTACCGCCCGCATGTCTACTTTACCGCCCGCATGTGTTACTTTACCGCCCGCAGGAGGTAATCTTTTAGTTTCTGCCATCTAAGATGTAAACAAATAATTTTATTGCAGTTGTGCGTAAAATAATTTACCGTCGGGAGGGATGTTATCGACGCATTTCACTAGGTATCACTGTTGTATATAAGAAACAACAAAAACAAAAAAATCATCAGGTCAGTTATTGATAAATTTAGCGATTCGCAAAGGCGAGTTCGTTTTGTTTTTGGAAATCATATGTAGGTACATACTGTTATTACAAATGTAAATAAAATTGTGCTATTTCTTCCGTCCTTTGGCCATAATCGAATAACGAATTGAGTAAAATTGTGCCATTTTGAATTACAAAATTGGTGAT
>OY720449.1:70815986-70875986 GCA_963082715.1 Harpalus rubripes | reverse complement strand
ACGAGCCATGAATATCATTGTAATATAAACGTCCGTAACGTAGGTCCGCAACCGCAATACTATCCGAATTGAAAGTGTACACTTAAGTCCTGTTACAAAACCTAATGATGCTAAATTTACAGTATAAGTAATTCGTTAAATCATGTCAGTTTTCTTGAGTGTGAAGAGATATGGCATATTTGTGATCGGTCAGTGACTATAAATATGCATATACCTCGGGAAATTATTTGAATCTTTCAGTGCATATTTTTTTATATTCATACACTGTAAAGTTTTGGGGTAGAAACAGGGAATATGAATCTCCAATTGAGTTGTTGAATCTTCCTTAAAGTTGATTTAGGGTAGGAAGGTCGAAACATGGTAAGAAAAAGGTAGGAAATTTTGGTAGGGCAGATTCAATTCGCTTACAGGCATCTGTGTTGCACTGTAGGTATATTAGGTAGGTGCTACTACCTTTGTATCATGTTTAGACCTTTAGGGTTGATTCGAGCTGACTATTCTACTTTCAATTTGAGGTACAGTTCCTATCATAAAAAATATGGACTTGACATTAATTAGCACGTAACAATGTCATACATGTGAAAGGAATAATAGGAAAACGACGGCAGAAATAATATAAAATATTCAGTCTTACTGAAATTTGCAAACTTATTGAGCTTACAATTGTTAATACAAATTAAATTTGTTTATTAGTCTTATTATATTTTTTATAATTCCGTGCATCGTTTTCTACTTTACTTACTAGAAAGTGATTTGTAACAAACTATTGAATATGCATAGCATATTACAAGATAGATAAATAAATAACAGATTACAATTGATTTATAGCATTATTTACCCGTGTTCATAAAATTATATGAAAAACTAAAATATTCAATGAAACATAACTGACGATGTGTAGACTTATATAGTTCTTATATAAACAAATGCAAAACGATATTATTTATTTCGGAAATGAAAAGTGAACGAATAAGCTTTCGCATTTCTTAGAAATTGTTTGTTAGTCCAGCTAGCAACTGAAGGCCCTACGGCCTACGGGTTTTTCCGAAGGCCAGCATAACGGTACCGCATTTCTAGAATTTGGAAGGAGAACACAGAGGGGTGAGAAATTTATGTGTCATTCTGTCATTTGTTATTCTCTTGTCGACAGTCGCAATGAGCATACTTAAAACTCAGGTAAAATACATTATGTTGTATTTTTAATTATAAAAACTAATATCCTTCTATTTTTTAGCTCCTTCTTGGTTTAGTGCGGTACAAAATAACATACATGTAGATTTGTTATCACCGTATTTTCTACAAAAAAATGAAGATGTGCCGATTGTAAAGAAACGCGCATCTTGACAACCATATTCGACGTATAAAAATTAGAACTTTAAAGGTAATTTTCTTTATTTTGTTTCATTTTATTTACATACTTTCAAATATAATATAACTATATTTCGCGGTACATACCTATACCAAATGTTAATTTTATTTTTGTTGAATTATCATTTAATATTATTATTTTCCTGTTAATAAAATAATATTATTTAATTACAAGAAAATAAACATTGAAAAACTAGCAAATATTTTGAATGAAACGTTCTTTTGTTCGCAAATATTTATTAGACACAACAATATTAATTTAGTTTTATTTGCTACAAGAGGATCCAAAGAAAGTGAAGATATTCCTCGAGGACCTGCAGGAATTGGAGCAATAGCCAGTGAACGTGATCTTTTTTGAATACATAATTTATTTATAAATAAAATAAATATATCATCAAGGTATATTACCCATTGCTGGATGTGCTAATCTGCTTTGTTCACAGATATCGTTAATGATACTGACATATTCGTATCGTGTAGGCATTTACCAGGAGTCACCTCAAAGATAAAACGTTCTGTAACTTACAATATTCTTTATCTTATTTTATTCATGTATATTTTGTTTAAGCAAATAAATCTTTTATTATATATAATGTATTATTTTTCCTAAATCCCAATAATAAATAATATACTTTTCAAGGCATTTGCAATGACCTCATGTAGGGGTTCATATAAATTACTATAAAGTATTTTTAACAACCTTACAGGCATTTACTGGTAACTTGTCACACGGAAATTTCAAATCACTTTAAAGTATTTCTATAAACCACTGCGGGCATTTGTATTCCACTATATGAAGGGTCGTATCGTGTCTACCTGGGACTAAGGTAGGATTTACTACCCTAAACAGAGATTGGTGCATCGACCTTTTAAAAAGGAAGGATTGTTCTACCTTGGGGTTGCATATAGTTTCAACCCATAAAGGTAGTTGCAGCTACGTTAAAACTTTACAGTGTACGTCTACATTGGAGGTGAAACGTCAAACGTTTCCATTTTTACAAATTCATTCAATTAAAGTTCAAGATAATGAAATTATTGCCAAAGCTTTTTCATCATAGTTTGAGTGATCAGGGAAGCCATCGAGATCAACAAAATTAAAAACAATCTAAATCAAAATGATTTACATTTCACGTAATAGTATGTGGCTTCCTCAGATTTAATTATGGAGTCATCCCGTATTTTCCAATTATTCTATTTTCTTGAAGTGTACTTACATAAAACTATTTACATAAATATATATGTCACTGTTTCTACTTTTACAGTAATATTATATTCTTTAGATTTATATAAAGTATCTATTTAAAAAAAAATTAGATAAGCCACACTTTCCTGAGATTGTCTCTTCTGTTGAATAAAATTTGATGTTATCACATCACATCACATAAATTTTATTTATTAATAATGAGCCCGTCTCACAGTTTTCAAAAAGTATTTTAAAGTTTACGTAATATATTTCTTAGCAATAATTTTTATAATAATAATTTGTGTTTTACGTAAATAATTAAATAAAAAAAAATGGCGCCAAAAATAGTCATAAAAATTTGGTGTGGGCAGCACAATACTTCCCGCCATTTACTGCCCAAGTCACAAAAAGGTTAAGCTAATCCTTATTTTTGGATTAGTGAATTTTATTCTAAATTGGGCAGTTTATTTCTTGAAATATAGTCTAATCTAATCCAAGTAACTAACATTTATCTGTCAGTTACATACATTTGAATAACTGCGTAAGGAGTTTTGTTTGTTTAAATATGTAGAACAAGTATTAATGCAAATCCGCAGAAAATTTAATAATCTTTAATTTTTATAATAACATTAATTTCGAAAAAATAACATGTAAAGGTATTTTTCGAAAAACTATTCAAGTAAAGTGCCATTTCCTGTTATCCGATTTACAGCAAAATCTAATGGACTCTTTCCATTATAGAAAAAGTTCAGAATTTTCTGAATGGTAGTATTAGTGTTAGAGTGGAGGATCCACACATGCATACACACACCCACACACGTACATACACACAGACATCATCGTGAAAATGTTAAAATTAGATTCTCGGGACCTTAAAACGTGCTCATTTACCAAAATCTCGATATGCGATTCTTAGCACGATCCCTATACCTCCTTTACCAAGGATAGCGGGAGGTAAAAAACAAGCCCCCACTCCGTCATAGCACTTATATTATGTCATTCACAGCCAATAGGAAAATAGTTTATCCATTACTTACGTTTTTAATTAAATAAATGTAGGCGATGTAGGTACTTTGACGTCACATTTTGTTTCAGATCAGGTTACTTTTTCAAAATATTATATATATTTAAAATTAATTGTAAAATATCTAATCAATATTTTTTGATATTTTTAAGTTTAAGGCTATTTAAAGAATGATATCTTTTTAAATTTAATAATTACAAGGCATATAATTTTTTTTTGCAACAGCCCTAATATTATTACTGTAGAATATACAGAGTGATCCAGAATGATTGAAAGTCACGTGACTTGAAAAACTTCTGATTATGATCAAAATTTTCTTCCACGGGAAAAAATTAGCATCAGTTTACCGGCCATGTCAAATTATGTTATCTATATTATACCGACATTTGGAAAAGTTACGTATTTTGAATTTTTTAACATATTGTCTTTTTATCTATTAAAATTAAACTGTAATTTATTCAAATCATTATGTTAGAATGGTGTTTACGGAAGAGCATATGACAAGTTAATTTTAGAAGCATATTTTCGTAAATAAATTGATTCTGTTCTAAATATCCTGAATACACTTATTTTCATCCCCTTTCAAAAATTCACTGTAATGCAATCTGTCAAATGTATTTCACTATTACAACGATGCGGCAAACAAAAAATCAGAACGAGGCGGGACCTTCAATCATTCTCGATCACTGTGTATTATTTGTATATGTATATCTTTTTTAAACAAAAACCATCTGTTGCAAGCGTAGTGTTCTTAAAAAAATATTGAAGGTATGCGTGACCATTATTGTATTTGTGTATGCAACTATCACGTTACGGAAGCAGGTCCGCGAATGATTTTAAAAGAAAAGTATATTAATTTTAAATATTTTTATGGACATTATGCTGAGGAATGACATGTTTTCCTGATTATAAAAATAAGTCACATACTATACTTTTTCTACTACTGCAAGTTAATCAGCAAAAATTAAAAAAAAACATTTTTTTTATGTTAGTTATTTTTACAGAATGACAGCTGTCAGCTTGAGCAGCTATCTTCAGCCCGTGTTCAATAAATCATTTGTTAGTAGAAACTAGCTTTACGCCGTGTCCAATTTGATCGAAGCTTCAGTTTGTCAAGTTGAAATTATTTAGTTTATTTAGAGCCTTGAAAATCAGTAAGTTTAGTCACATTTTAACAACGTGAGTAGAATAAATATTTAAACTATTACGAAAACTATGCTATTACTAAGATAATACCTAATTATTGTAATTTACAGTTGAAAATATTTGATAACCGAATCAAAATATTTTCTTATTTTGTATATTTTTGTTGCATAAAATACGATTGCAGAAAATAGTATATTATGTGGCAAGTGTGTGAAGCTGAAGTTTTTACATGAGGGTGGAGATTGCGACACGAGCCGAAGGCGAGTGTTGCAAACCACCCGAATGTAAAATAGGCTTCACACACGTGTTACATACTATACTTTTTCTACGACCTTGCAATAAAATATAATTTTTTCTTCACATTGTCATTCTTTTAACGTAAACTCAAATATCTGATGTTTTTAGTAGTATTTTCTTTAAATAAATAAAATAAATAATATAGGAAAAATAGTATTAAAATATTAAAAGGAAATATAATAATTTTATATTTTGTAATTGCTATAACCTGTAATATCATAAAATTTGTATTAGATTGCTTAGAATTTTTTTATTTATTGCTTTTGAATGCTTATTGGACTTAGATTTATATTTAACACAAAGTTGTAAATTTAGAATTACAAAATATATTTTATTTATATAAATTAATTACACATTTCTCATGAAGTTGTTATTTCTTCGGACCATTTACCATCACATGATTTACTTATATATATATATATATATATATATATATATATATATATATATATATATATATATATATATATATATATATATATATATATATATATATATATATATATATAAATCAGTTTAAACACACACAATGAATATCAGTATATATATATATATATATATATATATATATATATATATATATATATATATATATATATATATATATATATATATATATATATATATACTGATATTCATTGTGTGTGTTTAAACTGATTTATTTACTTCACGCACAGTGTTCAAAAAATCAAACTTCACACATGAAAATTAATATGTGAAGTATCCACTTCACGCAGGGGAGTAGAAAAAAATATTTTACAGTATATAATATATGCAAAATTGTTATTTTTTACACAAGACGATTAATTCTATTTTATCGACGAGCGAAATGCGTCAATTCATGAGCGATGAAATTTTTCTCGATTTTATCGTCGTGTATAATTTTTATTCCTACAACCGTACGTGAAAAGTATTTTCACGCATTCTTTACAGTGTGTAGTCACTTTTCAAGCGCTTGAAAAGTAAATAGGCGTTGCTAGGCAACATTAAAATTCAGTTAATTTACTTGTCAAAGTAGATAATTAGGTAGTAAATAATAATGAAAGTAATAAAATTTATAAAGAATATTATTATACACTGTAAATGAAACAAATGTAATAATTTTTTTAACAGATTGAGTACTAATCTAATTTTTAAGAACATTAAGATTTTTTTTGACATGTGTTCTAAGCTAACCTAATTTTTAATATTAATATTAAATGTACAATTATAGAAGACTAATCCACGTCTGTCTGAGATTCTTCCAAGTTTTTAAGTTACATTTAGTAAAGTATTATGAGAAAGAACAATAACAGAATTTGATGATGCCGGATGCCTGTACACTATGAGCAACATCACTAACATTTCGGTTGTAGGAAAAATGTTGTATGCAACACGTGTGTAAAATTATATTTTTTGTCTCGTGCTACAACGTCGCACTCGACCAAAAAATTACTACTTTAAACACCTGTTGCATAAATAACTATTATAGAACACTTTTTTTTAAAAAAAATGTATTTGGTGTTATTAGAATAAAAGTGACACTTCTTTTGATGAGAAATTATTTGCATTTGTGAGGCGAAGCGCAGCGTAGCCGAGCGGGGGCAAAATTGCGAATAAAAAATTATCACTTTTAATTTGATTATTTCATTCATTCCAAATTTGACCAAACAGATTGCCTCATTTTCCATTGTTGTGCATTTTAAATAAGTGATTCAAAGCACCTAGCTTTTTAACAGCAATTAAATTGAAGCTAGCTTTTATATGCAAAGTTTGAACATTTTGAAAGTATATTTAACCGGATAATTAGTCGCAGAAGCAAAATACTCACATGTTTTTTCCCTTTACTGATATTCTATATCTTTAAACATGCCGAATTATTCAATTCAAGCAAATTTTATTTATTATTTTTTGACATTTACTCGACAAGTAAAAAAAAAAAACACGAACGAAATAATCTTAACATTATATACACCTCGTGCTAAAAAATTGAATTGATTAAATTTGATGTCGGCTTATTTATAAAATTTTGTTTTTAAAAAAGTGTTTTCGTACATAATAATTTAAGATGCGGTCTCGGTTTTTTTACTTCCTTGTACGAAGTAAAGGAAGTATTGTAATCGCGAAAAATTTCGTTTTGAGATTTCAACGGAAATATCCATTTTCACCATCCCTGAATCCATTCTGACTAATTTCGTCGTGACGTCTGTACGTACGTACGTACGTATCTCGCATAACTCAAAAACGGTAAGCCGTAGAAAGTTGAAATTTTGTATTTAGAACTTCTATAACATGTAGTTGTGCACCTCCCTTTTTGGTCATTACATAATTTCCAGAAATGGTACTTTATTTGAAGCCTATAATAGATTTTAATGAAAAATTATATTAAAATATAATCCAGAACGTTTCAAATTTGGTATGTAAGACCTTTATATCAATTGGAATAACATATCAGATTTTGGTTAAAACAGGCTAACCGGAAGTGATATATTACCTGAAGTTGTTAACAGTTTTTCTTGAATAAAATGGTTTCACTTTGATTTTAGAAATAAATGCTTCAAATAAGAGTTTTAGAGAATTAAATTCTGCGTCTAGCACATGAAGTATTATTAAATTAGCCCTTTGTATAAGCGAGATATGTAAATATAAAATTTATATACTTTTTGGTTTTTGTAATGAAGCTTGCTATGGATAAGGACAAAAAATAACAAAAAATAAAAAACAGATGTTAATGTCAAATTACGTCAAACACGTGCAATTTTATAATTGGGTCTATACTTCATCTTCATATTGGTCTTGCATACGAGGAAGTCGTGTGGTGTCCACATCAGATTTTTTTCAAATTATTATGCACTCAAACACTTTTTAAGCAAAATTTATTGCATAAGCCAGGCATGTCAAACTTAATCGATTAAATTCTTAGCATTCGGGATATTGATTATCACATATAATTTTTTCTTTGACCAAAAAAGTTTCATTTTAAAATATATCAATATTTTGTTGACGTATGATTTTAACTGAAAAGATAGCCTTAACTTTTTGTTTTGTTTACATATTTATGGGTCGATTCTGTTTACATTTTTAAGTCTTACAGATCTGTAAATCGCAACGAAAGCTGCCACTCTTATGTATAATTTTATATTAATCAACAAAAATAGGTGTTTTTGTCACTTTATTACAGATTTACAGATCTGTAAGACTTACAGTTTTGAACAGAATCGACCCATTAATTGTTTTAACGAAATGTCAACTGTGTCAATTAAATAATAAATACAACGATAAACTTATATAATGTCTGAAGCTGAAGAATTACCGAATACACCACCAGATGTGGTGGAATTTGCTACAAGTTTACAACCACTAAAATCTCGTGTAATATATGAGCCTATGAGCGCACTTAAAATCGCTTTTGTGTTATTGGTATATTTTGCCGATTTATTTGGTAAGATGGTCACAAAGGGAACTCTGAATTTAAAGAATGGTGTGGATACAGGAAAATATTCAAAATTACATGCATTTCTAAAAAGGAGGAGAAGCGTTTGTTGCCCATCAACAAACGCACACTTTTTTGTAAAATATTGACGTTCATATTGATACTGATTGCAAAAGTTCTAAAAATATGAATAACAGTATTGACATATCCAGCGTGGCTAATTTTTATCAAGGCTGTTCGAATTGTACTTTTTATATTAATAAGGCCCACTTTTACAATTGATGGATAAACTACGGTATAGCTATCAGAGGTATAACTTTATCCTAGTACTTATACCTTCGATTAACAAGACTGTCTTTTACAATGCATTTTTATCTATCAGATACCAAGAATTGCGTTAAATAACTTCAGGTTGGTACTGCCACAATAAAATTATCTTCTTGTTAGACTATTATTCTTCAATATTGTTATTATTTCTACCTTCTAATTTGCATTTTTCACGATGGTAAACGATATAAATGGTATTTTGATTCTGACAGTGATGATGAAATACTTGATTGACATCTGTCAAACGTATAAATAACAACACATCGTTTGTGTTTACGTGGTATCCATAAGAACAAGGAATAAAGTTATCCGAGGTTTATACGACCGATTTCCATGGGATAAGAAATACTGGTGTTTATTCTATCTGAGGTTTATCCGATGTTTGTAAAATACAATTTTTAATTTTATACCTGGTATAGCGTTATACGAGGTTTATCTAATGATTGTAAAAGTGGCCCTAAATAATTTAACATAATTTTGGATGAAAATTTTTTTTTACATGTAATAAAAAGTTTAACCTATAGCAAAGTTACTTTTTTATACTAGTAACAAAAACATCAACTTTTAAAACAGAAAATAGTATTCAAATCATCAAATTTGATTAAAAAAATTTAAAAAATATCCACTTCTCAGTGTGCGAATCTGCGTTGTACACAGATTTAGGTAATGATAATGGCGTATTAGTACCATGCGGGCATTTACCAGGCGTCACCTTATGGACACTCATTACTGGCGTGGAGAGTGCACCACAGGGGTCACTTTTGTGCGATTTAAAATTTGAAATATTTCCTTTGTCGTCGGTCTGGATCGAACCCGGTTTCCCAGATTCGCGACCAGACACTCAGGTACAATATTAAAATTTAATATAAGTTGTGGTTATTGTACAATTAAACTTGTTATTCACACAAACCGTCAAAGTTTATAATGTACAGTGTGTTAAAAACACCTAACTCGAAGTAGGCTATGAACGAAGAAACGTATGTCAATTTAAAAGTATTTAATTAAATGTCAATATACCACGAGATTTTCAGCTCAATTAAGCCAGTCACTATGAAAAAGTTACTAAAAAAGTATTTGTAATGAAGTTCAGTTACTGAGCCAATTGAATCCCTGTATTTCTGATAACGTGTGCGAAAGTAACCAATCAAAATAAATTTACACTGAAAATTTTTTGGTTAAAAAATTATCCAATTGAATACCTGTATTTCTGATCACGTGTGCGAAAGTAACCAATCAAAACAAACTTATCCTGATAATTATCCTAAGACAATTATCACTTACATCACTCAGTTGGTAATTAACGAACACTTTTTGACAGATGATTAAAGATTAATTGTTTTTATTTGAAATGTCGTTTTCACTGTATGGCAGCGAAAATAAAGATTCATTTAATAAAATTATTACTATTAAACGTTTGTATAATAAAACTGAATGTGTCTCTGTCTTGTCTTCTCGTATCAATCTTACCATCATCGTTACTGCACCTATCTTCCCCACACTATTTTCTTACGTGAAATGAAGTATAAAATAGTTTTTACAGTAGATACTACAAAAACCTAGTTTCTAAGCTGTTGTAACTTGTCATTATGGCAGGATTTGGGCTTGAAATTGAATTTCATCGAGTATTAGAAAATGAAAATAGGTAAGTATTCTATAAACAATCAGTTAAAAAATATGAAATTATTTAAAATACATATTGATGTATGTTTTGACGACTTTTGCAGAAGGTACAGAATTCGAAATAATTCTTTACGGGATAAATCGAATCATTTCTTAATACCTGACGTAAAATTCAAAAAACTATTTAGACTGCCAAAAGTACTTGTGCAAAATTTTATTCATGAATTTACACCTTTAGTAGAACCACCAAAGAGATCTATACTGGTCTGCCTATACATTTAAAGGCAAAATATACTTAGTGGATGAGGTTATTAGTTAATATTGGGACGTTTATGAATTTTACAACTTACGACTGAGCTCATATTCTTTTACTTAAAGTTAGTAGCAAGTAGCAGTACTAGTTTAGCTAATTTTAGGTATTGGTTACTCTAAATTTTGTAGCCCACGGAGACGGTAGGTGAGGATTTGAATATTGCCATTAGTCAGCCCGCAGTAAGCCGAACTATACGGGAAATAACTTTAATTGGAAATAAGCTTTTACAAAGATATATCGTATTTCCTGTGGATGAGGCATGTATTATAAATTTAATGTGAACTGTAGGTATCAAGATAAATTAAAGTTTCCAAATGTTATTGTTTTAGCGCTTCTATATGTTTTCTTTGTAGTAGACATACTGACATAGGTTACACAAATATGCACAGCAAGACAAACGAAAACTACTAACTTATAAACAAATTTTGGACAGCTGTCATAAAAACACGCATAGCCAATTTTCAACTTCACTGAGATTATAGTGACCGTGTTTCAAAAGAGATTATCCATAATGACATTACTGATAAATTATTAAAGAATACCATTTATGTTGCTGTGACAAAAATGTTATCTAAAGAAATTAAAGCTCCTTCTTGAATCTTATTTTAGAAATGGAAATAAATTAGAAAACTGCGAATGGCAATATAGGCACTGTATCATTCTTTATTATCTTTTCTCCTTAAAATTACATTTCAAGATCAATTTTGACAATTTGACTTTTGAATTGAATCATGATCAAACATACGTTTCTCTGTTTATAACCTACTCGGAGTTGGTTTTTTTTTTTTGTTGAATACAGTGTGTATTCAATTTAACTTAAATAATAATTAATACTTCTTTATATGACTTTTGAATTGAACCATGATCATACATACGTTTCTCTGTTCATAACCTATTCCGAGTTACGTTTTTTTTTTGTTGAACACACTGTATTCAATTTAACTTAAATAAGAATTAATACTTCTTTATCTACCCTTCCTGTAAAGTATTATTTTTTCTACCCTTGCGATTAAAGTGATACTTGATCTTTGATAGACTATTTGAGTAGAAAAAGCAAACTTTAAAATATGCTACAGCAAAAATGACATTTATTACCATAAATATGAACTTTTTACACTTATTACATAAATTACTACTATGCTTTGTGTTATATATTTTCATATATAATACTACCAGTGACTAAAATTTTGCAGACAGTTTTTGCTGGCATGATCACTAAACATCGGCACCGACGTTTTTAATATTTCGTGCTTCCTTCATTATTTTGGAAGAAAGAGCTTCAAATAAAAGTTGTAGAGCACAAAATTCTGCACGCTTTATAACGGCAGAAATTAGATATAAAAATGTTGAAAATCACATCAGAATGACAATGGAGCAATGGAATTAAGACAAGTTAACAAATGTCTAATTTTTATTTCAATTCCATGGTTATTGCTATTTTTTGAGGTGATTTTCGGCATTTTAATACCTTTTTTGCCGTTACAAAGCCAGAAAAATTAATTTGGCTTATTGATTCAGATGCTGAATATAAAATTCAGCTCTACAAGTTTTGTTTGAACCTTTATTTTCCATTGATTAAACATTTTGTCAAGTGCAAATCTATACTTTTGCACACGACAAATTATTTTGTCGGGTACAATTGACCCTATGCTTCCTACAAGTTGGAGCCTATGCCGATAAAATTCTATTCGGCATGACAATTCTTTGAAATATATATTTATTTAATTTTTTTTTAATAGTATAAATAATATTTGATATTACTAAAATACTTAAGAAAAAATTGACAGACGTTGTGTCTAAGCAGCGCCTAGTCGTGAAATTACAGCGGCAATTTTCACTAGTGAAAATTTTCAGTGTAATTCAAATGTTTTTGATTCAATTCACGAAAATACTGTGATTTAATTGGATAACAGATTGATTATGAGTGAAATTGTCATTGTAAAGTTATATTTTTAGCAACAAATCCGCGGAATTTATATGTTTGTTTTATTTTAAATTCATTTTTGCACTTAGAAAGTGAACTACGTGCGAATATTCTCGTTCTGTTTATATAATATGTCTGCAGCTAAGTACTCGGTAAAGGATGTTTGGAATATAATATTTTGATTGTTGGAATACTGGCTATTTAAGTTTTCCGGTTTACTGAAACACGGTCACATATCTCTCTTCAACTGTTTCGTGTTGTTTCTGTCTGCTCTGGGCCCAAGCCAAGTTAACTCAGACCTCGGTTCCTCAATCATTTTTGTTACGCCCGTGATGTTTTAATTAGATGATTTATTTTTGTAAATCAAATTTATCTCTCGCATTTACCTAAATAATTTGCATAATTTATTTTCGCTAATGTATACGGAAAAGAGTGCAAAGTTTTTAAAATAATATTTTCTGAGGGAATACGTTGCAACGTCTACGTAACCTGAATGAGTAACTATCTAAAATTATATCTTGAGTGTATCAGTTATAATGAAATTCCTAAACGAACATAGGTATCACAAATATCAGTAATTTGAATATCCAAACTATAGCAAATCAGTCTTTAGTTACTACAGTCTTCTATATTTATCAGTTTGTCTTGTTAAGGATATTCAGGAAGGTGAAAACTAAAGCGGCAATGAACGTTTTAGGAAGTCCGTAATAATATTTGTCGCATACATCAAATCAAAATAAATTGTCAAATGGGTTTTTGAAGATTGATGACAAGATTTTTATTTATTTATATAGATGTTGCTCAAATATTGATGAAAGCGGCAATTAATGTGTAGGTGCAAATTAGTTATTTATAACAATTAGAATATCTCTCTTATCTACATATATTTAGGCAAGAGATTGGATAGTATATCCGGACGGGTATTTAATCTTTCGGGCGAACCGCCAAGTCTGTGAGATCCAAATAAATTTTTTCAGTTTTCTACAAAAAATTTCCCGTGTTATCTAGCCGAGTACCTTCATAATTTCTTCTTTAATACATGTCTAGCAAGCGAAAAGGGTGTACGTCTGGTATTTACAAATTCATTGCAAATAAAGTCTGTGAGACCCGGCGCTCTGACCCGCGTAGTTATTTTGCTAATAACACTTTTTGGTAAGTTAGCAAGTTTTCTGTTTACTTTCTTATTTTATAGTTATAAACGTAAATATATTACATATGAATAAATTGTTATACATTTGCGTAGGAGACTAGATTATTATTATTTTTACCTAAAATTTACATATTTGATTTACGTTATGTTTGATATTTTATTATTAGTTTTCTTGTTCCTTTTCTAATAAAAACTGTTCTTCCAATACAGCACCAATCTTTTTTAGTTTAAAATTACAACTATTTTTTTTGCATTAGTCTCTGAGACCCAGCGCCCGGCCCCGTGTCAAGATTTAGGGCGCCCGGCCTGGATAGGGATTCCAAGGAAACGCTATGATAGCGTAGCGAGAAATAACAGTTTGTTTCTCTAACAATCGTGCAAGTTGATAGGGAAACGTAAGGAGTATTTTTCGCTACGCTATCATAGCGTTGTTTTGGGATTCCACCCCTCTAAGGTCAATAGTTAGGAGCCCGGTGTTTTCCAATTACGTTCTGTTCAATGTTCTAAGATATGGAACAGGCTATTTAGAGTAAACCGTAGAGATCATGACGTCCTATTTATACATCTATTAAAAGATGACCGAATAGTTATATTTTATTTATTTGTAATAATCATGTTAGATTTAATTGTACAGGCTGTTCAGGATAACTTTTCCAACATGGTGAATTCGAGAACTATAAGAGATACGAACGAAGTAGGTTAAATTAGACAAAAATTTCCCCATTAGGAGACTATTTTAATGGTGTTTTGTTATTATTGTTTTTAATCTATAAATTTAGATTGTTATATTTTCGGTGTTTGAAAAAGATGAGAATAGATGTTACACATGGTTGGAAAGCTAAAAAAAATCTTTTCAATGGTGCAACTTTCCAATATGATGTCCATATAAAAATTAAAACTTTGACATCATAACTCGAAAACAAATAGTGATAAAAATTTGAGCATCGCCATTCGAAAAAACATAAAAAAGTGCCTTAAAGATGTGTAAATTAAAATCCAGTATTATTTCACATTTGGTAGATATTTGCAAAAATAAAAACTGAAAAATTTACATTTTTGCCAATATGTAGTGACCTATATATTTTTCTCAAATAATAAAACGCCATTAAAATGGTCTCCGAATCGGGTAACTTTTGTCTAATTTAACCACTTGGAAAAGTTATCCTGGACAGCCTGTATACTAGGGTGGTCGTTAATAAAATTCTGCAAATTAAAGGGAATACGTGCCTTTTGTGAAATTCGAAAATCTGTTTTTTTTTGTTCAGAATTTTTTTCGAAAAAATGCAAACTATAAAATTCAAGAATTTAATTAAAGATAAATGTTTCACTTTTTTCAAATTGAATAATGAAAAAGATATTAGTATAGAAAGTATAGTAAATAACTGCTTCAATCGAGAAAAAATACAAGAAGCACACATCTGTATTAACAGATTATTAAACTGCTCTTTTCAATAGACACCTGTTCACAGAGTCAGAGTTGTATAGTTCTTTTTTTAATCACTGCCGTCTTAGTGTGTATTGTCTACTTATGTTTTAATGTTTTGTTCATTTTTCGATCATAAATTGTATCAGATCTTTCTAAAGGAAAGTAACAATGGGAAAATATTCGGTAAATCATATTGCAAACGTGGAATTAACACATTTATGCATCATGTTCGAAAGACACATGACATATTCTAAGGTAAGATTACTTCTTCGATTGTACAAAAAGTTGAAAGATAAAATTTTGAAATATGTGAAACGGACTACGGTTTTATGGAGTAGAATAGTATTCCCCAAAGTGTTCTGTAAGATTGTAGGAAAATTTAGGAGTTCCACGAGGCATTTTAAAATTGCTTTTGTTAATATATTTACTAAAAGAATAAAGTAAAATGACATTCATATAAGTATCTATCTAAATACAAACTCGTGTATCAAATAATTCTTCGTAAAACCTGAAGAAAATCTAGAATTATTGGTATGATATGGGTTCTATGATGATTGGAAAATCGTAGAGGTGTTTTGTGACAAAATAAGTTTGGAAAACCCTGGAGTACCGTATACAAATGTATAAAGTTGTGAATAAAACAAAAACTCATAATACTATCGTAGTTTAGTAGACGTGTAAACAAACGAAACGATAATTTTTGCCATTCACTCATTCATATTATGACATGACTTACTTATTCAATAAGGATAAAACTTTAGCATATTGTGTTGTGTGCTACAAATCACTCTGAAGGTCTAGAGGTTATATTTAACAACAATAACAGTTGCGGCTGCATTATGGACGTTTTACATGATTAGGTAATCCATTAAAGCACTCCTACAAGTTGGTTCTGCAGACGGCGACCGTTCTAATCAAGACGCGGAGGTTGCGAAACCGCGCTGGCTCGCGGCCACGTCGTCACGTGTTGCCTGCACCGCGGAGCGCCTCAGACGCTCACACCCACACACGCCGCGGCTAATTACTCACACATATTACCAAACTAAATTAGGGCAGCCTCTGAATCATTTGCATTTACCAATAGGAATTAATTCATTCCTGAAGCATTTCACTGCTTGTGACACTTTTAATGATTTACTTGTACAGGTATCTCTACTATTTTTACAATACGGTCTCTCTATAACACGATTCAAGAATTACATTTATTTAAACACGGTGCATAGGTATTTACATCACATGGTATCGTGAAGACTCAATGTTCAGGAAAATCCCGTGCTCTATATGATCAGTTAATATTATTACCTCTCGCTAAAAGAGGTATTGAATTCATGCTAAAAATCACATATCCAGATTTTAGTGAATAAGCACGTTTTAAGGTCCCTAGAATCCGATTATAACATTTTTACGATGATGTCCGTATGTGTGTGTGGATGTTGGATCCACGATTTCTCAAATACTATAAGACTTAAGACATTTATAACTACGGACTCCTCAATCTAACAATAATGGGAAGAGTTGATTAAGTTTTGGTAACAATTGGACAACCGGAAGTAGTAGTTACAAGAAAAAAATCATCTAAATATTATTTATCGAAAATTTATGTAAATACTTATATATTAAAGAACGTTAAATTATTTATTCGACAAATATAAATTCATTATTATATCTTCTATAGATTTAGAGATAAAGAAATGCATATAAAATAATTTAATGAAAAATTCTCAGATCAAACTACTTCAAGGCAAGAAATTCAAATATTTGTATATCATTATGAAGATTATGAAAATAAAAAAAGTCAACAACGCAAAAGAATATACGTAAAAAAGAATATAAAATGAATTTGCGAAAAAATGACAAATATAAAGAAAAAGAAAAGGAAAGTAGAAAAAGAAAATTTCAGGATATTGAATATAAAGAAAATCTATGTATTGTAGGTACATAATTTATATTAAAATATCCCATAGATTTTGCAAATATATGTGAGAATTATTTTGTAGTGAGATATGAATATATGTATTTGTAATTAAAAATATTTCTCGTTTTATGCGTACAACCAGGTAAAATATCTGGCGAGAGGTTATGTGTTGGCCACATCAGATTTTTTAAAATAAAATTTACGTTTCTTATTGTTATACTCGTTAAGGTCAGATAGGAAAATGTGGCAGCTAATGATTACTGCATAAATGCCTTAAATTCACACTCTCATCGAATGTGAGGCATCAGCATAAAACAATTAAACGCCCCTGGACTTTAAAACTACAAAAAAAATATCGTTGATGCCTACACAACTCTAACGCCCATGTTCCCGGGAACTCATTTTGATTCGAGGTGACATCCTGTGGGCGACGCGCTTCCCCGATCTAACGCCACGTACGAGGGTACCCTTTTATATTTCGGGATTAGAGAACAAAAACAAATATTAATCATCGAAAATAGCTTTATTGTTTTTCAAAATATTCCCCATTAAGATCTATACACTTTTGCATGCGTTTGAACCAATTGTCGAAGCACTTTTGCCACTCTGATTGAGGTATCTCCAAAACATGCATTCTGAACGCATCAACCGCTTCTTCAGGTGTCGAAAAACGTTGACCTCGCATTTTATTTTTTACGTACGGGAATAAAAAGAAGTCATTCGGTGCCAAGTCAGGACTATACGGCGGATGACTCATCAAATCGATGTTTTGAGTGCTCAAAAATGCAGTTGTTTGAGCCGATGTGTGAGAGCTCGCATTGTCGTAGTGAAGAGTGATCCGTCTTCGGCGGTTGGTTTTCCTGATTTCTTGGAAGACAACTGGCAAACAAATGGTTGTGTACCACTCAGAATTGACTGTTCTGCGTTGTTCTAGTGGTACGGTTGCGACATGTCCAGTTTTTCCGAAAAAACAGGCGATCATTTGCTTGGAAGTGCTTCGTGCGCGAACAACTTTTGTGGGATTTGGCTCATCTTGAAACACCCATACAGTCGACTGCTGTTTACTTTCGGGCTCATACGCGTAAATCCACGATTCATCACCTGTCACGATGTCATAGACGTGTTTCGAAGCACCGCGATCGTATTTTTTGAGCATTTCTTTCGACCAATCGACACGAGCCTTTTTTTGAGCGATTGACAAATTGTGTGGGATCCAACGCGAACAAATTTTTTTGACAGTCAAATGTTCATGCAATATTGAATGTATGCTGGTCCCACTAATGCCTAAGGTTGCCTCAATCTCACGATAGGTCACATGACGATATTGCAATATCAGTTCGCGCACAGCTTCAATGGTTTCCGGAACAACAACTGATTTTGGACGACCTTCACGAAATTCGTCTTAGAGTGAACTACGACCTCGGTTGAATTCACCATACCATCGATAAACACTGGTCCTTGATGGAGCTTCATCGCCAAAAATTGAATTAAGTTCATTGATGCACTGTTGTTGACTTAATCCACGTCGAAATTTGTAAAAAATAATCGCACGAAAATGTTCACGATTTAATTCCATTTTTTGGCCGAAATGAATCTTTTAAGTTACTGCAACACAAATAGCGCTCGTATGTCAAAACGTTCTGAGTACGTATAACCTCAAAAATGTCAAACTTAGAGCTGTCAGTTGCCAGATTGCAACACTAGGGTTGTCCAATCCCGAAATATAAAAGGCAACCCTCGTATTTTTTATGGAGATATCTCAAGGCAGAGGTTTACAAATACCACCCTACAACCTGCTTCGGCTGAGGAATCTTATTCAGCAGGAAACAGCCCAAATTCCGGTGGATATTTTGGAAGGTGTTGAGAGGAGCTTCAGAAAACAGTTGCATCAGTGTATAAAAAACGGTGACCAACATCTTCCAGATGTTTTATTTAAAACTGCATGATTTAAAATTTGAAATTATGTTCTTTCGTTATAGAAAAATAAATTTTACATAAGGTCTTCAGTTTTCTTTATTCACTTTTTATTTTATTTGCCCTCAAAAACAGGAAGTTTTTAGGCCCCAGCCTGTATATTGCTGTTCTAATTTTTAGTGAATTAGTAACTAAGCATAATATAAAAATTTTTCTCAACAAAGCCTAGTTAAACCTTGTTACAAAAATATACTTTACTTTGAAAGTATTTAACACAAAACATTTTATAATAATATTTGTTTGAATTTTTTTAGGGTATTTTTTTGCATCCAAAATTATAAGATATGACCAGTATGTGTGTGAATGCTTCTGACGATCGAATTTAATTCGTAGCTGTACTAATTTGTACACAGACTTAAAACCACAAAAAGTTTGTATTCTGTGGTTAGTATTTGTCCAATAATAAATTTACAGTTATTGTTACTTTACAGTTTACATAAGCGAAAGTTTAAAATTGATGACAACTGAGTTATAAAATTAATTAATAAAGTACAGTTCCATGCAAAATAGTATGACACCAAATTGACATTTAAAAACTAAAATCAGTTTGTTCCGACGCCATCTATCAATTTTTTCGTGAATTCTCGATTCCGGATTGATATTGCCAGCAGTCACTTAATTTTCAATGCATTTTTAATGAAATGACATTCTAGATTTATGATGTTTCGATGTGCTTTTTTTTCTCCATTAAATGGAAGATGATAATACGGGGAATATAAATAATAATAAAATGTAGTATACGGTCTGTTTGTTAATGCTAAATAATACGAATATCTTGTATTTAAGAATAATCTAAAAAACTAATACGCAAAGAATTCATTTAAAGTTTTAAAGTAATGAAATAGTGGGATATATTAGGTAGAATTTAAATATTGTTTTTTTGTAAACATAAGTGATTGAAAAACAGATACTTTTAAATTTCTATAAGGCAGGCAGGCCATCCAAACACGTGACATTTGTTTACAGATTAGCTAGATATGTCGTGAAGAATATCGAACGTGTCAACTACAATTTTTGTACGACGCTGTATGCTTCCATTCAAGCGACTTGTTTCTATTTTGCGTTGAAAGTTTGCTTTTATCGTGACAACATGCAAGACGATCTCGGTTGTATAATTAATTCTCTAAATTGATATTAGACAATATTTTGCGGGATCATTTGCTATATACAGGTGTTCATTTTATTTTGCCCACTACTGCTATCTCGAGAACTATAAGAGCTACGAGGTCAGTTAAATTAGCAAACAATTTATATTTTATAAGACTATTTTAATGAGCATAAAATTATTATTTTTCAACCAGTGGTTTACAAACTGTGGAGACCAACTTTGTTATTTTAAATGGAACTGTATATTTTTTATTTGCTTATTCGATAAAGAATATTATTCTGAATTCAGTGACATAATATTTGCATATCCTTAACCCTTGAGCGGGCGCGCTGGTGCAAATTTGCTACCAGTATCAATCAGTAGGGTAATGGGGGTTCATAGAGTTGATTTCGTATGTCGTACGTCTCAGTATCTCACTAGTTATTGCCCAGTGTATTTTAGGTGTACTTTTTTGGTCCCCTTAACGATCGACTATTGCTCAAGTACAGTTTGTATCAAATGTTCTACCGCACGCCTGATCGTTAAAGTAACATGTTTATTGTCTTGTGGTAATAAATTAACGGGCTTTTCGTCCTTGCCATATGTAATAAGCGAAAAAATGTTGTACAGTAGTTTCCAATAACTCAATTTTATCACATAATATAAAACAGGTCAAAAGCTTTTTCTAGCTTCGGCAAATAATAGAAGAACTGTCAAATACAGAAGAAGACAATGATCTGGATGATGGGTAATAGAGTGAAAATGATGAAGAAAAAATTATTACCCAACAAAACCATAATACAGATTCAGAGCTGAAATGCGAGCATGATAAGGATAAAAAAGTTTTTGTATATATTATTATACAGGGTGTCCCATAGCTTCAGGTACATATTAGAAGGGCATATAGTTCTTAATGTCCTGATTACGGAACAAAAAGAATTTTTTCAAAATTCCTATAATTAAGGGTAGTTCACTTAAGAAGAACATTTTTTGTACCCCTGGATAGTATAATATTTGGAATAGTGAAATTAGTTATAACTATTACATAATATAATTTAACAATGAAATTAATTTATGCAATTACGTAAAGCTTTGTCACACCAATTAAGTTTGGGAGATGTGTATGTAATGAAAAAAACACAACCTATTCAACCAGTGTCCCAAAACTGTTTCCTTCAAAAACCTCAAAAACTAATTTTTGAATTTTGAAAAAATTCTTTTTGTTCCGTAATCAGGACATTAAGAACTATATACCCTTCTAATATGTACCTGAAGTTATGGGACACCCTGTATTTATAACAACTAAACACTGCGTAAGTAATAAAAAATTAATTTAATTTAATTTGAGCATTAAATTCCTGTCCATTTTGTAATAGTTGTAGTATCTAAACTATGTGTAATAAATGTTTAATAACAATGCATAGAACTTATAAATAATGATGATAGTGACTGAAATACCTAAAAATGAAAATTATCATAATATGTAGTACCCTGTAGGTATTTTTACTATTGGTAGCATATTTGCACAGCCCGCCCTCTCTTGAAATATTTATTGATATTTTTTTGAAAAAAATGCATGTTTAGATTTATATTATATAAGCTAAAGTGTGCTATGGACGATACCAAGGAATGTGAAAAACAATTACTTTGTAACAAAAAAATAATAAACACAAAAATTAACAAATACTGCTCAAATAGTCCTCCATTTTCGGTACTCTGAAATCTGAATCCATATTCACTTGTATCGTTCATGGCACACTTATTTTAGCTATATGAAATAAAACTAATATAAATATAAACAAGAATTTTTTCAAAAAAAAAAAAAAAAAATGTTATCTAAGGGCGTGCGTCCGTAAAGTAAAAGTTGCCGTGAAGTAAATGCGGCCGTAAAAAGTCTTTGATAGATGTCAAAATAAAAGTGAAAATTTACGGTTGCAAGTTAAATAACTATTTATGTAATAGTCGCCAAAAAATCTAGTATTACACTTTTGGCATTAAAATTATGTTAGTATGATTTTTGCCAAAAAAAATATAACACGCCTACAATCTCCGTTGATACTATAAAAATTTCAATATAATGTTAACTGAGCATAATTCGAGCACTTAGCCTCCGTAGTACCGTAGTAATTGAATTTGAAATTCTGCCATTTGGCTTCATTTATATATTTACAAATATTTTAATGCTTATCATATTACCAATATCATGGAGGTACAAAATGATGGCTTCAACATAAATGAGAAAAAAAAAAATAGATATACTCGTATGTCAACGTAAAATAGAAAGGTTTATATTGAGTGAAGCTCAGAATTGTTGACTACGTAAGAACATCACGCTTCTAGACTTTGACCGTAGAGTAGTAGGGAGGGAGCCTAATCTAAAGTGGAACTATGGGGAGCTTCACGTCTCAAATCTAACAGGATAAGCTCACGTCTCAAATCTAACATGATAAACAGCGTTACTGAATGGGGTATCATTAAAGCAAAACAAAGGAAACTAAAGAAAATAGGAAAGCTCTACATGTAATTACTCTACTTATCATAATAAATATATCTGACAATAGTTAAATTAGTGTACACATCACGTTCGGAAAGCCATTTTACCGAATTTATACCCCGTTTCACTAACATCAAATAAATCTCCAAATAGCTTATTCGTCGAATAAGAGAAATATATCGTATCGAAACCATAGCATAAAAAATCTGGTGTGGCCAGCACATTACCTTCCGTCAGTTAAATGAGGCATTTATGAAAATTCTACCGGTGAACTGTTACTGGTAAACAGCTGTTTATCAGGTTATAGCTACCGGAATCGATATTTTAAGAACGCAAGTGGTAAACAGGGTAGATCCATAACATATAAAAAATTTGAAACAGGTTAGAAATTTGATATAGTTAACAAACTTTTAACACGCGCGCTTCGCTTTGCACCACTACCTTTTTTTGAGATTAGATTCTTCATGAATCCGGTAGATGGATCTGGTAGATATTGTACAATTTTCGAACACGGTAAATTTTTACCACTCGTGTTTTCGAACACAGTCAGTAGATGAGATATCTACCGGTAGAATTTTCGTAAATGCCTATGTATTTTCTATAAAATCCATACAGAAAGTTCCTTGCAAAATATTCTAAATTTCTTGTATGTACATTACCTTTCGACAGTTGTACGTATTCTATATAAATTCCATAGAGAAAGTTTCGAGCAAAAAGATCCTATACTTCGAGTAAAATTATAACACAAATATATTACGAATATGTCAATTGTACATGACACTGACATCTTTCAATCAAAATTTTCTTAATATAGTAGTTGTTTCTAGCAAAGCTGGCTAATTTATGAAATTTAATTTCTTTATAATTTTATAACTCTATATCCATTTAATATGAAGTATAAAATGCAATCAAATCGTATAGAGAATACAATGTTCGTTAATATTTAAAATAACATTAAATATAAAAAAATCTGATGTGGCCAGCACATTACCTTCCGTCAGTTCTATGTATTTTGTACAAATTTCATACAGAAAGTTCCTTGCTAAAGATTATATTTCTTGTACTTTACCTTCCGGCAGTTGTATGTATTTTATGCAAATTCCATACAAAAAATTTATAGCAAAAGATCCTATATTTCAAACACACTGTCACAGCTATGGCTACTTTATAAAATTTAATTTCTTTATAATTTTTTAACTCTATATCCATTTAATATTAAGTATAAAATGTAGCCAAATCGTATAGAGAATAAAATATTCTTTAATATTTATAATAACATTAAACGTGAAAAAATGATATTTAATATAGTTTTTTCAAAAAAAACTGTTAAAATCTTCAAATGAAGGTACTTCCGGTTGTCCAATTCTAACCAAAATCTAATCAGCTCTTCACATGGATATAACGAAAAGAAATACGAAAAAATTATAATTTTTAGAATTGTAGTATGGAAGTTATCGCAGACGAAAATTTTGTTACATACACACACACGGACACACATACATACACACACACGCACACACACACACACATACAGACATCATCGTAAAAATAGTAAAATCGTATTGTAGGGACCCTAAAACGTGCTTATTCATCAAAAACTCATCACCGAATTTTTTGACCAAAGACAATACCTTCCTTACCTAAAGGTGACGGAAGGTAAAAATTATAATTAACATAGTTTTTTCAAAAAAACTGTTAAAATCTTCAAATGAGGGTACTTCCGGTTGACCAATTATAACCAAAATCTAATCAGCTCTTCATATGGATGCAACGAAGAGGAATACGAAAGAATTATAATTTTTGGAATTATAGTATTAGAATTATCGTAGACTAAAATTTAAAATTAAAAAAAAATTAAGCTCCAAATTTTATTACTAAATAAGGTCTGTTCTAGTTGTCACTGGACATAATAATCGATGTTAAAATTGCGGGAAAAAGTTTTGAAAGATATTGAACAAACTTGAAATACGCAAATCTATCAATAGATTGGTTGAACAGATAGCGGTGAAATTCTTAGCGTTTTTGTTAATCAAAATATTGGACAGAAGACTATTTACCAAACTATACGGGAATTTTAAGAAAGTATAATATGTATAAATTCACCAAATAATGGATGACCCGAACTTTTGCCCCCAAATCGAATCAGCAGACTCATTCACAGTGCTCAAGACAAAGTTAGAAACTTTGGTCAGAAATAACTTAAAATTTCGAAAAAGAAATAATGTAATCAAGTAGACTGCGGCGCAACTTGATCGAAACCCTAGATGCTGCAGAGCATTATAGAGTGAACATTTTATGGAAAACAGAGACAGTATAATCCCCCATGTTTCTCAGGCCCAATTTATTGAAGACTTTTGGGCATTTCTTAACATTATAGAATAATGGCAGGGAATACAAAACGAACAGTTACAGATAAGAATATTTCTGACAATCCGGAGAGTAGATTTAACGTCGTCCAGAGACAAATGAGACAATGTATTAAAAAACTGCGTCGCACTGAAGATAATGATCACCTATCAGTGTTGTAAAATTAGATTTCTTATCTCCTTGGTGTATAGGAACAACCCCTTATGTCAGCGTTTCATTAAAAAAAATCTTTCTATTTGATGAGGAGGGCTAAACTTTTTCTCAAAACAAAGCGGCGGCATTCTATGAGAACCCTAGAAAAGTTATACGTATTTTTCATGGTGGATTTATTTAACGCATCGCTGACAAAAATTCAATATTATTCTTGCAAATTTTATTTATTAATTTAGAAATTTGTTTCTATTCTCGAAATATAGTGTTAAAAAAGTGGCCGTTATTAGTGAAAAAATCAAAAAAGTTTAATTACGCCGGAAGTGGTTGATCATGAGTAATAGTGTATATTACTAACAGAGGTGGAAAGTGTTTCATTGTCGAGGGCGAAGATAGTTAACCAAGGCGCGAAGCGCTGAGGTTAACTATAGCCCGAGACAATGAAACTTTTCACCGAGGTTTGTATACTATTTTATTCACAATTTGAAATAAAAAAATAATATTTGATATTTAAATAATAATAACCTAAGTAAACGAATGGTCTGAGATTGTTCATTTGTCATGTGAACTGTCAGTTTGATTTCTAACCTTAAATATTGATTTCATTCATTACTTGTATTATTTACAAGTTTATTCCATATTTTTATCATATAAATTGTAAAGATGCTTTATTTATATGTAAATACCCAACATTGATACGCATTGATCTGTCAAAGCGGGGGGCAGCTATTTTCCGCCTCGAGGTTGGAAAGTATAACGTGAGTATAGCTGAGGTTGGAAAGTGTCAACTTTCCAACCCCAGCTATCTTTACGTTATACTTTCCAACCTCTTGGAATATAAGGTTAACAATAACTAACTTCCCAACTTTTTAAAAGTCAGAAATCGCCATATTACTAACCGATTGTGAATAATTTTTTTTATGGTTTCATTTGTAAAATTTTCTGCTGAATTCAATGGTAAAATAAAAAATATAGCATTTCATTTAAAATAAGAAATAATATTGAATAGTTTTTAATATAACGATAACGTAAGCTCGTCCTGGGACACCTATATACAGGCTGTTTGAAAGAAAGTGTAAAAAATTTAAAGGCATATATTACTGACCAAAATGAGTAAAAAAAGCTTAATAAACATAGGTCTGATCTTCAATTGTTTTCGAGAAAAACGAAAAATCGAAGAAAAACTGACAAAGATAGTGGCCGAACAAAATTTTGTCTATGTCAGTAAATAGACTACGAGTAGCAAAAAATAATAAAATTTAAATGAAACATTTTTCTCAATTTCTAATAGTTATGAAGTTATTTGGAAATTAAATATTGGTTAAGGTCGCCGCAACATTTAACTTAGTACAATTTAAGATTACCTCTGAAAAGTAAACAAAAAGTCTCGTTTAATCAAAGTCGTAACTCTTATAGTTTTCGAGATAGCAGAGGTAAACCCCGCAAAAACTAATTTTTCACTGCCTTATATCACGGAAATTATTGAAGATCGGACCCATGTTAATTAGCTTTTTTTACTTATTCTGGTCAGTACTATATACCCTTAAATTTTTTTACAGTATTTTTGAAACAGCCTGTATATATATATACAGGTGTCAACTATGTAACATAAATTATAGTATGTTAACTCCTCTAAATTTCGGAAGTAGATCAATATTATTACTTCCGGTTTTGGAGAAATTGATAGCAACTTTTAATTTTCACATGGAACACCCTATATATTTTTTCAAATTTGAAAAGTACATGAAATTTGCTATCCAACTGTATAAAAACAATCATATGTTATTTTATTAAAAAATAAAATCACGAATGATTAAAATATTAATTTTTTGCTAAATGTAGAAGGCATTGCAATACAAATTTTTTGAATAAGAAATTTTAAATGCATGAAATAACAGATATAATAATTAAATATCACATTAAAGTAATTGTACATCACTTTTGAATATTTAATTAAATGGTATTCTTTATATTTGAAAGGTGTAATATAAAATAAATGAAATGCAAAGCCTCCTAAATTTAACAAAAGTATAATAATTTATATTCGCCATTCTATTTTTTAATAATATACAACATACGATTGTTTTTATACAGTTGGATAGCAAATTTCACGTACTCTTCAAATTTGTAAAAATATATAGTGTTCCATTTGAAAATTAAAAGTTGCTATCAATTTCTCCAAAACGGGAAGTAATAATATTGATCTACTTCCAAAATTTTATACAAGAGTTAACATACTATAATTTATATTATATAGTTGAAATCGCTAAAAGTAATAATAAGTGAGATATTTGCTGGTTTATATATATATATATATATATATATATATATATATATATATATATATATATATATATATATAGATATATATATATATATATATATATATATATATATATATATATATATATATATATATTAAAGGGAGCCTACCAGGCTACATCTCACGGGCTTTCTCTATTGTTGATACAGCATCTTAAATGTTAATTTTGTGCTATTGGAAAATTAAAAATAATTTTCAAGTTGACTCCCGTCAGATTATATGGTGATTATTTATAATGTTTAACTATTATTTGATAAAACTTCATGTTTATTTGCGTGTATTTAAACATTTAGATTTAGAACAACAAAGTATTCTAATTCACGTTATTATAAATTATATAATATGCCAGCGTTGCCAGAAAATAAATTTATAATGAGAAAAGTTTGCGAAGTTTTGATATTAAAGTTGTTTAATAACAAACTATGATTAGTATTGTTGTTTGAAGTTTATGATAAATACAGCTGTACGTAACAAGTTTAAAATTTTATTGAAACCACAACAAATTGAAAAGAACTTGTCCTACAAACTTTTTTATTTATATTTCTGATGTAATATTATGTTTAGAGGAAAATATTACACAATAAATTCAATGAAAACTTTTTGTTGTGATTGTGGTTAATGTAATGATAATGGTCCGCTGAAAATATATAGTAGGTAATGGACTTGTTCGGTATATTTCAGGCTCACTCGCACTGATTGTGAATGCACGGGAACGAGAATAAATTTGGCAGTGAATATTTCCATGAGTAGCGGCAACGCAGGGAGGTGTAAGAACTGGTGACGTCATTTCCGGTTAATCATTTGCAACAACAGCGTAATTCGCGGACACGACCACAAAATATGGTGAGATCTGCCAGTGACACGCAGTCATTACTGCATGCTGACTGATTCTGTCGCTTGTATACTGTTATCACATTTACATTTCCACAAATACAATCATGATTCAAACATTATGTTACTTGCTCCACTGAAATAGTTTTTCAGATTATCTGCTAAAAACGCATAAAATTGTTTACTCCGATCGTGCGAAAAATAGAGAAAAACGCCATATTTTGTTGGTTGCTGTGGATATGCATTTACTTTAGGTTAGTAGTAATTAAAGAAAATTGTATCATTTAAGTGTAGCTTTAGTAAAGGGTCATTTTAAAATTAAGGTTTGGAAAAAGTCATTCTTCTCATCTCCTCGTGCAATAAATATAAACTTTTTTCCGATTGATATTAAAATGAGATTTTTTGACAGCTAACAGTCTGTAAAGTGTCACTTTTACTGCCTAGGCAGTAAAAATATTTATACTGTCTATTACATAGCAACCGCTATACAAACGCATAGCAGCCTTTTAACGAACGCATAGCAACATAATTGGGTGATGATAACTTAAATTAAAAATAATCAATAAGTCACTGCCCATAAATTTGAAAATGGATTAATACATATTAAATTCATTTAAATTTTTATAGTTATTTATGTTACAAAAGATGTAGGTACCATTTACTAATCGAGGACGAATTTGCGCCCGAGCGATAGCGAGGGTTAGCAAATATGTGAGTTCGAGAGTGGTCACTGGTCAAATGTACCTACATCTCGTGTTGCATATAAGATGTTTTCTACTCCCGACGATTTATTTTTTACCTGCTCATTTTCACTGCCAGATATGTCAAGGCTGTCAAGGAATATTGATACATTAAAAAAAAGAATCTAAGTATTCTATGGAAAATTTAAGAAAAAAACGCTGTCATCTATCACGTTTGTCACGTCCACGGTTACTTTTGAATGGAAATATTTCTGAAATGAGGACAATTTGTTAGAAATTAAATTCAAAATTATAAATTATAAGAATGTATAAATATTTGACACAAGTTTAAAATATCTAACTGTTGGTATTTTACAAAGAGGGAGGTAAGTTGTAAGCTGTAGGGAATTAAACCGATATCGTGACAGGTGACAGTAAAATAAACGTACATCCCTACAAACAATGTCCTAATAGCCTATCTACGATATTGGGAATGGGAAAAATAAATATGCACAGGGGCTCGTAGTATGATCACGGTTTTAACTAAAACGCTGTTTTAAGAAATGTCAAATTCAAATTTCAATATTTAATTTCACCCTTATGTTTAAAGAACGATTTTTTTAAAAATATTTGTTTGAATATAAACTATGTACTGCTTTAAAATAATATTTTGATAAAATTAATACAATTTATTATTGCAATTAAATAATGAAATTTGACATTTCTTAAAACAGCGTTTTAGTTAAAACCGTGATCATACTACGAGCCAGGGTGATTTTTAACGATTGAATTAAAATTTAACACGTTATTCCTCAATAATTATAAAGTAAAAAATCTGATGTAGCCAGTGGCGTATTAACATAGTTTGGCGCCACAAGCTTGCGACGTTTTTTTAGCTTCTCACTGACCAAAAACAATTGTGCACCCTGGGCTCGTAAGAATTTTGCGCCCCTTGCAATTTTGCGTCACAAGCCTGGGTTTCGTGGGCTTGTAGGATAATAAGTCACTGGATGTAGCAATTACATTATCTCTCGCTCCCACCATGTAATTTCGGCTCATTTAAAAAAATACTTTATGTTCCTAATAGTCGCAAATATATTACGCTTCTTTGTATAATAATATAATTATTGTTCATATTTTTTTCCAACATTTTACCGTTATATTAATTCAAATTTAATTTGTGATAGTCTACACAATGTGATCAACATAATACAAATAACCCAATGGGACATGAAGATAAATTAATTTGACGATATAACCATAGCGGCAAAATTCTAAAGCGAGGACCATATTAATATTCTTCGAGTTATAGGGCTTATCCATAAATAAATCCATATCTGCATATTCAGCAGCACTCAAATCATTTATATGAAATGAGAATATAAATATAATCAAGGTGCAACAATACCAATTTAACCCTCCGTTTGTCGGGTGACCTTGCTGTAACACTTTCGATCGGATGTGGTCTGTGGAGACCAAAATAAAATATCTTCTGAAGGGCACCAACATACTTTTCATTTCTAATTTCGCTTAAATATGTTTTCTATAAACCTCTTTCTATATAATGCCTAATACAGGACTAATTTTTCTTATGTCAGTTAAAATTTAAAAAAAGCTTACAATTTTACCACATATTTTCCAAAATTTGAGAACAACACCTAAATGAAAGTAAAATTGCCTTATAAGAATATTTATTTAAAAATATACAAATGAGCCGGTTTCACATTTTTTTAAAGTATTTTAATAGAAAGTTTATGCAATATTTCTCATAGTAATATAAAAAAATAATGTTTTTGTTAATTTTGTAAATAATTAAATATAAAGATTGGTGCCAGAAATAGTCACGAAAAATTATCCCCGCTCCTGTGACGTCAGAACATATACAGTACGTCATTCATAAAGATAACAGTTTACGTTATTTATATAAATAAAAGTAGGCGATAGTTTGTCACATGTTAAACTGTATCTGCTCGGACGTCACATTCTGTTTCAGACCACGTGAGTTTTTCAAAATATTACACAAATTTCAATAATTAATTGTGAAATATCTAATGGATATTTTGTGATATTTTCAAATTTCAGGCTCTTTAAAGAACAATATCTTAATTAATTTAGTACTTAGAAGTCATATTCTTGCAACAGCCCTATTATAATAAAAAAATCTGATGTGGCCAGCACATTACCTTCCGTCAGTTCTATGTATTTTGTATAAATGTCATACAGAAAGTTCCTTGCAAAAGATTATATTTCTTGTACATTACCTTAAGGCAGTTGTATGTATTTTATACTAATTCTATACATAAAGTTTCTAACAAGAGATCCTATATTTCCAGTAAAATTATAACATAAACATACTGTCAACTGCACTTGACACTGACACCTTTCAATCAGAATTTTCTTAATGTAGCAGCTGTTTCCAGAGTTATAGCAAAGCTGACTAATATATATGATATTTAATTTCTTTATAATTTTTTAACTCTATTTCCATTTAATATGAAGTATAAAATGCATTCAAATCGTATAGAGAATAAATAATACTTTAATATTTATAATAACATTAAATGTGAAAAAATGATATTTAACATCGTTTTTTCAAGAAAAACTGTTAAAATCTTCAAATGAGAGTACTTCCGGTTGACCAATTATAACCAAAATCTAATCAGCTCTTCACATGGATGTGACGAAGAGGAATACGAAAGAATTATAATTTTTGGAATTGTAGTATTAGTTATCGCATTAGAAAATTTTGTCACACACAGATACACACACACACGCACACACACACATACATACACACACACACACATATACAGACATCATTGTAAAAATAGTAAAATCGTATTGTAGGGACCCTAAAACGTGCTTATTCATCAAAAACTCACCACCGAATTTTTTGACCAAAGACAATACCTTCCTTACCTAAAGGTGACGGAAGGTAAAAATATATAAATAAAATAAATAAATATATCATCACGGCTTATTACCCATTGTTGGATGTGCCAATCTGCTTGTACACAGATATCGGTAATGATGAAATATTTGCACCGTGCGGGCGCTTACCAGGCGTCACCTCACGGGCACTCATTGCTGGCGTGGAGAGTGCACCACAGGGGTCAATTTTGTGCCATTTAAAATTCGAAATATTTGGCGTCGGTCGAGATCGAACCCGGTTCCCCAGATTCGCGATACTCAGGCACGCGGCCACGAGACCCCATAAAAAAAATATAAAAACAAATATATATATATATATATATATATATATATATATATATATATATTTCAATTCGCTGTGTATACACAGTCAGCGAAATACAGTGAACAATGTGAACTGTCATATGTCAAACCCATCGTATGGCGGCCATCTTGTTTCGAAAATCAGCGCCTCTATCGTTAATTTCGATTGCGAATACAGAAATCATTTAAAGAATTACTGGACAATTAAAACAATACTGGTGAAATCTCGTTCGTTATTAAATTAAAGTTTTAAATATAACGAAGGTTCTTGTTACGTAATATACTGAACAATCGTGATAAAAATATCGTAGTGAGACTAATAATAACGAAGTGTTTATTTTCAAGACACTGAGTTGACAGCGGTTGACAGCCAGTGTAAACTTTTTATTTTAATACTGCTTCTTTATAACATAAGCTGATATATTAATTTACTTTGTAAGCAAATATTTAGAAAAGTATGTTTTTTTAATCAAGATAATAGAAAATATCGGCAATCTAAATATTTAACTTTGATCAGTATTTGTCATTTTATCATATATAATATCATAAGTGGTAATTTTTTTCCGGAAAATTTTTCAGATTCATACGAGAGCTGGTTGCCTAGCAATTTATTGAGTGGCATTGACAAAATAATTTTGATCAATGTCAGGAGATAAATTGGCAACAGGCTCAAGTAAAGCAATCGGAAATTTTTTCCAGGATAAAATTTAACCACGAATGGTATTCGGAGGACTATTTCCAAAATAAAAATCAGGTAATCATTTATATATGTTTTTAAATAGATTCTTGTCCGAATCGACTCGTTTTTAATAAAAACTGATAAAAATTAAAATATACTCAATTTGACAGGTATCGTTTCTAAAACGTCAAAAAAATTTCGCTTATCTAAACTCACTTGCTTGTAAAAATACGACATTTTAATGGCTTAAAAAGTGCGAAAATTTTTTGCGACGGTATTTTGTCGAAGTGAAACTTGGTAACTAAGTATAGAATTCTGAATTTGGATTGGCTTATAAATTTATGAGTGAAATAGTCTTTTAAAATTTTGGAATTTGATTTTTTCAGGTTTTTACGTTGATAATTTTCTGGCAGATATTACATTCGCTTTTACTATTATTACATCAATTTACAGAATGTCATAAAACTGTTTTATATCATCGTAAAATTGATACCTTTTAGATAGATACTTCAAATGATTGATTCCAAATTTTAATCTTGTTTGGCAGTTAAAAAAACATTTTAATTTAATGATAACGGACTAAAATAAGTGGTGTGTATGACAAATTCATTTTTATTAGCGTTTCTTTCAAAGAGATGTTCGCTATTGAACGAGTAATACAGGTGATTCAGCACGAGTTTGCCAAAATAAAACCATATATTGGGAGAGTCATTTTGAGTAAAAAATGTTATATGAAGGTATGTCGGGAAACTTTTCGTTACAGAGTTTCAGCCCTTTGAAAGTGAACCTCATCAAACACATTACTCCTTTCAAATTTAAACAAAATTAATTAATTAAATGTTTCATCTATTTCAATCCGATATTTCATTATTAGGTACACCTATTTTTAATATTATCAGATGTCTAATTCAAAAAATAGTATTACAAAGTTACTGTATTTAATAAAAATGTAATATTTAAATTATTCGCCATTGTATTTTTTAATAATACACCTGAGTGTTTTTATACTATTAGATGGCAAATTTTATGTGCTTTTCAAATTTAAACAAATATATAGGATGTTCCATTTGGAAATATAAAGTTACATACCTTTGCGTAAAAATTGGACACCCTGTAGAAAAACTTACACTGCAGATTTATAAACCTTTTAATTTAATATAAACATCGTTTGAAACTATTTTCCAAAATATTTAAAATAAGCAAGTTAGTAAAAAAGAACAGACCGATGAATTAGCCTGTATGTAAGGATATAAAATGATTACATGGATGAATTCAGGAAAAAATCTCTATCGAATAAATACATGTAGTATCCCATTTAAAAAATATAACTTTATGTTTTAGTTTGAGAACCACTGAGTTGTTTAAAGTTGTTAGAATCTCTGGCATGGTTGACATGTTGAATAATCTTGACTACACTTTCCCTTTTTGTACTACTGATGATGAGAACTTAGTTCTCGAAATACATATTTAGTTTCTATTAAAATTAATTTTAATATTAAGGGGTAATTTTATTAATTGGGTTGAGAACCACTGAGTAAACATTTTTCCTTCAACAAGTGAATGTCTCCTTCTATTTACTATAACTTTTATTTGAGTGATTTTCTTCTATTCCCAATAATAAAGAAAATAATCGAGGGGTACCGTATAGAGAAAAAAAAACCGTCTGTATACATATGCACATTTCGAAGTACAGTTTTTTAGTCAAATTTTTTTATCAATAAGCAGGATCTTTCTTGAAGTGTACATTTTTAGTGTCACTGGCTCACACGAAATATTTAATAAAAATAATAAGGAACTATAATTTAACACTGTGCTTGTTCATCATTTTTATTACAAAAGCGAGTTCTGCATACAGACTACCGTTATTACTTCCGTCTACATAATTTTGACTGAAATATCTAGTAGTAGTTACATATTCGTGATGATACGAAGATAAAGATATGCATAATAAACTGTCATTATTAGTATAATTTATGTATATAAATAGGTTAGGTGAGGTCATTATCTATGTACACAAATTGGTTCATCCTTATGCAAATATCATTGTAACATTATGTAATCATTGTACAATGGACATTGATTAAGTAGCTAAAGTGATAAACTGCTAATTGATCAATCTGATTATAATCACGAAGGTTAATAACCTATAACCAGATTAAACTACATTTTTCAATGAAGAATATAATTTGAAATATCACCTTATCATCAGTAGTTTAAATATGATTGTGTCCGAAATCAATTTATTATTATTAATATTATCTACAGCAGCGTTTCTGAATCGCCGGGCCGGTTCGCGGACCGGTGTCGGTCCGCGAAAATATTTCATCGCTCTGCAGTAATATTTGGCGTACTCGTAACAGTTAATCTGAAACTATTGTATGTAGTGGGTAAAATTTGCGAATTTTCGATTAAAGATGACTAAAATACATAATCACAAATATAAATAAATTTTGCAATAAAAAGAATACTTACACAGTTTTCGATAGTGTCAATAATAAAAAACAAATTAAGAAACTGCCTGACTCTAGACTCATCTTTTCGTCTAGCTATACACGAATTTGGAACCTAATATTGAATTGAAGCAGTTATTGAACTTGACCAAAAAATCATGTTAAATTATGAATGATTTTTATCTTGACAATCTTGTGATTTTATGATTATTTGTTTTTTGTAATTAATATATCGTTTGTGAAGATATATATATATATATATATATATATATATATATATATATATATATATATATATATATATATATATATAATCACAATGATAATATGTGTACCTATTTCAAAAACAGGTGTAGAAAATAGGTAAGCATTATTCATAGTAGCATATAATGCCCGGTCCGAGAGAAACAAAGATCTACAGTATGTTTGAAAAAGTGGATACACCTTTTCCCCCGCTTATTATTTCGGATACAAATATTGCTTATAGAATATGATTTAATTAGTGCAATATATAAATAAAATAAATAAATATATCATCACGGCATATTACCCATTGCTGGGGGTGCCAATCTGCTTTGTACGCAGATATCGGTAATGATAATAACATTTTTGTATCGTGCGGGCGTTTACCAGGCGTCACATCACTCATTGCTGGCGTGGAGAGTGTACCACAGGGGTCATTTTTGTGCCATTTGAAATTCGAAATATTTGATGTCGGTTGGGATCGAAACCGGTTCCCGCAATATATGCGGTTGAAATATATGTGAAAAATGTAATTGTAGAACTTTGTAAATTTAAATACAACTTATACTATTTTTTTTATAAATTTGGATTGCAGTTTTTGTTCTCGTTCCGGCCATACCAAATTTATTAGTATTAATACTATTCATTTGTTAAATACAATTACATCCCTTGGCTTAATTTTTATATAAATGTAATTTAATATGTGAGAGGGCTATGACAGTAATTGTTTTCTTGATATTATGTTAATAAGTTCATTTATTTTTAATTTAATGTTGGTATAAAATAATAACTTTACAAGTAACAAAACATTTATTCAATTTGTCCTCCATTTACAATAATACATTTTAAAGTACGTTTTCTTAATTCACTCATAACATTATTTAGCTCGATTCTGTCAATTCCTTCCACGGCTTTGCGTATTCTGTTCTTCAGTTCATCAATATTGTCAAAGGTCATAGCCCTCTCATATATTACATAACATCCAGTACCGGATTTGGCTTAATTTCCTCCCTTGGCAGAAAATATTAATAAGCCTTCCCCCCTCCCATGCAGTAGAAAAAATAAAAAATATAAGAGAAAGTAAAATTTGTTATAATAAATTCAAATAAATATATTTATAATTATTATTACAAAAAATAACTTAAACAAAAACTTAGGTATGGTCGTTCCATGATATCGACCGATTTACTAATCAACTTTCGATAAATATGAGAAACTTAAAATCCGAAAACATTTGAAATGTTTTCGGAAAACATGAATTATTTTAAAACTTTGACAATTAAATTTACGTTTATTATGTGCGTTATAAACAGGGGCGGATTAAGAATTTTACCGCCCGTAGACACCAAGAAAATTGCCTCCTTTTTAGAATATTAAAAGTATAATCTTATTTCACGAATAGGAAGTTTGACTACTCGACCAGTACGTTTTACTCTAGTTGCATATCATTTTTTTTCGCTTTTATTATGTTGAAAAATACCTACATACTTTATGAACTCATTTTAATTAGAATGTGCACTTTTTTAAAATTAATTTTTAAATATTAACCAAAAATTATAATATTTTTTTTATCATTTCCACTTTTCGCTTTTGATTTACTTTTGATTAAATTAAAAGAAGTTTGAATTTTGAATAATTTAATAAATGTAAAATTAAAGATACGTTACAATTACCGATAGGGCCGGCTTGATTTTTTGCTGGGCAATGTGCAAGATTTTTACTGTTTAATAACAGAAATACACGAGTGTCAATCAATTATAACTTGGTTTTCTAAAAAAAAAACTTCAGTAAAAATATTTCTAATTCATATTCAAATTATTTTTCTGTATAGGTAGTTTCTCCGAACATCTAAGACCTGCACCATCAGATTGACAGCTTTTTTAATCTCATATGAAAAAATTGTTGTAACATTTTCATTTTATGTTAGGTACACAGTATTTTGAGATTGAATGACCGCCAAGGCATTACGCTTCTTAGACATTTAATATGGACGGCAAATTAAGAAAGGTGTGAAAAATTGAAAACTAAAATATATAATTATTTATGTAATTAGTCATTTTCATTATTATAATCAATAATTTTATTGTTGTAATCAAATTTTTCTTTTTATACGGAAGAGCTGTAAGATTAAAATTTTAAAGAATACAAAAATTTTGAACTAATTAGTAGTAAATAGATATGAATTGTTTACAAATCGCGCTGGGGCCTGGTGCGGTTGCGTTGCACCATTAGCACCTGCCTCAAGCCGGCCCTGAAAAGTATGAAACATGACTTCCATTATTTGGTTATTTATTGAAAATAGAGCACATAATCCATCACCTAAGTCCCTGAAAAACACGATAATTACAAATTTACTAGAATAATAAAAAGTATTTTAAAAACCTTACTTTATATGAATTTACCATCAGAAAATGTTTCCGTCGCGCTTTTTGATCGGCGAATATTTATTAAAATTTACATTTCTAAAAAATTTGTCGCCCCCGAAAATTTGCCGCCGTAGGCACGTGCCTACTGTGCCTATGCGTAAATCCGCCACTGGTTATGAAATAAATAATAAAATTATATATTATTCGATGTGACTCTTTTTAAATATACCTACTTTTCTTTTTATGCTCCTATTAATAACTTACCATTGAAACCAACGTCTTTAACGAAAAAAAGAAAATTTGTAATATTTCTGTGATAATTTGGATAATTTGAGTACGGAAAGTATGCTGAAAACGTTATCTCGGCAAAAGTCAGGAATCATGGTTAGTTTGATAGCGTATCTTGAAACAGGAAAACATAATAATGGTCCTTTTTTACCGCTACATTGTATAAATAAGATAATTTTTATAACACATAATCGTTATACATATATAGCTTAACTAGAACTCTATGCGAAATATTTTGTGGGACCCCCTGATTAATACTCTATGAAAAAAAAATTAAAAGCAAGAAAAAATCCAAATTTTTACAATATACTGTATACTTTCTTTTGCATAATTAATCATTTTCATTATTGTAATGAAATTTCCTTTGTTGTAATCAAGCCTATATTAGTGTATTAGTTTACTTTGACTCGCACTATTGGTAACAATCACAACATAAAACGATCCAGTCTCATATAGATCAGCTAAAAAGTTTAGTAACTTTCTACTGATGACGTAAATCGGTTGATTTCGTGGAACGACATTTATATTATTACACATTTCAGGCATAATCTCACATGTAAATTATATGACATGTGAGATTTCAGTAAGGTTTCTATCTATTTTACGAATTTCAATTTACTAATAAAGATTTTAAAAAGTTTATGATTTATGAAACGCCCCAATTAATTTGACTGACACCCCTAGGCAACTGCCTAGTTTTGCCTGTGCCTAGATCCGGTTCTGATAACATCTCTTAACTATAAAAATTGAGCGAAAGAAAGTAATTATTTTTAACAAATGAATAACGTTAAAAGTAATAAATTTATTATGATCGGAAAGAAAACAACAAATGTAATCCAAACATAAAAAAATAGTTGATTTCACTTCCGTTTATACCGGAAATTCCACAATTGAAGACACTGTTGCAAAAAGGGGATAAGTTACATTTTCTGAAAAATTGAGATTTGTGTAGAAATCTGATCTAAAGCAGTGTCTGCGTCTATACTGCAAGAACGGTATATGTATTGTGTCGCATACGAGAACTACGTTAGGAAACATATCCCGTTTGTAGTTTAGGTACAAGAACGGGATAAGTTTTTTCACATATTCCGTTCTTACACTTAATTTTTTTCGGATTTATTCGGAAATAATCGTACAATCAGACAAGCAGCATAACAGACCAGTAGTAACAAGTATTAATTTCGTATTTTTATAAATCCTTGATATCCAATTCTAAACCTACAGAAGAAGACTCCCAAACAGAAGGAAGCGACGAAGATAAGTTAGAATAATTTATATAATTTTTTTTTCTGAGATTTTTTGTTTTCTGATATATTTTTGTTTTCTGAGATATATGTATATGTAGATATCTTTGTAAAAGTAAAAAGAATAAATTTACTTTATTAAAGACTACATTTTTTCTTATAATTCCTTTTTATTCTTCAAGCTATTTGCTATTAAAGAAATTCTTTTTCACAGACAAAATTTTACTGCACAAATCTCCTTCATGCGCAGAAATATTAAAATCGCGAAATATAGTTAAAAAATAAGTTTATAATAATAATAAAAAAAACAACAGCATATTAGTACGAATACATCAAATTTGCAATAAAAACAAATTCTTTTTTTGGAATTTGAACAAAACTTTAAAAATGTAACTTATCCCCTTTTTGCACCAGTGTCTTCAATTACAATTTTCACACACTTCAAATACAAATATTGCACTGATTAAATCATGTCTGCAATATGTGTATCTGAATAATAAGCGAGAAAAAAGGATGTATCCACATTTTCAAGCACATTGTATACGCAATTAGGGGCATGTGTATTTGTGGATCCAGTATGTTTTACCGAAAATCGCATAAATCCGAGATAATAACAATATCTTTTAAATAACATTTTTCAAATTAAAAAAGTTTTTCCTCTTCAGAACCCGAGCCGTGGACACAATATATACATTTTTTTCTATTCTAAAGCAAAAAGAAATAAAGAAATATCAAAAACGGAAAATAATGGGTGCAAGTGTATCTCATAGATATATCACGACACCCCACGTTATGATGACCGCGACCTCCAGAGGGTTAAATAGGTTTATTGCGTGCTTATTAAATCAACAAAATATAACTTGCACTAAATCATCATATTTATTTATAGGTTATTGATAACTTTTAACACTACACTATTAAAAAAGATCTATCAAATGTAAATATTTTCGACTTTGATATTCAATCGTTTGAAAAAAAATTATAAATAATATAATAATAATATAAAATATGGCATTTATACTATAACCGATAGCATAGTAGAAAAACTACATTGTCAGTCATCATGAACATTTTTTATGTTTGCCAAATCACGATTTTTATTTGCTATTAAATGATTTACACTTTACGACTTTGTGACATCGTACGCCATAATTTCTACAAAATACAACCACAAATTACACTCGTTTTTGAAAAATAATTCTAAGCTAAGCTAATTAATAACAAAATCAACTTTACATAATATTAATGACTAAGGACATTATTAAGTAAATCATTCTACAGTAATCGAAAAGTGGAAGATGTGGGCGTTTAACATGGGATATCAGTTTTTCTTTGCGCAAACGTTACTTAATTATTTTATGCAAAAATACTTCAAATAAAAGTTTTAGAGATTTCAAATCTACAACTAAATCATTTGAAACGATTATTTTACCTCTTTATATAAACGTAAACATTGATTATAAAATTACAGTTTATATGAGCTTTTTTAGTCTGGGCAGCCATGGATTTATGACAAAAAATAAACAAATGCGTTGTTGTTAACTATCAATACTTAGTTTTACACAATTTACCTTTTTGTGTTTAGTAATTTAGTACTGTAATCTAAATTTAGTTGTAATTTCTTGTCTGTCTACAATAAAAGCTCATAAAAGCTGCAATTTTATAATTTACTTTTACGTTTATATTAAAAGCTAAAAATAATCGTTTCACTTGATTTGGATGCAGAATTTAAATCTCTATAACTTTTATTTGATGTATTTTTGCACAACATGTTTCTAATTCTATTCAAGTTGTGTTTATACCCCGTACTTGTTTATAATGTAATTAGTAAAAAATTCCCTTTTGGCTACATGCATCGTAGTATTGAAAAACAAATTAATTACTAATGCTCTATATATATATATATATATATATATATATATATATATATATATATATATATATATATATATATATATATATATATATATAGCACGGCTGGGCAGCAATGGTTGTAATGATATACAGTATGAAGTAATCAACAGAAGTTAGAAGTTGAAGTGTAAATATTCGTAGGCATGTAAGTTTCATAATAACTTGGTATGTAACGTCCGCTCTGCTGTCTCTTTGTTTTGCTAAAACTAATAATTGTAAATTTGTAAAATATATGTCTTAGTTCTGTGTTGTATTTGTGTGTATTATCCTCTCCATTTAATCGTAAATGTATACTATATTTTATGTTTCCAAATAAAGTTTGTTTATTTCCTATCGAAAATAAGCTGGTGGCAGCGTTAACTTTTCGGCTTATTAATTTAATTTTTATTCTAGTGATAGAACCATTGTGTCACATATTTTGGTAGAGTCCGTGCGTTTAGAGAAAAAACAAATCGGCGCAGTAGAAGTTGTACTACCCAACTTACAGATGTTGACTATTAATAAACGTTTAACTGAATAATATTTAAATGTTATTTACAATACGTAATATTCATAAACAAGTAGGTATACATATAATTATTACTCGCACAAAAGACATTTGATTAAATATCATTGTCCATAATTATATCTGTAATTTATACAGCTGCTACCTGTCACAATATCATACCATTCCTACTTTCACAAGTTGGACACGCCCGGATGAATTTTTTGTCTGTGCGCCGGTTTTTTCTCTAAACGCACGGACTCTAGCAGCGCGTGGGATATTAGAATTTGATTCCGCCCTGTTACAAATTTTGGTAACAGCGCGTGGGATTATAATTTGATTCCATGCTGTTACATATTTTGGTTGGCAGCGAGGTGGGATTAGAATTTTATTCCGTGCTGTTACATATTTTGGTAACAGCGCGTGGAATTAGAATTTGATTCCTTGCTGTTACACTGTAGTTACCTATTAATTTTAAAGAACAATTGAAATTACCATACTTATTCAGAATTAAAGAAACACATGAGATTAAAATCAATAATTTTTTTAATTTTACAGAAAAAAAATGTCAATGTACAGCATATTTCAGAGTGCCATGTTGTTGTTATCTACTGTTTATTTGATAGTAATAGTAATTAAATTATTTCATGGCACTCTAAAATTATGTAAATAGTGTAACAAGGCGAGTACAAAGCAAACGATTTTTATAATTATTATATGTAAATAAAAATTAGTATAAAATCTGAGAGAATATCCATGTCCATAAATAAGTGTTCATCTACCATCGAAGTGTAAGGGTGTGTGTGTTCCGCATCAATCAATCAAGCAGTGGTCGTCTAACCATCCTTCATAAAAAAAATTTAACAAGTTTTGTATTTAAAACGTACTTACAAAATTAACTAAATACAGCAAAATAAAATAATTAATGAGGGGTTTCAAGAGGAAAAATGATCGGACTAGCAGTATTTATTTCATGCCAACGTTTCGACTAAGACATTAGTCTTCATCAGGCAAGAAACTGCCTAATGATTACAGGCGAGATTACCGGTTTGTGGCAACCACCCATGAGGAACAATTGTAAATAAAATTATCTCAGAGGTGATCGTCGTACAGGTTAAAATCATAAATAAATACATGCAAAACAGATTGAACAGTCAATTGTGAAAAAATAAATATGTACTGATGATAAAAAATGTACGCAGATTGCCATACCCAGCAATGGGTAATATGCCATGATGATATATACTCGTATATAAAATGTAGTCAAAGAATATAAAATATTTTTTTCACAAAAATAAGACACGTGTGTTACTACACTGATAGCATGAAATAAATATTGCTGAAATCACTTCCTGAGGAAAATCCTGGTAGGATCGAAACGTCGAAGTAAATAATAATAAAAATTAGATGACTGCATCCCAGAATTATTTTACTCCATATCCAAATCCAGTCAAGAAATTACTTTTCCACATCATTTTCGAGGGTCTACCGCACACCACGTGTTCACATCACCACCAAATTGCTACGATAGAATCCATGGACATGGACATTTTTGCTGAAATCACTTCCTGAGGATGATCCTGGTAGGATCGAAACGTCGAAGTAAATAATAATAAAAATTACATGACTGCATCCCAGAATTATTTTACTCCACGGTACCAAAAATGTTTATTTCAAGTAAACCACCCTTCATTTCACAAGTTATTCTTGTTCCGTTATCAGTACAGCATGTTATATACATGGTGTAAACGAAACTAGGAAACTCGATTTTTCTTAGAAGTTATTAGATACAAAAAAAAAATCTATAGAAGTTGTAGGAAACCAAGGAGGCATTTGTTGATAAATCTCAAGGTAAAGTACAAAGTTATATTTTTTCAGTGCATTTTCATAAGTTTCAACAAAGCGCAGAAACAATAGTCAAATACAACCAGAGCTTCTCTCTACATTTTGAAAAGAATTTTAAAAGCCGGTTAAAAACTGATTTACAAACACACTACCCTATTCCCACAATCACAATCCCCCATGCGTCATGCACATGCACATGTAGCACCAACCTCTCGCCAGCAGGAATCCCTGCGCGATGGTGAGCGCCGAGTCTATCTCGTGCAGCAGGCTGTCCGCCACAAGCCGCGACTTCCTGCCTTTGCTCCTGCCGCGAACTGCCCCAAGCGCCCTGCTAACTCTGCGTGCCACTACCAACATGCATGCACCACTTACAGCTTACAGAGTGCATAAAATAGGATAGGGGAGGTATTGTACGCTGGAATATTCATCCGTATAATCATCCAAAATTGAATAGTAAATTAGTGTCATTCAGAATCTTCATTTTGCTAAGAACTGTTTTGTAATAAACTTTTTTGGCTACATTCGACACTATATAAAAAAAAATATGTTACAAAATATATTATTTTTCACACAAGTCATTGTTTGACTTAATTAGTTGATACAAGGAAACAGTTCGAACTATAGTTGTTTTCACATTGCTTGACATAGGTCTGTTCAATAACATGCACGAGGTGATTACAGTGTTAACTTTTTAACACTGAATCGTTTTACGAAAAACGTGAATTTTGACAGGCTATTCGATAAGAAAAATTTTAGAACTAGTTCACACCGACTTACGAAGTAGTGTAGATAGTGCAGACAGGAGTGGGAGCGACTAAATGTCAGATTTAAAGTTGTTTTGGTTAACTTGAAATTTGTTGTTATTTTTGTTTATTTTAAATTGAAGATAATGGACGAAAATTTTATACATTTTTTTCACTTTCAAATTTTGACTCTTGTGACCTAGTGCGCACTATGGACTTGTTCATTTGTTATACGTTCCATCTTGTTTATGGAGGTGCTCATTTCTGACAGTGTTCGTTTCTTGTGATTTCTTTTTCGTTCGGGTGTTACAAAGTAACAAAGTAGTGAATAAGGGTGACAGTGAAAAATATATTCGTATGTGCAAATGGTTCACAGTACCTACACAGTGATTCTAATATCCTAAAAAACAATTTGTAATAAAGTGCGATTAAAAAATTAATCAAAGTAGGCTGTGATCATGAATAGAAACATACACAACATTTTTACAAAGTCTCGTGTCAAACTAACATAATTTTAAACTAAAACATATGCCTACTTTGACTTTTTTCAAATGTATTGTAGAATACACGTAGTACAGAGTGTGTACAGGGTGTCTCATTTTCGATGTTTTTTTAAGGTATCTCGGGTAATATTATCAATAGAGCAAAACCGTTTGCACATTCCAGGGTCAACTTTTCTAGAAATGTTTAATAGTCACCACAGGAATTTTCGATCTTCTTTTGTTTCTGAGCTACAGGCAAAAACTCGTTTTTTACTCATTTTGAAAATATCTCATATCTTATTTGTTATAATAATAAGAGAAAAAATGTTTTTATAAAAATGTTACCGTTTTTTAAATAGAATAAAATGGTGTAATTAGATTTTTTGAAAACTTAATGATTTTCGAGATATAACACAAACTTATGATTTTTTAAATGGGCACTATGTTGAAACTAGTCTCGTTTTTTTGCTTATTGTACAAGCTTTTCAATGATATATAACAAGTCTACATTTTTTTTTGTTTTAAAATTGAATATGAAGTAATTATTAACTTATTGGGTTGAAAAAATTTAAAATTATTAAGAAACAAATGAAAAAAATCTATTATAGATCATCATTTGCATATTTCTAATAGTATTTGTTTCAGTTTTATTTTTCAATTTATTTACTTCAAAAGCATATTAAACCATTTTTTTTTCGGATTGTCAAAGCCAACTGTAACGTCGATAACTAGTAATTTAACTATCCCGAAAATAACTGGTTAAGAATAATTTTGAGAACATAATTAATAGATATAGAATCAAAATAAACAAATGATGATTTGTAATAATTTTTTTTCATTTGTTTCATTTCCAATATTTTCACCTCAATAAATTAATAATTCGTCTTTTATTAATGTTTAAAACAAAAGAATGTACAATTGTTATATATCATTGAAAAGCTTATAAAATAAGCAAAAAGACGAGACTATTTTTAACATAGGTTCCTATTTAAAAAATCATAAGTTTGTGTTATATTTCGAGAATTATTAAGTTTTCAAAAACTCTAATTACGCCATTTTATTCTATTTAAAAAACGGTAAAATTCTTGTAAAAACATTTTTTCTCTAACAATCATATAATAAATAAGATATGATATATTTTCAAAATGAGCGAAAAACGAGTTTTTGCCTGTAGCACAGAAACAGAAGAAGATGGAAAATTCCTGTGGTGACTATTAAACTTTTCTCGAACAGTTGACCCTGCAATGTGTAAATGGTTTTGTTCTATCATTAATATTACCCGAGATAACTTAAAAAACATCGAAAATGAGACAGCCTGTATTTATACTATTATAATTATGTATTGTATGTACATTAATATAAGGATGTAAATTGTGAGTTAATAAAATATGGTATATAAAAAAAATAAATATGCTGCTCTTTATTTAATTATTTTTCTTCAATTTGAATCTTAGAGTGGACAGGTTATGAGAGATAGGTATATAAATTTGGTTAAAATAAATTGTTATATATCCAATAGTAATGAAATAAATTTAGCGCAATTAAAATAATTCGTTATGTAATTAAATTCACAGAAATGAAATAGAAGACATAATTTATCACAATATATATTTGTTTAAGACAAATAAATGATTCAAATAAATTATTACATTGCCTCAATTCTAGATATATTTGGACCTATTAAGGCTTAGTATTATTTGAAACAAATAAATTTACAATTCACGTAATTATATCTTTTTCTCAGTGTACTGGCTTGTACCACACTACAATAACATACACTGCACTTTAGAATTATTCATCGAAGAGACTTAAAAGTTTTTGACTCCTATAGAATAAATAAAGGAAGAAACGAATTTACATAAATTTCAAAACAAAATATAAATTTCAATTTGTGAAAATAGAATTGTTCGGAAATTTTAAAGGAGTATAGTATAGACCAAAATAAATGAAAAAAATCTAATAAGTATGGATCCGCAAACTAACCGTTTCAAAGATATGAGCTATCTTCAGAAATGTGCTATCTATGAAAATAAGAAAACAGAGTGTGGTATAAAATTTACAATTTTCATTTAAACCATTTTACAATAGGTGTTCTACATGCCCCTCTTCCATCTCAACAAATGATTCACATCTTAAAACGAGTTTCGCACGTTTTCAAAATTTTCAGGTTTTATCGAATTATCTCACAGGCATGTTCTATTCGCTCTTGTAAGTGCGCTACATTATTAATTGGAGTAGAATAAACTAAACTCTTTAAATATCCCTAAGAAGAAGTCCTAACCTGGGAGGCCATGCCACTGTGCCTCCTCGTCCTATCCATCTTCTAATGTAATTTGTTTAAGTATTGGTGATTTGATTTTACTGGCCCTTAAAATTTCCGAACACTTTTTTTAACACCCTGTACGTTATTTTTTTTATATTCAATAATTAGACAATTTCGGCCACACCTACGGCCTAAACGGTTCAACCTATTTCAATGAATTTTGGTTTGATAATAATATACATTATGAAATTCACTAAATTAAATTGAAATATGACCCCTAGGCCACCACAAAACATATGGCATAGATGGCGTATCTATGCCATATGTTTTGTGGTGGCCTAGGGGTCATATTTCAAACCATATGCAAGTTTGCAAGAAAGAATATTCTTACTACTTACTTTAAATTTGGCCCTAGTATGGTTCGTTCATAACTCTTTCAAAACAAATTTAAGAAACCGAAAGACTACTTTAAACTTTTGTAATTCCCGCTTGATTTTAACGTCATCACTTTCGGAGTCTATTTGTGAAAATTATAACTTATAACTTTGAAAATTTTCAAAAAAGTCTTTAGTCTAACGGTAACCTAACGCACAGAACTCAATTTGACGGAATTAGGGTATATGATGTAATGTAAATAGATATGTTATCTCTGTTCGGGTGGTTGCATTTATTTCGCGGTAAATTGATTATTAGTTTTTTAGGTTGTATTTGTGAAAATGTGACATTTTCGCTTGCAAATTATTAAAAACATTTTAATGTTAAGTACATTCTTTTTCAAAAAAATTCCAAAATCAGTGTAAATTTTTCGGTTTTAATTATTGTGGAGTTTGATATTTTTCATGGTTCTGCGATTATATGTACCTACATAACCTTCAAAATGGATTTTCTAAGCTAGGTTAAAATTAAAATATGTTTTTGCTGTATTTTTATTAATAAAACCTTTTTTTAAAATAAATCGTAAATATTATTATATTGTACTATATTATTAATAATCTAGAGTACGTGCTTCAGTAAAATTCTTACTACAATGGTATTGAAAATATTTAGGGAGGGAAGGTTTAGGGAGGCCTCAAAATTGAATTGCGCTTGGGGCCTCTCAAGTGCAAAATCCGCCACTCGCATCATATGCAGAATTTTATGCTGAACTCAAATCTAAAGAAACTATAATTTAATATTTAAAATAACAAAACTTGGATCCATTTCCGGTTAAATCGGAAGTTAAATTTTTTCAAACCCCCAACTACAAGATTTTGTAGATTTAAAATACATATTTTTTACACTACATATTTTAGAAACCATTACAAGTTATGCAGTGTTTCTCAAAAAGTGTACCGCGAAATCTTACAAAACATGATTTTCCACTCGCACTATAACATGAAAACTCAGACTGAAAAATCTAGAGAACGAATTTTGTCCGAAACACCTCCTAGTATTGAAGAAATAACAAAACAAATCACTCTATCTCTATCAAATATTTTAATGACTAAAAATTTTTGTCATTTTTTATTGTATAGAGTGAACACGAGAATCCGTGAAAAAGGAATTTAATATTTACTTATATTCAGAGGTATTCGAGTATTATCTTCCCCACAAAACTTTATGCGGTGCTATATAGAGACTTTTGAGTGCCAAAACTTTAAAGTTATGTTTTTAGTAACCGACTAAGCTTAATTTAAAAACATGGTATTCACAACAAAAAAATGGTGTGTATAAATCTTCCCATAAAGTTTTACGGGACATATAATATTTGAAAACAAAAAACCTGTTAAGCGTTACACTTACAAGTTTTATTGAAATTATTTTTAATTCATTTACTTAGTTTATTCCTTTTGCTTAACGTACATGTGCCGCGAAAATTTTTTTTTTTTTCGGAAAGTGTGCCGCGATTGTGAAAATATTGAGAAACACTGAGTTAATGTATCCAATGTAACAATGTTAATTGATATGGGTATACTAGAACATTGGCGTTAGCATTTTGAACTGATTGTGCTCATATTAAATTTGCTAATGTATCCAAACAATCATAAAACATTATCGGCAGAACCTTAGGGGATTCTCTAGTAGAAAATACTAAGAGATAAAATGTAAAAACACAGCATGGCATCCTTCCAGAAATTTTTGTAAAGTGCTTGGATATCAATATCGGCAGTGTGTTTAAAACAGTTTATAATGGAAGTAAATCGTAGCAAGCTGGAATAAATGTTATTTTCTTAATTTGGACCTCCAAAAGGACGTATACTGTTTTTGTACCGCCTAACGACCTCTAATTTTGCCGCCATCTTGGATGAAAAGTGCAAAAAATGAGTTATTGGCCATTTTCTTAAACACAGTGGGCCGTATCAAAATATTACAAAAATGCAAAATTAAAGCTTGTTATTTTCTATACATAAAAGGTTTCTTACATTTTTTACCTAGGATAATAGCTAACCAGAATAACAATTTATGATTATGATTTAAATGACAAAAAATAAACAATACTTATTATAATAGATTTTACTATTTACAACAGTTTACATTCGTCGTGACATCGAAAGAATTAAATTAACGCTTTCCTATAAATTCATCCGCAACTATGATTCGATTAAAGATACGATAACGCGGTTTGAAAATTTGAATTCAGTATGAAAGTCTTCTTCATATCACGTATATGCCGATGAGCAGTTTGCGAGTTACTAACAACTTACATTTCTATGAAATTCCTCTAAAATTTTAAATATCTGTAAATGGGTTTAGATTTCATTTTTTCATCTGAAATTTCGACACGTATTAAATAAGTAATAGTACTTATCTTTAATCGTGCCAAAATTTGAATGAATGAAAAAATCTGATGTGGACACCACACGACTTTCTTGTACGCAAGACCAACATTAAATATAGACCCAATTATAAAATTGCACTTATTTGACGTAATTTGGCATCAACATTAATTTTTTTATTTTTTTGTATTTTTATGTCATAATCTATAGCAAGCTTTATTACAAAAACCAAAAAGTATATATTTTTTAAATTTACATATCTCGCTTATATAAAGGTTTAATTTAATAATATTGGTTGTGCTAGACGCATAATTTAATTCTTTAAAACTATTATTTGAAGCATTTATTTCTAAAATCAAAATAAAACCATTTTATTCAAGAAAAACTGTTAATAACTTCAGGTAATATATCACTTCCGGTTAGCCTATTTTAACCAAAATCTACTGTGTTATTCCCATTGACATAAAAGTATTATATACCAAATTTGAAAAGTTTTGGATTATATTTTAAAATAGTTTTTCATTAAAATCTATTATAAGCTTTAAGTAAAGTACCAGTTCTGGAAATTATGTAATGACCAAAAAGGGAGGTGCACAACTAGATGTCATAATAGTCCTAAATACAAAATTTCAACTTTCTAGGGCTTAACGTTTTTGTTATGCGAGATACGTACGTGCGTACGTACTTACATACATACGTACGTACAGACGTCACGACGAAAATTAGTCAAAATGGATTCAGGGAGGGCCAAATTGATATTTCCGTTGAAATCTGTAAACCGATATTTTTCGCGATTATAATACTTCCTTTACTATGTACAAGGAAGTAAAAATGAGAACTAAGCCGATTTGCAGATGGTTTAAATTTTAGAAAATGTTCAAGTAAGTTTATATTGTTAGTATAACTCGCAAATAGCTCATCGACAAAAATCGTGATCCAAGATGGCGTATTAGTATGCCCTTTTGGAGGTCCCAATAAAGAGAATAAAATTTACTCCAGCTTGCCACTAATTATTTCCACAATAAACATCTTGCCGGCTGGCCTATAAATAAAAGTTCTGATTTCATTATTTGATAGATGTGGTTTCGTTTGAAAACATTTCCGTTACAGAAGATTAGAATTGCACTCAATACCAGGAGGCATTTAAAATGATTTTAGCAACAGGATTCAGGTATGTATTTAAAAAATTTAATACCGCAAATTCTAGTTCGTTCGTCTCAGGTGTAAACAACCCTCGAGTCGGAATTACTGTTAGAGGAAATTAAAAATAATCCTATTTCTTAAAATTGCCAAACTAAATACTTTAAAGATCAAAATATTTTGTTATAATCAACATAAACGAAAAATATTTTAAACGCACCCATGTTTTAATATTCAGTTACCCTAGTCGGCCATCTATTTTCATCCAGACATAGTAATGTATTTCTATGCTTTCTTAGTCCACATGGGTTCATGCAAAAATTTCATACCTGAATATTTCGTACAATTCTATTCCGCTATATGGTTTCAAAAGAAACCACATCTATAAAATAATGTAAACGTCAACTTTCATTCGCTAGTCATACCTAAAATATTAGTCATTGGTTCTACGTAAACTGTTTATTTAATTGTACCCATATACAAAAGTCTAAATTTTGTAAAATATAGTGATAGGTATTTGTTTTTTGTAATAAAAATTTAAAATTGATTCATAGTTCATTGTTATAACAAAAATTATTTGCACCGCGCTATTTACGATCTTCCTATTTTTTCATGCAAATATCTCGGAGCAATGGAATGAAACATTTACGAAATTAGATGAATTGTCAATTTATTTTTAAATCCTTTATTTAAATTTACTCCTGGAACATTCTGTATAATTAATGAGAACAATATTTAAAAATATAGAAATAGATCAAACTAAAAAAGGTTCGAGAAATACATACGAGTACCTACTCATATATCTCTTGCTGTTGCATTTAGTACCTACACATAAATATTACGGGACTAAAATTTGTTCCTGGAGAAATAATGATTCATATCATATAATAATAGAATAATATTAACTTGTATGACCTTTAGGTTGCATACCGATGTCACAGTTACAAGTATAATGTTTTTACAATATTTTATTATTTATGAAAACAAATAAATATTTCCTGAAATTAATTGTAATTATTTAATTAAATTTTCAAATGATTGCAAAAAAATTAGATACAATGAAAATATGTAGGTATATAAAAATTAGATTTTAAAATTGTTTTTGTACGAAAGAAGGAAGTTAAATATAAAATCTACATAAATATTTTGTTTCTTAATATCCATATTTGCGGATTTAAACTTTGAAATTTGCAGTATAATTAGATGTAAATGATGAATAATTATTATTACATTTTGGTAAACAAGATAAGTGTTTTATATTTTATTTAGTAAATATAATGTATAAATAAAAAAATAACTAGAATAATGTAGTAGAACACGTGTATTTGTAAAATAATAAATTTAATGTTCATGTGAATGTAGGACTGATGAATATTCCAGGTAACAATTCATAAATAAAAAGGACAATGTGCACTAAAAATAAAATATTGGCAGCCATTTGACCCAATGCATATTGAACCCATGTTCCATAAAACTGAGCTATCTTTACTATATTGCTACTTACTTGTTGCGTGGTATGTACTCCTTGCTCGCGATATGTTATGTTCGCCGTCACTTACTATTGTTTTTATTTTGGTAGATTAGATAAACTTGAGAACTGTTTATTTAATATTCATAGTATCACATGTTTAATTATTTATATTTTCATTACACGAATGGTATATTTTGATTTGTACTAAATTTATACAGATACTTGTTTCATATTACCATTTTCTAAAGTTTAAAAATACATTTACACAAAGTGCAATTATCTATATGTGCCATGGATCTTGCGAATAAAATATACATATACAAATATGATACAAATATACATATATGCTTATCAAAAATAGGTTTAGCAGGTACAAATATATTATTGGTGAATAAAGCACTACTATCACAAAATTTATTAGATATTTACACAAAAACAAACGACACAACACAGAAGATTAGTGTAGCGAAAACTTTTGTTAAATGCGACGAATTCTGTTCCAAACAAGAAAGTAAACGTTCATGACAAAAAACCAAAAAACACTCATCACAATCTTGCCGACGAGGAACTCACCGTCATCAGGGTCGGCGTTCGCGATGTGGATGAACTCCTGCAGGTGCTTGGGCAGCCTGGAGGCGTCGGTAAGCTCATCGCCGTCGAGGACCTTGACGGGCGGAGTGTCTACAGATGTGGTGGGAGTGGCCTCGTCCAGCGACTCCTCCTCCGCCAGCCCCAGCTTGCCTTTTCGTTCCCGCACCTTGGTCATGAACTCGTCTTCGATGCCGCACACGTGTTGCACCTCGTACTGCCCGCCCTCGGCCGCCGGTTGTCCCTGCACGTGGGGTTCTGTCAGCTTGATCACTTTGTTCTGTTTCCGCTCTTGTCGCTCCGCCACTTTGCACATATACTCGTTGTACATCTGCTCTCGAAACTTTTCACTGCTCGGAGATGGAGTTACTTTATTTAATGGATTTTCGCTTTCCGATTGTAATATTGCGATGTCGCCTTTTCGTGATATTTGGTACTTCGCCGCATCGAACTCTTTTACTTTGGTCGAAGAGTCACCAGTGGAATTTTCAGCTGTTATATCTTTTTCTAATTTAGATTTTTCTTCTTTAAGCTTTTCTATTTCCTTCTGTATCTCGCGTTCTTTCTCTAAAATGTACTGCATTTGTTGCTCGTATAAATTGAACGGCAGTGAGTAGCGGCGAGTTGAAGCTTCTCGGTCAAATGATGCGCTTGAAACGTGAGAAAAGCGCTCTTCGCAACTTCGCTGGCTGACCAGTTTATTTACAGACGAGTGTAAATTGTGTACTCTGCTGGCGTGCTCGCTCAAATTATTAATTTTATCGCATTCGCTCCTTGCAAGGTTTAACCACTCGCCGAGGTGACGAGCTTTCAATCGATCGCCGTGGATGCGAGGTTCTTGCACTTGTCGCGAGCTCGTCTCACTAACAGCGTCGAGGTATATTTTATTATTCACAGGCTTATGTATCTGCTTCTCCACTTCTATCGGTACCTCTCTAACTAGCTGTTTAATATATGTATCGTATCGAATGTTTGCACTGCCTGTATGCTTTTGTTCTGACTCGTCTGACCTCAGTACTTGAATTGGTATTTCTCTAGTGAATTGTTTAACATAATTATTATAATTTATTCCGGTGTTTTGAACTGGATTGTTTGTAATATTATTATTGTCGGTATTCGCTGAATCCTGTATTATTTTCATTAAATTGTTTCTGTTGTAATTGCTGTGGGTGTTGACTTGAATTTTAATCGTTGGCACATCCTTAACAGGTCTCGGTGTGAGTAAGTCGTAATCTTCATGATACCCACGTCTCTCTATGAACTTCCTGTGTAGATCCAAAAGACTGTCGGCCTCGTTAGGGATAACTTTTGTTTTATCAATGAATTCCCTTTGTTTTGGCGAGAGACAGACGAGTAGGTTAGGGTTCTCCTCGGTGGGAAGGCCGACCCAGCGCTCGGCGTCCATGTCAGGAACGGGAGCTGGAGCTGGAGCTGGAAGGACAGAAGACGCGTCAATATCGGGTGCGTGCGGGAGTGTAAGTAGCGGGGGATGGGGAAGGGAAGGCGTTCGACAGGTCATTTCCTCTAGGCTCTGCGATACGCTCGCCAGCTCCTCGATCACGTCCTTGCCGAACGGCATGGCGAGTAGCGCACGCACGCACAGCTCTCGCAGCGGCAGTGGCTCTGTGGTGTCCGATGCCTCGCTGCCCTCGCGCAACAATGCCGCAATGTTCGACAGCGATGAGTGCAGCGGATTGTACACTGCTGTGCACTGCGAGCTGCTCGCAGACCCCGACCTAGACGCACTGCAGCTCTTATCAATTTGTTTAGGTGCATCCAAGCATTCACATAGACTTCTCAGTTCTTTCTTGAATTCTTCTTCGTTTTCTGAACATTTATCCTCTGAAGCCGCTCTATTCGGTGTATTTGAGTCTTGTTGTTCAATATTTGTTTTATTTTCGGAACTTTTATCACATGTTGTATCTTTTTCAGTAGAGTTTTCTCGGCTAATCGATTTTCTAAAAGTATTTATTTCAACTACAATCTCGTCTTTATTTACAGAGTCCTTTGATTCCGTGTAGTGTTTTAATTTGTTTTTGATATGTGGAGGTAAGTGTTGTGCTTCTTCTTCATTTAGAGTTATAAGGATATTGGAAGTATCATTATTAGATAGAGTGGATAATATTTTTTGTAGGAAATCAATAGTCTTGACAGTAGTGAGCGGCAGATGTGAGCTGTCATTAGCGAGAGTGTCAGGTGTTGGCGGTGGTGTGGGCATCGCGGCCGCCTCTGATTTCATTTGATCGCTGTCCGTAGGAAGCGACGCACGCGATGTCATGTCGGAAGATGATGTAACCGTAATATCCGGCTTCATTAGCGAACTTTCAGATGAATTCAATTCAATATCTAAACTCTCCGTGCATGTTTTATCTAAATCCATGCTAAGATCCTCCTCGTCGTCGGCGTCTAGGTCCCCTATTGTGTCCTCCAGGTCCAGCAAATCACTTGGCGTCATACTATTTGAGCTGTCTTCCAAGTAAACAACCTCCGCTCCTGACTGACTCTCCACTGTTGAAGTGGTCCACGTTGCTTCCTTCATTACAACTATATCTACGTTATTATTTTCGATTATTTTAGTACCAACTAAAATAGCTCCGTCATTTGTACCGGCAAAATGACACTGAAATTTATTCCGCAATTTCTTTTCTTTTATAATATCACTGTCCTCGAATACATCGTCCTCGTCGTCGTCGTTTTCATCACAGTCAAGGACGCGACACACAAAAGGAGTCGAATGTTTGGTGTCTCTGTCACTTAAATCACTTCCTTCTTCTGATATTGCATCTAAATATCTGGGGTTTTGGTAATATGGAAGAAAATGTTGTGCTAATACAGCTCGTTTTTTCGCCTTTTTTGCTTTTGGCGAGTCCGTGGTAGTTTTCTCAATTCGTTGTGCCGAGTCTTCCGGTGAGTTGACAAGATTGAGGCCCTCAAGGAAATCCCTTAGACTGCGTTCGTCCTCAGGGGAGATGTGCGACGTCTCATATGTGACGTGCTCCTCCAGCGGGAGCGTGATGACGCTGAGCTTGCCGATTTGCAGCGAGCTATCCTTCTTCGTCTCTAGTGCGGTCACGGTCTCCCACTCCACGTCCGACTCGGCCTCCGACACAATGGCCGTGCTCTCCGACAAGCACGTCGTCTTTTCCTCTTCCGTCACTTCCGTTATTTTCACGTGATCATCGTCATCGAGACTGCGGCTTTTCACCATGCTGCTGGATTTCTTGTCGGCCATGGCTGGGGTTGGCGCGGCCGGGAACTCGACTTTGTAGGGCGCGGGTGTGGAATCGACATCGACAACCTCCACCGGGTCGGCAGGCGCAACTGTGACTTCGTTAAAAGCAGCGGATACGGCGGCCTTTTTAGATTTCTTTCGATTGGAGCGCGATCTACGTTGTTTGCGCGACCTTGAACTTCCGCTCACGTTATCAGCCATAATGACGGCGGTGAGGAGTGCCTTATCGCGAGCCGCGGCTATCACTGAGGCCTCGTCACAGGCTGCAGCGGCGGCCGGGGCCTGCGGAGCAGTGTGCTGTGTGCCGGTGTCGTCACTAGCGTCACGTGACCTCCCCGTGTCGTTCGTGCTCGTTCCCGTGCCCGTGGTCGGGGCGCCTAAGTGAACAAGGAGTTTAGGGTGACAGGTTTACGAGCAAAGACGGGAGAGCAGGTGAGGGACGCAGTGTTAGTTGGCTTGGCACAACCGTCATACGTGGAAACAAAACAAAATGCGAATATGTGTCATGGAATCACTGCACTCTTGCCTTTACCGCGTTACCGCGTTCCGCGAGGCACTTATCACACATGACGTGTGTATATGTGTTGTGTCGTTTGTGCTTATCTAGTGCGCAGGTAACGCCACACTAAATATAGTTACCACGCATGTCAGACAATAAGATATTAGCCTAATCATACGTAATAATCACAACTATTTAAGTGGCCAATTTTCATTCATCACTTCAAGTACAGAGTTTAGTTTCAATGAGAACGAATTATAATTACCATAGTATTACTCAACGTATCAAAAGAAATATTTCGTTAATAAAATAAATAAAACTATTTTAAATGATATTTAAATAAGCGTAATTTAAAATTATTCTCCTGCTCTTCTAATTATTAAATTACCGGAACAAATTGTTTACAATATATATTTCATGCAGTATTAAACTTTAACAAGGTAATTTTGAAGTGATGTAAGAAAACCGTAGTTAATGCGATGATAAAGCAATTCTTATATAAACATATACGCAGATACCTACTATATTTGCTTAATTAGGGATTCATAATTTACCCATATGAAAATAAGATAGATTCGAACACTTATTTTCAAAAGAAATAAAAATGTCTTAACAAAACAAAATATAAACTAACACAGTTATTTCATTCTAAAACGTGAACATGTATCACACACAAGGAGCAACAAATCTTTAACAGCTTTATTGTAATGATGTAAAAAGTAGGAGGCAAAAGAAATACTGTGTATGAAAATGGAGCATTGGAAGTGTTAAAAGGCGCGGGTGTACATACGACAGACACAGAAGATTAATGGGTGTACTGATAGGAGGACATTAATAAATCTACCGAAATGTAACCAGGGTGAAATTTGAGCATGCATTAATGCGGCCGTAGCAGGCTGTGGCTGCGGCTAACTCAGTGTCAACTGCAACATGTACATATCGCACGTTCAGAGCGACACTACCACGCAACATGTACGAATATTTACAACCACTGTTTTTTATTCTTTTCATATTAATTCATTGTGTATATTATTTGTGACGGTTAATATGTGTTCCAAGCACGGGGCGAATCTACGCAAGAATGGGCCTTGAAGCTTTGGTCACGAACAAAAAAAATCTATTAATACAAATTGAAATCATTTTCAAAGTTCCAAAATAAAGTTTATGTACCTACTCGTACGCATAATAAATTATATTTTTCTACTCCTATGCTTTAATATACCTATTATGTATGTGTCTTCTGTACTTGAACGATACTCATTAAGATACAGATTTTCATTTCGATACAGATTTTCAATATAATACAGATTTTCTTTTCATTTCGATACAGTTTATATTAAGCGTGATCTTATGTTTGCATGTACGTATGAATTTTATTACCAATTTATTCGTTTATAGTTTATTTTTTAAAATAATTATGAATAGTCGTTGAAAAATAGTACGACTGATAAAGATGAATTTCACTACAAATTTATTGGTTTATAGTTTATTTTTTTAAATTATTATGAATAGTCGTAGAAAAAATAGTGCATGCAACTCGTGTATAATGATTGTTAATACACTCGCCATGGCTCGCGCCGTAAACTTCATACACGTGTATTAATAACTATCATTATAAACTCGTTGCGTAATATATAATTTGGATGAAATAGGTTATAATATAATAAAAATTATAATTCCTTCTTATTTTTTGTACTAGAGATATAAAATTCCGAAAAGGGCAAAAGCTTCTGAGGAGATATATTAAATTGCCCAAAACTTTCAGCCAGTTCGATTTTTAATTTATATTTTTGTGATAATAAGTATTTCCAGTTAAATACTTCAAGGACATGGTATGTCATCCGCATTTTATTGTTTAACACTGAAACATATCTGTTAATTACTGGAGTTACCTATGGCTAAGCTGCAATATTAACATAAACTGGTTAGGTATTTATTTTATATTCTTCTATTTTTAAATCTATTAAAATATAGGAAAAAGTCAAAACACGAAAAAAATGAAATATCATTTAAAATTTGTACTAATATCATAAAATATTAAAAGTAATTTTTTTATGAAAAACTGTTAAACTATTCAGTTAATGTTAATGTAGTATTGAATTAAAATTATCGCAATAGAAAAAAAAAATCTGATGTGGCTAACACATGACCTCTCGTTAATTCCATGTTTGCAATAGCAATGAGCTTTAAGTAAAGTATCACTTCTGGTTAATCGTATGTAAACAAAATCTAATTTGTTTTGAATCATGTTTTATTATATTTTTTAAGAAAATCTGTTTACAGCTTCCTGTAAAGTAGTACTTCCGGTTTATAAATTTTAAAAAACATCTAATATGTCTTAAATACCAAATATGAAAAGTTTTGGATTGCATCAATTTATTTTTCACGAAAATCTGTTCAGAGCTTCAAATAAAGTATTACTTTCGGTTTATCAATTGTAGTCAAAATCTAATTTGTTGCACTCTTTTATATAAAAGTTTTAAATACTAAAATTTAATAGTTTTGGATTATATTTTAATACATTTTTCACGAAAATCTGTTGAGAGCTTCAAGTAACGTATAACTTCCGGATTATCAATTTTAGCTAAAAAGTAATATATTGATCTCCTTCATATAAAAATCTTAAATACTAAATTTTAAAAGTTTTTGAATATATAATATATTTTCCACGAAAATCTGTTCAGACCCTCAAGTAAAGTATCACTTCCGGTTTATGAATTGTAGCCAAAATCTAATGTTATTCGCCTTGATATAAAAGTTTTAAATACTAATATTGAAAAGTTTTGGATTATATTTTGATATAGTTTTTCATTAAAAACTGTTATGGGCTTCAAGTAAAGTATCACTACCGGTTATCCAATTTTACCCAAAATCTAACCAACTTTTTACATGAATGCAGAAAGCTTAAATACGGAAAATAGAAATATTTGGAATTTTGATTAAGAGTTACACGCGCACATGCACACACGCGCACACACACACACACACACACACGCACGCACGCACGCACGCACGCACGCACGCACGCACGCACGCACGCACGCACGCACGCACGCACGCACGCACGC
>OY720449.1:70748486-70813486 GCA_963082715.1 Harpalus rubripes | reverse complement strand
AAACAAAACTTGGATGCGCAGTTATCAAAATGTATGTAACTGACATATAAATGTCCCTGTCAAAGAACTAATAATTTCAAATTAATAATAGTAACGTTTTAAAAAGAAAAAAGTAAATAGGAAATCAATACAGTTTCCAGCATATGTGAATATGTACGTATGTATTTGGATTAATAAAAATTAACGATTCGCGCTAATTTTTTTTTTTTTTTTTTTTGGATTAGTGAATTCTATTTTATCCCGGTATTTAAAACTGAATCTTCATTTTATTGTCAAAAAATCAGATGTGGCCAGCACATTACCTTCCACCAGTGCTATGTATTTTGTACAAATTCCATACAAAAAGTTCCTTGCTAAAGATTATATTTCTTGTACTTTACCTTCCGGCAGTTGCATGTATTTTATGCAAATTCCATACAGAAAATTTATAGCAAAAGATCCTATATTTCCAGTAAAATTATAAGACAAACACACTATGTCAATTTCACTTGACACTGACATCTTTAAATCAAAATTTTCTTAATATAGTAGCTGTTTCCATAGCTATGGCTACTTTATGAAATTTAATTTCTTTATAATTTTTTAACTCTATATCCATTTAATATTAAGTATAAAATGCAGTCAAATCGTATAGAGAATAAAATATTCTTTAATATTTATAATAACATTAAATGTGAAAAATGATATTTAACATAGTTTTTTCAAGAAAAACTGTTAAAATCTTCAAATGAGGGTACTTCCGGTTGTCCAATTCTAACCAAAATCTAATCAGCTCTTCACATGGAAGTAAAGGAGAGAAATACGAAAGAATTATAAGTTTTATTTTGTAATAATATCATTGCACCTAGAGATATCCATCCGGGATTGGTGGATTAAAAAGTCTTGTAACTCCGTTATGCAAGCAGCCGCAAATTATTTTCTTCTATTTGTTGGCAACCTATTGTCGTCGGCAAGTGTCAGTTTCGTCTAGGGCGCGAGTTGTGAGACACCTGTGTATATATATATATATATATATATATATATATATATATATATATATATGTGTGTGTGTGTGTGTGTGTGTGTGTGTGTGTGTGTGTGTGTGTGTGTGTGTGTGTGTGTGTATGTGTGTGTGACGATTTTTTCTCCGTCGATAACTCTAACACTACAATTCTAAAAATTATAATTCTTCAGTATTTCTCTTCGTTACATCCATATGAAGAGCTGATTAATTTTGGTTAAAATTGTTCGACTGGAAGTACCCCCATTTGAAAATTTTAACAGTTTTTCTTGAAAAAACGCTGTTAAATATCATTTTTTCACATTAAATGTTATTATAAATATTAAGAAATATTTTATTCTCTATACGACTTAATTATATTTTATACTTCATATTCAATGGATATTGAGTTAAAAAATTATAAAGAAATTAAATTTCATAAAGTGCGATTGACATAGTATGTGTTATAATTTTACTGCAAATATGGAATCAATTCTAAGAAACTTTCTGTCTGGAATTTGTACAAAATGCACAGAACTGACCGAAGGTAATGTACTAGAGTCTTTCGCAAGAAACTGTCTGTATGGAATTTTTATAAAATACATAGAACTGACGGAAGGTAGTGTGCTGGCCACATCAGATTTTTGTAGCCGTTACTTTGCTGCACTCGATATTATGTTGTAAATCGATTTATGAAAAATTGCTTAAATGAACTGGTTCTTTCTAGTTCATTTTTAAATATTTAGTTTTTTGAACTTTACTAAAGAAATATGAATAATAAAATAAGTTTCGTTTAGATACTTATATTTGTTAAATAGTTCTAAAAATATTAAATTATAAATATTTGTGCTTCCTACATTATAGGTACAAGTATAAGAAATGTTGGAAATCATTATGTCTCATTTTGTAACATATTACTTAAATCCGTTCTTATATTCCTTCAATTCTTATGATATAGGTCAACTAACCATTTATTATAAATTTAAATATATTATGAAATATGTACGCAAATGTTATATATTAAAATGATACAAAGTTTTGAAATTTTATGTATATTCATTCCCATTTGTTGATTCGTATTTATATTTTGGTTTCCGTTCAGAAATGATAAATGAAGTTATTAGTATTTGCATAAACAAATAAGTGTCAGGCATACAAAGTACATATCCAAAGAGCCAAGCATCTTCTGTCACACTGTAAACAGTGCTTTCATATGATGAAATTATGCAAATATAAATTTTGTTTCTACAATTTGTGAATTTGTTTATATTTCATACAAAAATTATGTGCCGAAATAAAATGGAAAATTTAATAATTTACTGTGAAAACAGTTTTCGAACATTCACTTCAAATTATTCGTTTTTTAATAAGATGCATAGGAATAAACAAATAGAGATAAATCTATTCAAATGTATCGTTTCATTGATAAGAATCCATTACAATTTTACATAGATACATAATCGTATAGGTTATATGTTTATTTTATTTTCAACTTCAATTCTACCCCACGTGTTATAGTAAGAGAACATAGTGGGATTGCACATTGTCGGTAAATGTAGGAACTTGCCCAAAACTACTTTTTTCTTGGAATTTAATCAAACACAGCAATACCTCACCTAACGTACAAAAATCACTCTTGGATTGGTTATTGTTTTTATATTTAGTTGAATTACAAGGGAAAACAATTTTAAACGAATCCCTATAATTGCCGGGCAATGTGCACATCTTCCCATTTAATATGTACATTTATTGTAACATATAATGAATACATAAGTTAGACGTTAAGGCCCAGTTTTACCATTGTTAATTAAAATTTAAGTAATAGTTAACTAATCTCTTTTACAACTAGTAGTTAACCACAAAAGTGCTAATTATCTGTGAATTTCGGTAACTAATACTGACTATGTTAGTTAAGTTGTAATTATTCAAGTGACAGGATTGTAACAAGTGACAGGTTACTAAAATTGATTGATTTTGATGCCTTTGATGATCATGACGAAATTTTATTAAGACGTCCTAAAATTTATTGTTGGAGAGGTGTAGTACCAATAAAATATTTCATTTCCATGTTAATATTTATTATTTCCGCAAAATCTGGGGGTCCTCCGCCAGTTCGTAGGATAGGGCACGAGCAGTCATATGACTTTGTTGGCTTTGACAAGCAGATATGGAGGCTTGTGTCAGAATGACAGCTAGTAATTATGACAAATATCATATTTTTTCATTCTAAATTTCATGATTTTCCAAATGCATGTGGTTTATTTTCCTCGACAAGTAAATTCCAAACTTCTGGTGACAAATCTGCTTGTCAATGCCAACAAAGTCACATGACTTCTCATTCGCAATCGAAATTAACGATAGAGGCGCTGATTTTCGAAACAAGATGGCCGCCATACGATGGGTCTGACATATGACAGTTCACATTGTTCACTGTGTTTCGTTGACTGTGTACACAAACCGAGTTTAAAAACTTTTTTTTATGAAGGCGATAAGTTTAAATATGTAATTATTAATTACTACACTACTCAGTCAGCTGTCACTTATTTAATATGGCTCTTGTACGATTGCATTCCGTAGTACCGATTTGCGCCACGAGAAGAGAAATTTTATTTACGATTGTGAATACAATTTTTATTAGCAGAAAATTTCTGCTTACACTCCTTCATATTTCTAAACTTATTTTATGTGCATCAGCTTTTCGAAAGACACCCATTTTATTTTAGCTATTAAATTTCTTTACAATTGGTAAACCCACATTTTTCTTCATGTCCCATATCGTTTGGCTACCTTTATTTTCTATAATATCTCCATTTACGAATGACATTAGTAGAACCTTCCCCCGTAAAATTACTATTTTCTTTTATTTTTAATTTGTCGCTTCTTGATTTAAATTGTGTAGGTACTAATTGTAATTTTAAATCAGTTGCTTCTAATTTCATTATAATATTAGATTTTGTTGTCAAGATAGTACTTGTGAGTTGGAAAATTTGTTTTAATTTCCTTTTCGTACAGATTTTATTTATCATACAACCCAAAAAACTGTGCATAATTTTTCATTTCTTGAATAAACTTTTATTTTAAATTCCAAACAAATGATAATTGTGAGAATATATTAATTTAAAAGATTTAGGGGACAGTGCTGAATTATCACATGGCTGCTTTACAAAGAAAAACAATTCGTCAGTAAAAATTTCGATCGTCTGACATTGACTTCACACTGTCATTTTGGGGAAGTGTTATTATTTTACATGAATACACGAAAATAAAACATACGATTCAGTGACAAACTCGACCATGCAAAGTTAGATTATTGTAATAATATTTAGTTTAATTTCAATTAGAGTATAGTTTAAATTAAATTAGGTTAAGGTAATGCATTCAGGTCTTGAATCATTAAACTCGACAAAAAACTCGACATTCTTCAATTCAGATAATTCAAAATTAGGTTCCGATTTTAATTCGATTAGGGGATATAAATTTTAAGTTTGTTGGGGTAAACCAGTTCTAAGGAGGTTGTGTGATAAATTTTGAGTACTGCATGTAGTATATACGAGTAGCTGAAACAGAAACTTATCTCATACAAGTACTACTACAGTTAATACAGCGGCAAATTCGTAAAGCGAATATTTATTAGTACCAATTCAATTCTAATATATTTAATTTTAATGCTTGAAAAATAGAAAAAATCCATCCAAATTACATTACAGTATTTTGCTTACGATAAAATTTAGAATATGTACAGTTTTAATAGATATTGTCAAATTATTTTCCTTCCTCAATAAAAAATAACCAAATGTTTCTTTACATATACTTTCAATATAGTAATATCTTAATTTAATAACTTAAATCTGACAAAATTCTATTTTTCATATACAGATGGAGTAGCGGTAGTGTTATCGCTTCACGCTCCAAGGGTCCCGGGTGCAAATCCCGGATAAGGCATGGCTGCCATGTGTATCTTTCATTATTTCATTTTCATTCGCAACGAAAGGAAAGTACAAAGTTACAAAATTTTTTAACCAAACTGTCTCATCCCCATCATATCAGAGCTCATACGAATGTAAGAAAAAGAGTCATACTTCTTCAATTGCAGCTTCCCATCCTTTGCCGTACACTTTTCTGATCAATACTGACCAAAATTCGTCTATTGGTCGAGATTGAGGTACATTGGGAGGATTGTCCAATTTCGGAATAAAGTCTATGTTGTTTTCGTTATACCACACTCTAGTTATTCTGGCGTAATGGAATGAAGCTAGATCAGGCCAAAACATTATATCATCATTGGCGTGATGTGTACATAAAAATTGAAGCAATTTAGAGAGGCATCCTTGAATATAAAGTTATGCAGTTAAGGCTTCTCCTCGAACACGACCAATGTACGACTGCGAGATATATCCGGCTTCAGAAATGGCACACCGTACTAAAATTTTATCCTCAAATATAGATTTTCGTTTGAACTTGACATTGTCTGGTGTGTTTTCCATGTCATTAGTATAAATACCATCGTTTTCTTTCATCTCTGAATGGGACAGAGTAAAATATTTCTCGTCATCCATTACAATAAGTTTATTGAGAAAATGAATGCGCCTTAACGCACGACAACATCTGGGGATTCTTTCGAATTGGACCACGGTATATTTTGGTGCCTTTCTCCTTTTTTGAAACATCATGTCATTTCGAGAAAGTGTTTTAAAAACAGTGGTCTTCGAAACCTCGAATCTTCTGGCTACAGTTCGTTGTGATACTCCAACTTTGTCTTTAACGGCTGCAATTAATCTGTGTTCTCTCATGTGGCTCAAAATTTTTGGTCGACCATTTTTGGGCAAATTAACACAAAATATACCTTCTTCACAATCTTTTATTGTCCGATAAATTGTTGCCACAGAGATATTGCGCTCGCGATAAACTGCAACAATCACACTTAGGCATTTGCCCAATAAGATTGTAAATTCCTTTACGAATATCTAGCTTATATGTCATTTTGCTGCATCAAATCGAAAAAACTAAACTGTTAAAATGAAAAGAAGTTAATTGTGATATTTTGTTTCTAGCGACAATTTGATTAAACGTTATTTGGTATAAGTACAAAACATCTAAAAATTGTCTCAAAACTTTGAACCATACGTTATTGTGCAAATAAGTTTATTTTTATTTCGAATTTTATAAAATAAAATAAATAAATATAAATATATCATCATGGCATATTACTCATTGCTGGGTGTGCTAATCTGCTTTGTACGCAGTTATCGGTAATGATGATGACATATTTGTACCGTGCGAGCGTTTACCAGGCGTCACCTCACGGGCACTCATTGCTGGCGTGAAGAGTGCACCATAGGGGTCAATTTTTTGCCATTTAATCGAAATATTTGGCGTCGGTCGGGATCGAACCCGGCTCCCCAGATTCGCGACCAGACACTCAGGCACGCGGCCACGAGACCCCATTCGAATTTTATCATGTATGTAAATTATTAAAAATTTGACCCAATTGCTGAATTCATTTTTATTATGGCTTTTGCTAATAATTACATTTAATGGAATACTAAACAAGAGTTTAGAATAACAGTCTTTGGATTTTATTATATTATACAGTGCTCAAAAAAGTTAGGGGAATACTTTTTTAAAAATCTATAATTGTTTAAATATGAGTTTTAGGCAAATCAAATTACGTATGGTCCAACTGTATATATTTTAGTCACTTAGAAATGTAAGTAGATAACGCAAAACAAACTGAAAACTATTGCTATATAGTATCGATGAGAGTCAGGTTTTCTGTGGATTGGCGAGGATTGGCATGTATGTGCTCCAGGAGCACGAATAATTTCCTCCCATTTGCGTAATATGCTTCGCACTAGTCTGCGAAGGTATTCAATCCCATTCTTCAATCAGGGGTTGAGTAAGTTCCTGGATAATTTGTGGTCAATTCGGGCGCTTACGAACACTGATCCCACACGTGTTCAATAGGATTCAGGTCAGGATTTAATGCCGGCCAGTCAATGATCTGAATTACACAGTCTTGTAAAAATGTTTTGGTGACCCTGGCAGTATTTGGCTTTGCTTTGCCCGGCATTAAAATGAAGTTGGGACCGATACTATATGAAACAGGCACCATTATGGTCCTCTAATGGCTGATTTCACCACGGATTCCTAAAATTTAAGTAATGCCTATGTGGTGCACATCAAAATTGCGTTTTCACCAACCGCTAAGCATTTCCTATCTTGATTTAGGAATTACTTAGCTAGGTATCTGTTTTACGATGTCCAAATCGCTAAGCATTTCCTAATGTCTCACAGCTGACATTTTTAAATGAAAATTGTACAAGCTTATTAAATCTTTTTATAGTTGTAAAGAAGAAACATAAAGACTTGTACAAGATAGAAAAGAAAAAACAAATTATTTTAAATTCTGTGATAAAAATGGTTTGAAAAAGATTTACTGCAGATTAGAAGACAAAATTTTATATGTATCGTTTATAAATGAAATAAAATTAATTAGTAAATACATATAAATATGTATATCGTTATTATTCTTTATTTTTTATTTTGGGAAATTACATTCACGTATAATTAAATTCATATTTTTTACAAAAATGACAAATAGCCATGTGTCATATGTTCCGGTTGTCTAATTTTAATTTTTTTATTTAAAATCATAGGATTCAGTTTCTGTTTTTGCATTATTTATTCTATTTTTTCCATTTATATTTTCTTCCTGTTCATTTTCATCTTTGTTTCATTTATAATTTCTATTTCTGTAACACAAATTTTAGAATTTTTTTATCGTAAAAAATATTTCATTTAAAATTTAATTTCATATACCTATTTCAACGTAATATTAATAATAAATTATTCATTTATTTCAGTGTGCAAATATAATATCACAAAAATTACTAATATTTCGATAGCTACGTAGGTAATTTCTAGCTGGGCATTGCTTTGTTTGGTGATATCCAAAATCGATAAGTATCAGTTTAGGCAGTTATTAAATTTAGGAAATTCCTAGCTAGGCAACGGTTTAGGAATCGGTGGTGAAATCGGCCGTAAGACATTTGCAATGTAATTCATTGCATTTATTCTTTCAAACACCACATCAAGATCAGTTCAGTTGCCTATACTGATTTCAGCCCAAACCTTCACAGATCCACTACCAAATCTATCCACTTCCTGTATAATAGCGGCTGAGTAGTGTTCACCAGGACGTCTATATAGACGTACACGACCGTCGCAATGAGTTAAATGAAATCTAGATTCGTCTGTAAACAGTACAAGCCTCCAGTGTCGAATTGGTCAACTCTCTGATTCCGAGCAAAACTCATTCGCGCTGCTTTGTGATACTACATAAGGCGTGGTGTTCGAACAGGGCTTCTAGGCTTCAAATTTGCTTCTTTTTAATCTGTTTCTAACAATCTGGTCAGAAATTTCTAATCCATGTGCTCGTCTTATGTGTTTAGGCCTTATGCTAACGAAGAGAGGAAAGGACAAAAAATTGGTCTGGATTTTGCGTAGTTTCTCGTTTTCGACCTTGCCAAACTGTCCAGACATATTGTTCAGTCTCCCGAAACCGATTCCATAAACGCTGGTTAACAGCAGAATTATAGAAGGGCTAACACGAAGGTCCCTGCTTACATACCGAATAGAGTGGCCGTTCTGAATAAGGGCGACCGCACTCGCAATTTGCACATCACTAAATTTCTTCATTTTACTTCTAATCAACAAAGATTGCCAAATGAATTAATTTGTCATTTTTAGTAAGCCTTTAAATCTAAATTCAAAGCATACTTTAGCAATCTTTTCATTCTTTTCGTTTTGTTTTGTGTAGTCTATTTATGTCTGTAACAATAACTTCCATGTAATTCATAATTCTACAATTGTTTCCGTTAATTTATATTCTCGAGACTACGGGCCAATGAAAAATTGTTAATATCATCACGCAGACCTCTAATTACATATTACATATTTTTAAAAAAGTGTTCCCCTAATTTTTTGAGCAGTGTATGTATTATATTAATCCACATATAAGTTTTAGGACCTTATTTACAATATAAATTCTTATATGTAAAATAGAATTTAATTCACCAAAAAATAGCTTTTAAACCAAAAGTAAATAAATCACAAATACCAAATTGTAAAATCAATATTATGGCAATTTTTCATGATAAAGAATTTAAAAGGACGAAGGATACTAAATTGGCAAAATCACATCGAAAAATGTCAAAGGTTCAATCTGATTTCTAATATTTTAACTTTCAATATCAATTTTTATTACTGAATGCTTCAGTATCCGCATACCTATAACGCCGTTGATGTTTTATGTAAATCCGCGGCATCTCCTGAAATATCGAGTAACACGTATCATATATGTAATTGATTCATGATTCTGTTCTACGGGTTATTTTATTAGTTTAAGGCCCAGTTGCATAAAGCATTGTTAACTTTAATCACGTTGTTAACTTTGACAAGGCTTCTTTTCCAATGTATTTTTGATACGTATCCATGGTTACAATGTGTAGTTAAACACATGATCAGCTAACAACGTTTTATGCAACTGACCCTAAGAATAATAGATCGTAAAACCTTCGTCATAACCATCAGTATCTGCTTAAGGGGAATGTAAAGTCACATATTTTTAGGTACAAATCGACCATTCTTTCTGTCAGTATATCTCAGAAACTATACAAGATATAAAAAAATTCTTGAAATATTATAAAGAAAATATGAGTTAGTTTGGTATGAAGTTAATTATTTTACAATAAACTTTCATATATTAAAGATAATAGTAAACAAATTATATCAATTTTCAGATACATATTTCCTACATTTTAAAATTGTTTTTGTTAAATATTTTAACTGTAGGACATAGTTTAAACCTTAATTGAACTATATTACAAAAAAGAAAATTCGTTTTTTGAGTAATTATCAAGAAAATACAACAATTGTAAACATCAAAATATAAAATTTTTGCTTCAAAGTTACTTCAATCAGGGTGTGATTCGAGCACAGGTCCGTCTGTAATCCCCTCCATTCGCCAAAAGCAACCACCAATAAGACAACAGATTTAAACATTTACCTAGCCGCCAAATTTTCAATCGTTACAATTTAAATATCAAGTTTTATAAACATTTTTAATAAAATATTTATGTACATATACACTTGTATGAACGAGTATATAAACAATAACTAAATATTACAAAAAAGTAGTGCGAATATTATAAATAGTTAAGGTAATCGTCTTGTTGAACAAATAATTTTGTTGTTGATTATTGGAATTAGATAAAATAATACTTTCGGTGTCTGATCAATTATGTATCTAAGCAATCAAAGTGATATGAACAAGTTACAATTGCTTCAAAATCGTGCAATGCGCACAATTTTAAAATGTAACAGGTATACCAGTGTAAATCATATGTTATTACAACTAAATTGGTGCAATATTAAAGATCTACCAGAAATTCAAATAATAATATTTATTCATAAAATAAAAGTAGGAATTCAGCCAGAATACTTTGAAAGTAAATTAATCAAAATTGAAGAGAATCATGACCATAATACCCAACAAAAATACGAATATTATATTAAGCAAAAAAACACCCACCAAGGACAAAATACTTTATTATTTAAAGGCGTACAAATATACAATAAGTTACCTGATAGTTTAAAGATTTTAGATTTAAGATTGTTTAAAATTAAAGTAAAAGATTATTATTTACACAAAACATAGTGTATTATTTACTTACCTAGCTTTAAAGATTGTTTGTATACTCAAATGTTATATAGTAGATAAGAAATTTGTATCACTGTAATTGTATAGCAATTAAGCTAAATAAAGTTATTATTATTATTATTATTATTATTATTATTATTATTATTATTATTATTATTATTTTGAATGTTCACTCTTTTTCTTTCATAAATATGTAATGTAAACATATTTTATTTGTATTGCCTACACAAAATAATTAAACATTAAATGAATATCATGCTACCTGTATACTACCTATCGTTATAAAGCAGCACCCTATTGGTTGATTATAGAATAATTATGAAACATGATTGGGTAAATAAATCCCTCCGCTTACAGAAAACTACCCCAATAACAATATAATAATTATATTTCTATTTTTGACCATTGTATCCAATGATTTATAAAATTTAATATCTTTATAAGTCTCTAACTCTTTTGCCCATATTCATAAACACTCGTAAAGAATCAAAACGGCACGTTATAATTTTTCACAAATTGAATCAAGATTGACAAATTAAATTTTATTTTTTCTTTCAGTGTCGGCTGTTTCTACTCGAATCGTTTAAATTTTTACGAGAGTTTATGAATATAAGCATTTATCTTTTAAATATAAAGGAAATCTATAATCAAATCGTACAAAGGATAAAATATTCTTTAATATTTACAGTAACATAAATGTCAAAAATGACATTTAACTTTTTTTTAGTTTTAGTTTAAACTTGTGTTTTTGTTCAATATGTAAACCTTAATTAAACTATATTACAAAAAAGAAAAATAGTTTTTTGAATAGTTGTCAAGAAAATACAACATTTGTAAGCACCAAAGCATAAATACTAGCATTTTGCGAAGAATCAAATGCTTATGAATTACACTTTTGCCGAATGGATGAGTTTCTGGCATTGTTGCAAACTAACTGTAAAATTGTTGATTACAACAATCCTTTTAGATTATAACCTAATACAAATGATTACAAGAATCTATGTAATAAACGAAATCTAGCATTTTTTGAAGAATTCTAAATATAGTATAAATTTTTTAAATTTAGTTTGCAAATTATACATATGAGGGGCCTGAAGTATAATTTTGCACAAAAGTGCATTTTAACCACAAAGCGGCACTAAACTTATTTTTTTCTTCAAGATTGTCTCCGTAATTCTAATAATTCTTAAGATAATAATATTAAAACAAATGTCAAATGTGTAAGAAACGACAAACACAAGTTATTGCTTTTTTATATATTTGTCTCTTATTTTTTTTTTTTCACTCCAGTAAATTAATAATTCTTTTTTTTTTTCATGTTCAAAACAATAAAATATGGACATATTATATCGTTGAAAAGATCAAACGAAGATCAAAATTTCAAGTACTTTTGAAGACCTTTCGGCCGATACAATTTTGCTATTTACCATTTCTTATTTTCAATAACTAAATATATTTCGTTTTCAAGCAATAAATAAGATAATAGGATTATACTTTTTTCACTAATGAGGTTTAAACAGGTACTACAAACATATAAGGATATTAGCAAACATTTTATAATCTTATTATTGAAATAAGTAAATTTATCCTGCTTAATTCAAAGGGACCAAATATAGGGAATTTCAATTGAGAAGGTACTTACTGATTTATTTCATTGGCTTAATAATAAAAAAATTCTAATTACATTTTTACTTTCTGATAATGCGTGATAACACATTCTGGGAAACGAGTATGATCAACTATTTACAAAATTTTTACATGCGCTGTCTACTTCCTGAAATCATAGATTCTAGATACAAAAGAAAAATGCCTATTAGAAATCCGCCAAGAGAATAAATTTTTATGAATCAACTGTTTAAATTATATGCGATGTGAAAACTATTATTATTATTTTATTATTTATATTTACCTATATAATAATCTTTTATATAATTTTAATTTTTTATGTATAAACAAATAAAAACCATTCAATAATTATGGGTTGAAGTTCTATATTTATTTCGTTTGAAAAACAAACAAATAAATCTTTATTACTTACTCAAGCATTCAAAGTATGCATTTTTGATTCTAAATAATTTTGCTTCTTCAGATTATATTCGCCCAAAAAAAAAGCTTACATTGTAATAATAGTTTATTTATTATTATTATTTGTTATCTAACCAAATTAAAAAATATGTAATATTCCATATTTTCATGTAGATAAAAAAAGTGAAAAATAAAATTGTTTTTCACAAACATTGATTTGTGCGGCACCATATACCACTACATCAGCATTACATTAAGATTTAGGAATTGGGTGGACAACATTTAAATTGTACTGTTACAATCGGCATTTATTTTTTAAAGTTGACCAAATGTAAACTGATTATATTTTGAATATGAGCAGCATTATAGTTGTACTGGTTTGCAGTAACCAATGCGATCTTAGTTAGTAGTAGGCAGGGTAAGGGTTGCAGTTACCCAAATAATTTATCGTACGTTTCATGCACATTTACATCAAAAACTTGAGGGTCTACTTGCGCTGTGTGATGCAGAGAAACTATACATTTTAAACATGCAAAGAAAAAGATGGAACATTAGGAACGGTCACAGGCCCGCCTGTAATCTGAAAAACTATTTGACTTTACATCCCCCTTAAAGCCTAGGTTCATAGAATGGGGTTCTCCACTCTTATTTTTTTTTTTATTATTATTTTAAATGAAAGTTCGTTTAATTTAGAAGGAATTCATAGCATTAAAAAGTGAGAGAAAGATATTAATAGTGCGATGTCAGACTTAGGGCCAGTTGCATAAAACGTTGTTAGCTGATCATGTGTTTAACTACACATTGTAACCATGGATACGTATCAAAAATACATTGGAAGAGAAGCCTTGTCAAAGTTAACTACGTGATTAAAGTTAATAATGCTTTATGCAACTGGGCCTTAGAGCTACTAGATAATACATAGCTGATTCGTCCGCCATATTGGCACAGTAAATTATGCAATAAAAGTGCATTTTTTATAAGTTTATGTAGTGGCTATTTTTCATAATTAAATATAATTTCCAAATCTGCCATATTATTTATTTATTTATTTATTTATTTATAATAATAGGCCGTACAACAGGAGCTAGTCCCAATTATAGTACAGCACTAATTTACAAACAACAATGAACAATAATTTGAAAGTTGTAGTGTAGATACAATTTTATACAAGGAAATAAAATAAATATTTAATATAATTTACCATATAAATGAATATAATAAAGTTACGAATTAATGGCAGAAATATAGTTAATAACAGTCTTCTTAAATTTTATTAAGTTGAAGAAAAACATGTCTATATCATTAATATGACTCAAAAAATTATTGTAGGTTATAGGTAACCTAATTGCAGGTGAGTTCATTTCGGAATTAGTTTTAACATTTTTTATAAAGATCAAATTACATGAACGAGTGGAACGAACAGGTATCCTTATGCAGAACTTGCCAACGAGAAATGGGCTATCAAAAAAGTTGTTAAATATTTTGTACAAAAATACCAAATCGAGAACTATACGTCTATTTTGTAACGTCATGAGATTAGTGGAGTTCTGAGGAAATTTCCAGTTCATGAAAGAGATAAATTTTCGTTGCACTCGTTCAATTCTACTGATATATATTTGATATTGAGGAGACCAACAAATTGAAGCGAATTCAAGCTGCGATCGGACTAGGGTATAATATAGATTAGTAAATGACTTATAATTACAAAAAAGTTTGCCAATTCGCAGAATGAAGCCCAACATTCTGTAAGCCTTTTTTACAATTCTGTCAATATGGATATCAAATAATAATTTAGCGTCGAGAATGACACCAAGATCCTTAATCTGCGTAACTCGATTAACGGGGTTTTGGTTAATATAATAATTGAATTGAAGCACATTTCTGTTACGAGTAAATGTTATACAAGAGCATTTACTAATATTTAACAATAACTGATTATCTATTAGATACGAGCTAAGCCTGTCAAGGTCAGCTTGAAGATCTAAAGCATCAGAATTATTCGAGACGGCTTTAAAGATCTTAAGATCATCTGCATACATACTAAAATTACTATTAATAAAACATTTATTTATATCATTGATAAAAATGATGAAAAGGAGTGGCCCTAGATGGGATCCCTGTGGTACTCCAGAGGTCACAGGAAGATAATTCGATGTAAAACCATTGAATGAAACACACTGGTACCTATCTGTCAAGTAAGATTTGAACCACTGAAGTAGATTACTATGTATGCCGTACATCTCTAATTTCGACAATAATAGGGAGTGGTTAATTTTATCGAACGCTTTGCTGAAATCAGTATAAACTGCGTCGATTTGTGTCCTTTCATTCATGTGTTCCAAAATAAAATCTGTATACTCTACCAAGTTAGTATCAACAGAGCGACCTTTAAAGAAACCATGTTGTTCAAGGTTTATAATATGTTTAAACGATGAAAATAAATGTTTATAAATTATTTTTTCTAGAACCTTTTCGAAAATGCATAATTTTGAAATAGGTCGATAATTTTCAATAGAATTCCTGTTACCAGACTTAAAAACTGGAGTAATTTGTGCTTTTTTCCAAATACTGGGACAATAACCTTCAGTAAGTGATTTATTGTAGATTAATGTTAGAGGATGGCAAAGGGAGGAGGAGCATGATTTTACAAGTAAAGAGGGAATTCCATCTGCACCAGCTCCCTTGTTTGTATCTAGAGTAGACAAAACATCAAGTACTTCATTCTCATTTGTAACAATTTGACCAATACTTATATTATTTGTCAACATATTATAGTTACAAGCAGGGGGCGTATTATTATTATTATTTGAAAAGACTGATTGGAAATAATCAGCGAACATATTACTTATTTCATGGCCATCACTGGAGCTGCAATCGTTATATGACATATTTGATGGAATACTGTCTTTTTTTACAGAGGAAACATAACTCCAAAACTTTTTTATATTGCCAGGGATTTCTTGTTCTATGTTTTTTAAATAATTATTGTAGCATGTTGTGGATAAATATTTCACTTGTCTCCTAAGCGAAGAAAAGGTTATATAATCCGAGGCATTGTGGAACCTTTTAAATTTGCAATGAGCTTTGTGTTTCTTTTTAATTAAATTTATGAGTTCCGAGGAGAACCAAGAAGGGTATGTATTTTTAGGAATTAGTTTTTTGGGGACATATGATTCAATAGTTTTATTCAAAATGTCATAAAATTTATTAACTGAATGCTCTGAATTCAAACCATGAAATTCTTCAGCCCAGTTTATTTTTGAGAAGTGATCATTTATAACGTTGTAATCAGCCTTTTTAAATAATAACACCTCCCTGTTGTTATGTTCCAATGTCGATTGCAATTCACAATGATAATGAGTAACTAGCGGTGGATGATGCAGATCTACTTTTGTGAGAGGTGTACTACACTGAATAGTGTTCATGCAATCGACATTAGACAAAACTAAATCTAAACATCGATTATTTTGATTCAAAATGCCGTTAAATTGTTTTAAATTACAATAAGATATATTATCTATGAAATCTGATGATAATGTGTTGTAGATATTGTCGGCTACATAACTATTTTTACATAATCGCCATTGTAAAAGGGGCAAGTTGAAATCTCCACATATTATAAATTTATCATTCGGCGCAGAATCTATCAGTTGAATTAAATTGTTCATAAAAATGTATAGATGTTCAGGACAATCAGGGGGAATATAAACACAACATATGTTTAATTTAGCTGTTTTTAAATAAACCGATACCCAAACATCCTCAACACTAGTACACCATTCGGTTTTATGTTTGTATTTGATATTATTTTTAACACCAATAAGTACTCCACCACCATCACATTTCACTGAAGAGGAGGATTGTCGGTCACGTCGCACTAAGGAGTAATTATCACCAATAACTTCATGATCGTAAACAGACGTGTTTAAAAATGTTTCAGTTAAACACAAAATGTCAAAATCACACGTAGTGGAATTTATTTTTATATCATGTGTTTTAGTTCTTAAACCACGAACGTTTTGATAATAGAGACTCAGAGACATAAGGGATGTAAAAGATACGAGTATTTAATATACCGAAGTGGAGATATTATTACTGTAGTTTATTAACATCCGCTTCATTTATATTTATTTAAAATAATAAACTAAAACTAATAAAATTACCCCTTAACCTTAAAATTAATTTTAATAATAACTAAATACGTATTTCGAGAACTAAGCTCTCATCATCAGTAGTACAATAAGGGAAAGTTAAACAGAGTAGTAAAGATTACTCAATATGTCAACCATGCCAGAGGTCCTAACAACTGTGCTGAGAGTTGTAGTACCTGTAGAAATTATAACCATTTCTCAAATGATTTGCACAATTTGGAGCAGAACAACCCGTCATTGTGGATAATTTCTATGATTAATAATTCTGTAACACTGGTATTGAATAATTGAAATGGCTCCAAAATGGCAGACGAGTCAGCTGTAATTTATTTAATAACTATGGTGACTCTGACAACAAATTTCAAATATCTCGCAAAGTAATAATTAAAGAAAAATGTTTTTTTTTTATTAATCGGTGTTTATGGAGCAACAGTAGCGTACACTTTATTATTTTTTGTTATGGCGGAGGACCCCATTTCTCGTTTGCCATATATTAATAGATTATTCAATTAAACTACAGCCTATATAGGTACCATATAAAGAAGGTATTGTGTTGTGATACATAAATTTTACATTATCAAATTATTACATATGTATGTATGTGTGTACATTGATATCAGAATTCGATCAAAGAAGTCATAATATGTATATTGATGTCTGCCCATTGATATGTGAATCTTGAATTCTACGTGATGGAAAAACATGAAAGCCTTTTTGTATTGACATATCGGTTTCATAATATATTTTGTAAACTTGGCCTGACTAGAAGTTATTAATGTCGTTTTGTTAAAGAAGTTTTATTTATCTAAATGACAAGAATGCCAATAAAGAGTTGGGTGCTAATTTTAAGTTTATATATCAAAAAGATAAAATCCGTTCTAACAAACATGTCTACTTAGCACTGCTTTAGAGCTGTAGCATCCTGTATAGTTATTGTCACAATCTTTGTTTTTACTCCATATATTTAATAATTGTTGCATTTTTTTGCTGTTTCGAACAAATGATCATGAATAAGTTACCCTTATACATGGTTGGAAACAGGGTTGGCATGATTTAAATCATTGATAAATAAAATTTTACAAAATAATACATATTTGTTAGAAAATCAATTTCAAATTATTTTAGATACCTACAGAATTAACAAAAAGAAAATTCTACTATGGTAATATAATATAAATATATATACATACATATATACCGTGTGTCTACTTTTTTATGGACCATAGGAAATACAATGGTATTTTTTTTATATATTTGTAAATTCTGCCTTATTAATTTTAGCACTAAAGTGTAAATACAAAAAAAAAATGTTCAGAATTACATACTGCATCAAATGAGCCTAAATTTATTGATATAACAGGTTCTTGTAATGAGATAAACGCAAAATAAAATATAGGTTTTAAGCTTTTTACAGAGTGCCATGCAAGACGTATTTTGACTTGTTTTATTTAGATAGGCATGGTTTAAGTTTATGGTAATTTACATTGCAAGACCGTTATTTAGACCTTTGCGGGCGAGCACGGTACCAACGAGCGAGGGAAGCGGGTTTGTTATCCGTGCGAGCACGTAAATTTCGGGTAACGGTTGAGCATTGTATAATGTTTTATGATATACTGAATCGTAAATAACTTGAAAAAATTGTTGAAACACACCACAATACATTAACCTATTTGATCGAAATAGTCTTTGAAAACATATGGCGAAATAACGAATAAATAGAACTGTATATATGTTGCTATGGTTTCAACACCCAGTAAATGTTCTAACGGGCGGAACCCGCAAAAACCTTCCAAACCAGTAGAGACAGTGCTCTGTTATAAGAGGTTTACAATTCAGTATAACGTAAAAGTTTAAACAGGCGCGCATGGACGCGTTCTATACTACGTATAAGCAAAAATTCAAATGCATTCTTTGGGGTTTATTGCAGATTTTGTTTTCATTTATGAAATAAAATATTTATATTGCTTATAAAACAAATAAAAAGTGCAATAACACCAACATGTCTTTAAAAATAAAAAAATAAAAAAATCATGTTTTATTTGAAGCCTGCTAATAAAAAAACTCTTTATTTACAATCGGTTAGTAAATATGAAGATTTCTGACATTTAAAATAGTATATTGTGTTATTAGGAGTAAAAGTGTGTGGCGAGCATGGAAGTTTGCACGACGAGAGAAGCGAGTCGGATAATTGCATGCGAGGCACACAAAGACATTTTTATTCCGAATGACACATTAAATTTTTTTTCAAACGCACTACTTTTCTTTTTATTCGCTAATTCTATGTAGTTGCTATGGATGCTATGGATGTTTATTTTATTTCTACGCCGGCGTAGAAATTAGCTATTTCTACTCCGGCGGCGTAGAAATTAGCTTATTTCTACTCCGCCGGCGTAGAAATTTCCAGCGGCGTAGAAATGAAACTTCTACCTTGTGAATCAAGTCACAAAAAGTGCCATTTCTACGACGTTTGAAAAAAAAGTTAGTTAATGTTAACCTCATTTTCGAAGGAGTTGGAAAATAGCTGCCTCCCGCTTTGAGAGATCAATGAGTATCAATGATAGGTATTTACATATAAATAAAGCTTCTTTACAATTTATATGATAAAAAATGGAATAAAATTGTAAATAATACAAGTAATCAATGAAATGAATTTATTATTTAAGGTTAGAAATCAAACTGACAGTTCATGCGTTATTTTATTTAAACTGGTGCTTTTATTTATATCCCCATCTTTGATAGCTTAGCTGCTTAAATTATGTAAAACAAATATTTTTACCTTTTATATGCGATGAAACGAATGAATTTGTAAATAATATGAATTAGTGTAGATAAATATGAAATCAAAATTTTAAGTAATATTTTTTACGGGCTAGTCCTTAAAAACAGAGCTTTCTTATAAGACGTTTACGGTTCAGTATATCGTAAAAAAAATATGCTTCAAGAAGAAATTTGTTATGCTCTTCATTAAAAACCATAATGAAATGAAATGCAAAATTTTTCACGAAGGTACGTAAAACAAATATCAAATGAATCAACGACAACAAAAATAGTCACGTGACTTTCAGCTATTTTCGATTGCTCCGGTATAATAAAATATTCTGATAAATGAGCCTTTCATTAAATTACCGAAAAATATGAAATTAAATTTACCTATGATAAGTTATTTAAGTAATAATATGAATGAGAGAAAAAAAAAAAGAATAAATACTACGACTTTAAACCAATAAGGACTTGCATTTAACAGAAGCGATTATTTATTGACACCTTGCAATAATAATATTTTACAAAGAGATCTGTTATGGACTAGTACAATAATTTTTCTCAGTGAATATGAGTAAAAGTTTTAATATTAATGAAAATATGAAAAATTAAATAGTAGTGAGACGAGTAGAGAAATAACTGTCAGGATAACATTTATTTTTATCAAACATTCATATGTTCCAAGTGGACCGAAACGTAAAATTTGGAACGTCCATAGTAAACAAATCGTCACATTCCCATGTCGCTGTCGAACAAAATATGAAACATTAGCTAATACATTTAGCTAATATTTGTTCGGAAATAACATACACAACAAATTAATATTTCAAACTGTGTTCTCTCTGTCTGTATGATTGTGAAAGAACAAATTAAACAGTTTACGGTAAATATTCGTACATTAGAATATTAATAATTGCGAACACCTAGTATTGTAATAACATACTAGTAAAGTAGTAATCATAGAAATATGCGAACTCATGCACGAATAGTAAATACCACACTCCACAAAACAAAAATCTAATAAAGATTTTGTAACTTACCGTGCGGAGTAGTGAAAGGTGACCCGTTCTTCACGTACGACGTGTAGCTACTCTGCGATTTGGATTCTTGTGTATCTGTAAACAAAAAATAATAATTTAATCAAACAAGATAATTGAAAATAACTTCAGTAAATTGCTTGCACGATTATAATAATATTTTCCAGAAGGACAATATGAAACTATTTAGTTTTATTGTTAACAATGATTGAAACTAAAATTAGTAAAATATTTTCAATCGACATAACATCATAGAAATAGTAAATTTTTTTTTTTCCTAGTAAAAGGATATGTTATACACAAACGGAAAGTTATATTTATTCTTATTTCAATAAAACGCTAGTAATAATACACAGCATCTTCATCCACATCTTTAACCCGGCAGTTTTTGCTAGATTAATATATACACAATTAAAAATTAATTTCTTTTAATAATATTGTTAGGTTTGTTTTTGATAAATGAAGTAAAATATACACTGAAAATAACATTTATTAGTAATAAAATTTAAAAAAATGTAATTTACATTGATTAATTATTTGACGATGTTTCTTTCGTATCAAAATAGATAAAAAGTACAAGTGGTATGTTCAATAAAATATAAACTTACACTATTTCACACACATATAATTTTTATTTTCTATTTTTGCGTTATATTGATTCAATTTTATCAACTTTTCTGCTCGACTCAGTTTCAACAAAGAAGTTGCTTGCAGACACACAAACTTTAATTTTATAAAAATTTAAAAAAACTATCACCGAAAATCTAAAATAAAATGCAGTTATGAATAATTTTCTAACGCGAGTAGTCGCGCGATGAGAGAAATGCTCAGAATTACCACAAAAATACCGTCGTTTTCAAAAAATGTGCAAATACGTAGGTACATTGGCTTCCATATTAGTAAAAATAACACGTTATTATTGTTGATTTGTTTTGAAAATAGATTAGATTCATGTTGAAGAATATTTGAATATATAAACATTCTTCTTTGATTTGACATTTTTAGTTTTTTTTTTGTCGTTATCAAGTCTTAATTGTTTTTAGTTTAACTGCATTTGATTTTTTCATATCAATATGACGTCACGGCGATACCCGACACGTATTGCTATCTTTCTCTTGCGCCAGGATATTGTAGGCTGCGAGAAAAAAATATCAATAGTGCGACGTCTCAGTGACACTAGCTGACTCGTCCGCCATATTGGCGCCAAAATGAACACAGTAAATTATTCAATAAAAGTGCATTTTTTATAAGTTTATGTAGTGACTAATTTTCATAATTAAATATAGCTTCCATATTTGTCCTATTATATTTATTTAAAATAAGAAAACAAGAAAAAATACGCTGTTAAGATTTTTGAGGTTAGAGAAAAATATATGTATTGCATAAGTACCTGTAAAAATTATAACCATTTCTCAAATGATTTGCACAATTTGGAGCAAAACAACCCGTCATTGTGAATAATTTCTATGATTAATAATTCTGTAACTCTGATATTGAATAATTGAAGTGGCTCCAAAATGGCGGACGAGTCAGCTGTAATTTATGTATCGGTATTTATTGAACAACAGTAGTGTATATTTTATTATTTTTTGTTATGGTGGAGAACCCCATTTCTCATTTGCCATATATTAATAGATTATTCAATTAAACTACGGCCTATATAGATACTATATAAAGAAGGTATTGTGTTGTGATACATCAATTTTACATTACCAAATTATTACATATGTATGTCTGTATATTGATATCAGAATTCGATCAAAGAAGCCATAATATGTATATTGATGTCTGCCCATTTATATGTGAATCTTGAATTCTACGTGATGGAATAACATGAAAGTCATCAAATTTCATCAACTTTTCTCCTCGACTCAGTTTCAACAAAGAAGTTACTTGCAGACACACAAACTTTAATTTTATAAAAATTTAAAAAAAACTATCACTGAAAATCTAAAATAAAATGCAGTTATGAATAATTTTCTAACGCGAGTAGTCGCGCGATGAGAGAAATGCTCAGAATTCCCAGAAAAATACCGCCGTTTTCAAAAAATGTGCAAATACGTAGGTACATTGGCTTCCATATTAGTAAAAATAACACGTTATTATTGTTGATTTGTTTTGAAAATAGATTAGATTCATGTTGAAGAATATTTGAATATATAAACATTCTTCTTTGATTTGACATTTTCAGTTTTTTTTTTTTTTTTTTTGTAGTTATCAACGCAAATTTTAATGGTTGCTACGATTATATATTTAGTTAAAGTGACCATCCGTCCAGCATTTGCATGGGTATCCAGCATTTACGTGTTCGTCATTTTGTCCAGAATTGATACGTGCCCGTTATTTTGCCCACCATTAACTTTTTTTCGTTTTTTAAAGGAACAATAATATTTTACGAAATTAGTTGGCATAACTGCATAACTGCCTATTTTTTAATTTTACTTTGTGTCAAAGGTTCTTCATTGCTAATTTTCTAATTTAATTTTCAAAATTGTATAAAGTTTTCGTGTACCTATTTTAATTAATTGTCATATTTTTATATGAGAAAGTATTAATCATAATAAAAAAATATACCAAAAAATGGCCAAATTATTATCTTTAATTAGATTTTTGTTGTTTCATTAACCATTGCTTTTAAACTTTAAATTTAATAATTATTGAATTTTTTTATTTAAAACAAATGATCATAGATGAGTAACGATACACCAATAAAATAGTCTTCTAATGAGGTAACATTTGTCTAATTTAATCGACTTTCGTCAAATTTCCAGTGTCCAGTATTGATGTCGATGAGATCTCGCGTCACTTTACTTTAAAAGTGATAAAAAAATAATTACAATTTATTTTTTACACTTAAAATATAAAGATTTAGATAGATGATAAAACATTAATAATAATATTAGAAAAACTCAATATTCCGAGAAAAATTTTTGAAGTATTTTACTTGATAACAAATAAAATAATTCTTAATTTCAACGATAGTAAATACGCAGACTATAGGTATGTAATGCAATAAATTTACATCATTCTGTAGGAACAATTTATTGCATGCGCAGAATTACGCACTACTAATAATAATCAAATGGTGGCAACATATCTCTTCTTTACTCTACTAGTACAACTTGTATAAAATTAAGTCCACAGTAAGCGTAAGCGTTTGTCTGTTTGTTTATTAGCGCTAATCACGAGAATCACTGGACGGATTTTGAAGTTTTCACTACCGTATTATAGACTATACATATAGAGCATTCTTGGGAAAGTTTTTTTAGATGTATGAAATACTAATCTATGTAAATAATGTACGAAAGAATTATTAAGGATAAAAAGTTTTACAAAAAAAAAAAATCCGCTGCAGCATATACTTAACGTAAGACGCCATTTTAAAGTAGGTAATAACTAAATTCTTATCAAAATAAATTATTTCCACTGCTCAAGTAGGAGATATCGTCATATTATTAAAAGTGAATGCTGCGTCGATCGAATAAAGTCGTCTCTATAAGAGTCGCGTTCTTTTTACATGATATCTCAGTTCGTCTTAGCTCACGTCAGTTGCCTTACTAATTTTGATTCTTGTTTTGACCGTTCTTTTTGTCGTAACAGAAGTGAGATAAAGTGAGAAGAGTTCCACCTCTCTTCCTGATTCTTAGTCACCTCAAGAGGTTGTGCTTGTTGAGTTTTTAATCTTAGATGAATAGTTGGGATGAATGTTTTGCTGTCACTGGCTGTCATATATAAGTACAATTAGTTTGATTATTGTAAAGGTTATTTGTTTATTCCTTTAATAACATTAAATATATTGTGCTGAAGTTTAAGTATTGAATATTTGAAATTTATTACGTTTTAAATTTATTTTTAGGAGCAATTATTAAATAATGACATGAGTGATATGTTATTTTCGTCAAATTCAGCAGGTAGTAAGTACTTCGAATTTTCTTACAGACAGTTCTACGGAATTTGTTGTGGTTCTTTTTACTTCACAAAATATCAACTCAGCTCATGTCAGTCTCATCTCACTTTGAGCTGAGGTGAGTTGAAATGGTAAAATGTAGTGCTGTTGACAAAATTCGAATTTTCGAATTTCGAATTTAGAAATCTTCAAAATTCGAAAAATAAGCTTTATACTTTTTCGAATTACGAATTTCGAAGTCAAAGTTCGGAATATTTTTCGAATTTTGTAATTCGATAGTTGATGTTATCTATTTATTCGTGTTTTACAATGACATGACTTGTTTAAACTTGCTCTCTGAGTCCAAACACTGAGATTTGTCGCTTATTTTGGAAATATTTTTTCTGAAATTAATAATGACAAAGCAAAGTGTAATAAATGCCAATTAACTTACTCTTGAAAATATGTAATTATAACTTCGTAAATACTCGAAATTGGAATTTTGAATGTGTATTTTATGAAATCCGAATTTTGTTAAAAATCGATATTTCGAATTTAGATTAAAATTCGAAAATCGAACTTTCGAATTATTTTTCAAGTGAATTTTCGAATTCCATTTTCTTCAAAATCAACAACACTAGTAAAAAGAACGCGACTAAAATGTCTTTTGAGATCTCGAGTAAAGCAAACTTTTGCGTGAAATTCAAAATTGCACCTAGGTAAAATAGGGCTTGGCCATTAGTGAAATATAATTGTTAAAACTAACTAAACGCTATTTCTGAAATATTATATTACTAGCATTTTAAATATGTGTAAAGAACTACATTTTTGCATATTATAGAATTAGTTAATATGAACGCAATTAAAAAAAGATTCGTATTTTTTTTATTACGTGCAAAAAAGTTTATATTTATTGCACTAGGCGGGCAAATTGCGACACGCGCTATAAGTAGAGGTACACGACATGTGATTTTTGCTAGCCAAAAGATGCATACAAGGTGTGAATATAAAATAACAATATTGATCTTAGAGCAATGACTATTCAAAAAATACTCAAAACAAATAGGCGATCTTCAATGCACTCTCTTCCCCGAACCCTACACTGCCTCATGCGAATATTCCATTGTTCGAAACAATGCTGCTGGCATATTTTTGTTAAATTGTTCATAACCTCCGCCGGTTTTTCTTTAACCGCACCTCGGACTCGAATTTGGTTCCTTTTAAAGCAGATTAAATTTTTTGGGAATAAAAAAAGTCACATGGCGCTAGATCCGGTGAATACGCTTGATGTACCAACACGGTAATTTTTTGTTTCTTCAAAAACATTCCCTCTTGACAGACAGGGCGTTGAGTGCCCTGTGCCGGCGCGTTGTCTTGGTTGGAAATTCTATGAATAGTTTTTTTCTGATTTCAGCCCTTTTTCTTCTCACCCGTGCATAAATGGTTATCAAAACCTTCTTGTAGTATACTTAGCTAACGAACTGCCCCTCAGTCACCCAATCCAACTGAACAATCCTTCGAATTTCGAAAAAAAAAACGATGCCCGTACTCGGCCGGGGTTTTAATCATCACCGATCTCTTCTCTTCACTCTTCAAACCTTCTAAACTGCTCGAAAACTGAAGTACTAGATAGACACTCAACATAAACTTTCTTCAACAAATCGTACGTTTCTGTAGCAGATTTTTCATGTTTCACTCAGAATTTCATATTGATGTTAACCTGATTCCGGCAGAATTCAAGAAAGCGGTCAATTTCAATCAGAGGCTACTGCCGAACGGTTTGCCTAATTATTTTTAAATATTAACGGCGGATGGAGAGAAGATAACAAATTAATATGACATACCGCTCACTGTTTCCAAATTTACAGCACTCTTAGAAATTGATGAATTCTATGTCGATAGTCAAGCTTTATTTACTAGTTCCTAATGTTAGTTTAACTAAGTATAAATAAGTAAAATTAATTTTACTTTTTGTAATATCATTTTAACATGTTACCTACTAATACATAATAAAACATTTGTACAATGTCAATTTGTCTTTAAGAAATGTAAAAATTTCAACTGACTAAAATTTAACGTAAAGTTTACTGAAAGAATAGTATGCTGCACTGGTTACCATAGTCATCAAGTGAAACAAGTTTGAACGAGTTTAAAATATACTATCAGCCCTAGTAAATTTTACTAGTGTACCTAGAGAAATTTAAACTTGTGTGAACGAGTATAGTTCTCATTTTACTTTTATTTGATCAGTACACTGTGCTCGTGTGTCGTATGTAATTTTGGGGAATAAATTGGACCCAACTTCTAAGTTAAAATGGTGTTTGTTAAAAACACCGACTACCATGTTAGATATTAGTGTTGCTGGTAAGCATACGAATCTTATTTTAATTTTATACTTTTCTAAAATAAAACAAACGGTTTTTAAATTCTCCAATTTCAGACATGATATTGGTTGATGACATAGGAGCAATTTTTAAATGTTTACTTAACAAAATTAGGGACAGGAGCAATTATTGAATTATAAATAAAACAATCTATATTTGAAGGTAGGTACTATACACAATTTCAGTTTTATATTTACCAATATTAACATATATAATTGTTTGTACAGATTTATTATCATTATCGTCGACAGCGAAAATAACCCGAACATCCGATTTGACAATTAATTTATATAATCTAAAACATTTTGTTTGTTATGCTCCAATGCAAGAGCATTCATCGAATAAGATATGCATAGTATTAAAATATACGGTATTATTAGATGATAGTATATAACTTAGTAGTTTATAACTGATTTTTTTATAAAAGTTTTTTTAAATGTATGATGTTATTTACCGAATGTACGAGTAGATCATTTTTATTAAAATAAAAAAATGCATACCTATATACAAGTTTTATATTTGAACCCTGTGACAAAAATTGACAGTTTTTTAACAGTCAATATGGTAAAACTACATAGATAAAAGGACAAAATTAAATTGGTCAAAATGACATTCTACAAAGTAAAAGTGACAATTTCGCTAGAGTAAATATTGTCTTTAAACCCAGTAAATTATTTACAAGCTAAATTGTAAAAATGTCTACTTTAAACAAGACAAAATGAATATGATTTTTTTGTCATATTGGCTAGTAAAATGTTGACTTCTTATATTTTAGACAATATGTCTAGAATATCATAATGGACCTGCTGGGACTAGGATAATAGATTTTCGTGCGTGTTATTTTCCCTATCTGTTTCTAAGAGTGAGGGAAGTCGGAAAAAAAATCTCGTTATTTTATAGCCTCACTTCGTACAATATTTATCTGCCATCGAATATTTTGTTTGCGCTGCCATCTGCCATACACAAACATCAAATTTAAAATACCTAAAGTATTTTTATGGAAATGTTGTTTTCATATTTTATTTCACTTTGAAACGGGTTATAAAACAAAATTGTGTGTTATGGAATAAATATTCAATTTTATGCTTTTATTTTAGGCTTTGTTCTTCGGCAAGAATATATTATAACCTTCGAGCATATACTGACTAGAGGCCGCCTTACTGTGTTTGTTGTGATCGGAAGATATACGATAGGGGAGATTTGGAGGGACGGAAGCCTTAGTGTATTGCAGGCTGCGTATTACCTTAATATTTTCACAAAGTATGACAAATTGTTGCTTTTGAAATATGTTAATCATTTTTATTTCCAATAAATTTCATTCGCTTACACTTACACATGAAAGCAAATTTCCGTACTTTCATTGACCACGTTTATCTCAACGTTAGAAGCCACTTGAATTTAGCAAATCCCTTTTCATTCTTCGAAATAAACGATCGAGATTAATATTTGAAGCCGCTTGAAAATGTCAAGTCAAGCTTATAAAATAACAGGCTTGGACATACGAAGCGGCTTGACTTCTGTCGTAATAAACAGTGAAGCTTCAAATAATGTAACTACGCATGCGCACATACGTAATATGTTGCAGTGTTACTAAATTCATACCATTTGTTAGTTGTTTGCATTTTATCTCATTTTATAAAAATCGCGACATAAAACGTAATAAAATTGTCGAAAAGCGAAATATTCGGAGTGATAAAGAAATAAATGTTTTTTTTAATGTTTTAGAAAGAGAAGACAAATAACAACATGACAATTTTTACCTCTCGCTAAGAGAGGTGTTGAATTCATGCTAAATATCCAGATTTTAGTGAATAAGCACGTTTTAAGGTCCCTAGAATCCGATTATAACATTTTTACGATGATGTCCGTATGTGTGTGTAGATGTGCGGATGAAAAAAATCATCTAAATATTATGTATCGAAAATTTATGTAAATACATATATTAAAGAACATTAAATTCTTTATTCGATAAATATAAATTCATTATTATATCTTCTCTAGATTTAGAGATAAAGAAATGCATATAAAATAATTTGATGTAAAAATTCTCAGATCAAACTACTTCAAGGCAAAAAATTTAAATGTTTGTAGTTAACACATAAATGTCACTGTCAAAAATATTTGTATGTCATTGTCAAAAATATTTGTACATCATGAAGATTATGAAATAAATAAAAAGTCAACAAAAGCAAAAGAATATACGTAAAAAAGAATATAAAATGAATTTGCGAAAAAATGACGAATATAAAGAAAAAGAAAAGGAAAGTAGAAAAAGAAAATTTCAGGATATTGAAGATAAAGAAAATGTATGTATTGTACATAATTTATATTAAAATATCCCATAGATTTTGCAAATATATGTGAGAATTATTTTATAGTGAGACATGAATATATGTATTTGTATTTAAAACTATTTTTCGTTTTATGCGTACAACCAGGTAAAATACCTGGCGAGAGGTTATGTGCTGGCCACATCAGATTTTTAGATTTTGGGGTTATATATCCAGAATGAAATTAGATCATATACCTCTCCCTGTCAGTCTGCATAATCGAGTATATAACTATCTTTTTTTAGTCGATACGATTTTAAAGAAGATTGAAAATAACTCAATCCTATTTTCAATCCGCTGGGATAAACCAATGGGATTTTTCAAGTCATAATATACTTGAAACAGCTTGAATGGACCTTTTCAATTTAAAGAGATAGAAGATGTGCGCAATATGGTTCTGCGCATAGTAAGAACAATTGAGGTCTATGACGTTTGTTTCTAAAAAAATTAGACGTAAAATGTGAGAATATCTCAGATAACTTTAAAAAATATTATCGAAATAAGTTACAAAAGCTTTTATTGAAGTTAAAATGACTAACGATGCAAATTTTCTCTGAGAATATAGGTATTTTAATGACTGCAATATTTTTGATGTTTCGTTTGACAGCCCAACTGACAGTTGTTCGCGCCATTTTCTTACTATTTGCAGCGATAGAAAGAGATAGCCGTTAAGTTGAAAAGGTCCATAAACGTAGTAATTGTATTTTTCATTGCAATTTGGCACCACACAGTTTAAAATCATATTGATATATGAAATAAAGGGTTACATTACAGTAAAATGACAAGTAGTAACACATAACAAAACAAAACGCTGCCCGCAATACACCATGATATCCAGCCCTGCAAATACCCCCTTCCGCATATATTCCGATCACAACAAGCTAAGCTTTGGCATAGGGAATTACTTATCTAGTCAGTATATGCTCGAATATTTTAACCGGCGTCATTTTATTTTCAATAGAAATTATAGTAGTGTTTATAGAATTTTTATATGAAGCTAACTTAAGTGAATTTACCTTTATTACACTTATTCTAAAGAATGTATCACAGATATAACTGCATCAATTTAATGAATTCGTTCACATCCTCACTCACGCACTACAACTTATTTAATATTCGTCACTATAAAAATATAATCTGAGAAAGTGTAGGAAATGTTGTGACACGCCATTCGTGTTTTCATGACGGGTTACTAACCATGAAACCGAGTTTAAAAAAGTTTGTCTCTCTTCGCGACCAAAATGACATTTGGCAAAACGCCTGCTTGATATCCACGAGGAAGCAGATAACGTAAATTTCAGTTTTATTGTAAAAATAGTTCTCTTATTCTGCTACTCAAGCCGCTAGCAATTAGAGAAACATTAACTGTGCTTTAATTTTCAAACTGGATTATTTTTAAATGAATCTTAAATAGCGGGAATTACAATTAAAGAATTGCATTTAATGGTATAATTTAATACAGAGTGAGCCAAAATAGCTGAAGCTCACGTGACGTCTTTTGTTCCAAAATAATGTCAAAATTATATTCCAATTTTCCATAATTCATCAAAAATATATTCAACAAGTGATAGATGATAACAGCTTCAAGGCATTTGATTAATAACATTGCCGTATGCTGATTTATTTAATATTTGTTTCGTATACCTTCGTGAACAATCTTTAGTTTCTTTTCATTATGGCTTCTAAAAAAAATATGATGTGGCCAGCACATTACCTTCCGTCAGTACTATGTATTTTATACAAATTTCATACAAAAGATTACATTTGTTGTATATTACCTTCCGGCTGTTGTATGTATTTTCCACAAATTCCATACAGAAAATTTCTAGCAAAAGATCCTATATTTCCAGTAAAATTATAAGACAAACACACTTCAATTGCACTTGACACTGATATCTTTCAATCAGAATTTTCTTAATATAGTAGCTGTTTCCATAGCTGTCTACTAATATGAAATTTAATTTTTTTATAATTTTTACCTTCCGTCACCTTTAGGTAAGGAAGATATTATCTTTGGTCAGCAAATTCGGTGGTGTTTTTAATAAATAAGCACGGTTTAAGGTCCCTAGAATACGATTTTACTATTTTTACGATGATGTCTGTATGTGTGTAACAAAATTTTCGTCTACGATAACTCTAATACTACAATTCCAAAAATTAGAATGCTTCGTATTGCTCTTCGTTGCATTCATATGAACAGCTGATTATATTTTGGTAATAATTGGTCAACTGGAAGTACCCTCATTTGAAGATTTTAACAGTTTTTCTTGAATAAACGATGTTAAATATAATTTTTTCACATTTAATGTTATTATAAATATTAAAGAACATTGTATTATCTATACGATTTTATACTTTATATTAAATGGATATATAGAGTTATAAAATTATAAAGAAATTAAATTTCATAAATTAGCTAGCTATGCTAGAAACAGCTACTATATTAAGAAAGTTCTGATTGAAAGATGTCAGTGTCAATTGACATATTCATAGTATATTTGTGTTATAATTTTACTCGAAATATAGGATCTTTTTACTCGAAACTTTCTGAATGGAATTTGTATAAAATACATAAAACTGTCGAAAGGTAATGTACATACAAGAAATTTAGAATCTTTTGCAAGGAACTTTCTATATTTTATAGAAAATACATAGGCATTTAAATCAAATTTCTAATTAGTAGTTAAGATATATAGTATATAAATTTGTCGTAGTTAAGTTTATGTATATTCACTTCATATTTTTATTCTTTTTATTTTTCCGCATGTTTGTTGGACTTATAGGAAATAAAAATTTATTATTAATATTATTATTATTATTATTATTATTATTATTAATATTATTATTATTATTATTATTATTATTATTATTATTAATATTATTATTATTATTATTATTATTTTATTATTATTATTATTATTATTATTATTATTATTATTATTATTATTATTATTCTTATTCTTATTATTATTATTATTATTATTATTATTATTATTATTATTATTATTATTATTATTCTTATTATTATTCTTATTATTATTATTATTATTATTATTATTATTAACGTGTTTCAAATTTTCAATTTTTTTATAGGTTACGGATCTACCCTGTTTACCATTTGCGTTCTTAAAATATCAATTCCGGTAGCTATAACCGGATAAACAGCTGTTTATCGGTAAAATTTACTGATAGAATTTTCGTAAATGCCTCATATAACTGACGGAAGGTAATGTGCTGGTAACATAAGATTTTTTAACTCTTTTTCCTTCTAATACGAAGTATAAACTGCAGTTAAATCGTATAGAGAATAAAATATTCTTTATTATTTATAATAACATTAAATGTGAAAAAATGATATTTAACATTGTTTTTTCAAGAAAAACTGTTAAAATCTTCAAATGAGGTACTTCCGGTTAACCATTTGTAACCAAAATCTAATCAACTCTTCATACGGATGTAACGACGAAGGATACGATAGTAGAGTTATCGCAGACGACATTTTTGTTACTCAAACACACACACACACACACACACACACACACACACACACACACACACACACACACACACACACACATCATCGTAAAAATAGTAAAATCGTATTCTAGGGACCCTAAAACGTGCTTATTGATTTAAATCTCATCATCGATTTTTTGACCAAAGACAATACCTTCCTTACCTAAAGGTGAGGGAAGGTAAAAATTATTCTTGAAGCATATTTTTGTTCGGATGAACGTAAACAAGACGGTTATTAGGATATTCTTATGACAGCTGGCAAAATTCAAAAGTTACGCCCATGGGAATAGTAATGCTGTCATATTAAGTAAGCGGCAAATGTTAAAATCGTATGGCGCAGCACGCTTCAGCAATTTTTGATCACTGTATAAATAGAATGTGATACGGTATTTCACATTTTTAAATTGAATTCAGTGAAATATCTGTGTTGGTATTTCACAGAATTTGATAAGTATTCGGAGAATGTTACAATTTGGTGATGAAAAATGGCAGGAAATGATAAAAAGTTAAAAATAAAACCATGAAATAAAATATCAGTTTATATAGGTACATTTTCCTCCAACATTCCTATTCTACATCAGGATATGAACTGGTACGTAAATAGAATAAAATATGCAGGGTGATTGATTTGGTTGCAGCACGTGACTAACATTTTACCTCCCGTTTCCCTTGGTAAGGGAGGTATAGGTATCATGCTAAAAATAACATATCGAGATTCTGATAAATATGCACGTCCCTTTTAACAAATTTACGACGATGTCTGCGTGTGTGTGAGTGTGTGTTTGTGTATCCTGATTACGCTCCAACTCAAATTCTACAAATAAAGAAATATTGAAAACTATTCAAATCAATCAACAAACCGGATACGGCATTTTATTTGAAGCTTTCTGTAGTTTATTTTTTAAAAACTGTGCTTATTAGTTATTTATGTATCAAGGTACTGAAGTTCTACCTTTCATCACGAATGTGATATATGAGTAATAAAAAGAAACTTCAGTGCCGAGGTGTATATTCAATTTTATTTGAAATCGAAAAATTGTTAAAATGAAAGGAATATTTATTTTTATTGGTTGTATTTACATATATCTGTTAGTCTGACAGAAATTAGCTCTAACCAAATCAAAGCCCCCCCCCCCCCATTAAATGATAAAATTGTGCGCCCCCCACTGTACTATTGTACATCGTAGACCTGCGTCCAATTATCTTACATGTTCAATAATAATTATCATAAGTTTGGCACCACTGCATCATATAATGGATTCTTTGTACCGATTTCTGAACTTTTAATGACGATTTTTGTACTCTTTAGTGACCATTTCAGTTCACCCGAACAAAAATATGCTTCAAGAAGAAATTTGTCACGCTCTTTATTAAAATAAAAGCCATAATGAAAAGGAATCACTTCAGGATTTTTCACGAAGGTATGATAAACAAATATCAAATGAATCAACGTACGGCTATGATATTAATTAAATGCTATCATCTGTCATATATGGAGTATAATTTTGATGAATGATGGAAAATTGAAATATAATTTTGATATTATTTTGGAACAAAAGTTGTCACGTGACCTTCAGCCATTTATGATCACTCTGTATAAAATAATATATTTTTATAAATCCTGCCTTAATGATAAAAACAACTCTTTGGTTACACAGTTTAGGTATATGCACATATTACCAGCGTTGACAGATACCCGTAAATGTCACTGTTATTTTGAGAACAAAATATTAGAAGTATGAAGATTGCAATAATTATTATACGTCTCATTTGTTTCCAATGTTCGAAATTAATTGCAGCCAATGTATTTTTTTTTGTAGTTTAGTATAGAAATTTATACATGTTATTTTGTTAGAAAAGTTTTCGGTTTGGATAAAAAAACATAATTTTTATCTACTCGTTACTAAAATATAATTAAAATATTGTTTCCATGACGCTAAACAACATGTTAATCACAACTTGACAAGTTGTGACTCCGATCGTATCGAACACGGCCAAAAGCTTGCACGCATTAACAACTGATTCATTAAGTACGGGGTGAAGGAAACTGAAGCTGACAGTTTGTTGTCATTCAGTAAAAATAACTAACTTAAAAAATGGAATTCCTTATTTCTCTTGTTTTAATTTGCAGTCATAGAAAATGTATAGTATACGACTTGTTTTATAAACTCTTCGTTTTTTGTAAACTCGCCCCGCTCGTGTAAAAAAAAACTCCTCGAAAAACTCGTTTCTAAAGCGACTTTTTATAGAACTTGTTATAAACTTATTACCTAAGTATTACCCGAATCATTCAAATAATTCAATAAGTGTAATATTTTTGTCTCTGAGAAAAATAAAGTTATTGGTGCGTATGTCGGACATGCTTATATTCACGCTTTTGTTAAAAGGATAGTTTTAACCCTAAGAATATATGAAATATGAAAGTGTATTTGGCATATAGTTCATTATGTTCATGTTGTTTTTTAGTAGTCAACCTTGAATATAACAAACGCAAAGCAATTATTAAATTATTTCATTATATACCCTGATCCAATACACTAAAAATAATAAAAAAATTTGACTATGAAGATCAAAATTAATGAGCTGTATACGGATTGAACTTTAAATATAAAGGTGGTAAATAAATGTACGCTATTACAGTCCATTATTATAGCATGAAACGTTCCTTTTGACAAAAGCTCTAATATATTAACAGCAAAACTTAATTCTCTTCTTTTAATAAGATACTTTTTAATAAAGTAAGCTTTTTAATTTTATTTCTTATATAGAAGTGCCACTTTATGTACTGAAGTATACTATGTTCCGTAAGTCAACTAAAAAACTAGTATCTTGATTCCGGGTACACCATGCTTTCTAAATATTTTTATCTATATCGGGACAGATTGACATTGAATCATAAGACATTTAAAATTGACACAACCTAACAAATAATTAAAATTAACCAAATGAAAACGTTGAATAACGAAATTGAACATTTTATTACCTTTAATGCCAATAATAATAACACAACCAACAATATAGCAAATATAAATAATGTTTTCATATTTACATCTATAATAATTATTAGTAATACCACTAATGCGGTTTAGAAATTTGACATTGTCGTATATCGTTTGATTTTGTTATGATGATGTTTGAAAGTAGCGGTAGTGGGGATAAAAATACCAGAGTAACCAGGATTATTTCGTGGTTGCCGTGGTCCGACTTTTTACCAACTTTTTTCAAGAAACGCGTTCCAAATAGAAACCGGTAAATAATTTCAGGACTTACGGAACACTAAACCGTAAATCTGGTCGAAACGATTGCGTTAGGCCCGGGCCACACTATGCGTTTTGGCGGGACCGGTAAAACCGCATCCGGTTAAACGGGATGGATCGAACAGCGTCCACATATATCCCGCTAAACAGGACGGCAGCAATGACAACCCGATTCGGATACAGTCAGACCAATGTCTGATCAGTGCAGAGCCCCAATAGGTATATGTTGTCTATTAAAAAACAAAACCAGACCTTTGTAAACGCTCGCATTATCTCCAATGTGTTATAGTTGTCATGCGTCAAACTGACCGTCCGGTTAAACCGCAACATGCTGCGGTAGTATCCGGCAACCGGACCGCAACCGCATCGGTGTGGACGCATTCATTTAAAACAAGTTGTTGTCTTCCCGGTAAACCGGTCCCGTTAAACCGGTCCCGCCAAAACGCATAGTGTGGCCCGAGCCTTACGGAACATACTATCTATATGTACTTAAAATAAGAATAAACAATGAAATACATACATATCTATAGCAACCAACAAAATTTGTGTTTGTTGATAAATACGAAAATGAAATACAAATGTCAAATGTAATTCACAAGTCTTTAATTTTAATCAAAAAGACTAATTTTGTATACTCGTACCATTCGAGAGTAGACATTTTATCTGCTCGCGGAAATTAGCTTGTGGATAAAATATGTCTACTGACTTGTACCATAAATAATTATTACTGCAATACATGTCCATTCAAATAAAATAATAATTGTTTAAGCAACAGAAGTAAATCGATGATTTACTTAAAGAACTAAGGTTGTATGTTTAGTTTTACTGGTTTTCAGATAACTGCGATGGAATATTTCAATTTCATTATCACATTATGATAATATTTTCATTATTTCTAACTTACTGCATATTTTGGTTTATTTGATTCTATTAGTAATTTTGTCCTAGTTTCTTTTTTTTTCCTTTTTTAATTTTACCGTTTTAATGATCATAAAACTGAAGTAATATTTTGAATACGAAAATACTTTGTGTCAAGATAGATACACATTGATTTCGACTTCTTAAGCTCGGTTAACCCATCACTCCAGGGTATTTTCTTGCCTGTGCTGCCGGGGACGAATTACCAAATTTACAGTACAAACCGGGAAATATACAGTTAAAATCTTTTAATGTATTTTGACTATATAAATTTCGCTAAACGTTGTATCACATTATTCTTGTTTCATTTGTAAACAACTGAAGTAAAATGTGGCACGCATGGAGTGATTTTCCGGACGAAGAAAATAATCTAATATTGTAGGAGAACATATTTTTAAGATTTGTATAATGTAAAAAAAATATATACATAAATTATTGAATAATAAACTGTAGTAATTTTATTATTAATTTTAATATTTGATTTGTGGTTACTGTTTTAAATTTGGTAATTTGGAAAAATTGTGGATACCTCTCTGTGTGCTTACCCTTGCAAATCTTTTAAGCAAATACATGCTGTGATGGGCGTAAAAGTCAATGTGCATTTATCTTGACACAAATTATACAATAATATTATTTTCGGCATTTTTGTTTTTGTGTCTCATCGTTGAAAATAATGTCCATGCAATTGAAAGAGCTTGTTTTAAAATTTAAATGATGATTTTACCTTAATTTGACAGAAAATGTTTACAGCACATAAACTCAGAAAAGTAGTCCAAATAAGAGGAAGTTGCCAGTATAGTCGATGCAAAGATATTGTAACTAGAGGAGTAGAAGCTATTAACAGAGGGTAAATACAGGTCTGCAGGGTGTTTTCGTACCTAGCGTACTGGCCCGTATTTAACACTAATCTCGATAGGTATTTTAGCTAATTATAATTATGTGAAATTAAATTTGAACTTAATCTTATTTGTTTGTTGTTCTGTAAATAAAGTGATATAAAACTGAATACATCCCCATTTTTCTACCTGCACTTGGCTTGGTTATTCCTTTGCAAATCGAATGGTTAACTTTTAGGTTTAGCTCACAGTATGACACGCAGTATGAAGCATGATGTAGCTATAATATCTCTGCGTCTACTATACAAGCCATAGGCGGGAGTAAAAAAATAGATTATATATTTTTTATTTATTTTCCTTTTTAATTTTATCTATAATAAAACCACTACTTTGTATACCAAAACGAATAAAATATGTGCTTATTTTAACTTTCTTTTCTAATTCCGTTTCATAATGTTAACTTTTTGTTTGTACTTTGAATGTCAAAATGACATGTTTTGCATATTACACTTCAATTTCAGAAATCAGTATCAGAAAATAAAAATTTAAGTAATAAGTATCAATTTCAGATTTTTTTTTTGAATTTTAATGGACACAAATGTAATTCCTGTGGTGTACTCTCCAATGAGTGCCCGTGGGTAAACACCCTGCGTATAAAGCAGATTTACATTCTGGGTACTATGCCGTAATGATATTTTTTTTATATTTATTATTATTTTCGAAAAAAGTAACATCCATTTCAGTAAATGTAAATTCAATTTCAGATTCCATTTTTTTACAAAAAAATAAACTTCAGCATAGGTTGTTAATGTCAAATATTTCAGACTGTCACTTTTATGTTGAGGGCAATGAAATTGAATTAACTTTTTCTGAAATAGAATTCACATTTTCTGTAAATGATTTTACTTCTACTCTAATTGAAATTGAAAAAGTATGTTAATTTTGTAAAAATGAATTAAACAATTTGAGTATATTATCTAGTAATCTCCTCGCGTAGGAACACGCGTATAAACATAATATTCCGTATATTAGTAGTAAATATAGCATAACAGGCCACGTATCCATGTGGCTAAGAATAACTTTGTGTATCACTTGCACCCACCTCGTGTGCGTGCAGGCTACCTTCACAGTACGAGTCGAGCACAGAGCACAAAATCACAACACAACGCGGTCACGGCACGACAACAACGAGCACGAGCACATGTCCGGAGTGATCAGATGAGTGCGAGTGACAAGCCGCGGTACGTGGGATATGCGGTGCATAATCACACACCCCCGCCTTCCTCCCGTGCCGACCGGAACGGGACGGACACGGCAGGTGACATGGGAAATGCCGAAAGGAAGGAGAGAGATACAGTACAGGTGGTGGAATTGTGGAATGTATTGGATATTGGAACTTTGAGGAATTTATTATAGTAAATTAATACTCGTATAAATATATTATCATACCTATAGACACAGCCAGAGGGACAGTTTAAGGGGTTAAATATCGTTTTCTCCATTAAGGTAAATTTTTCTATTTCGCGTTGTGACAAATAGAGTTAACTATTTGAAGATGTTATCTGTTATTCATTTTGCATTCCAAGTTCTGAAGCAATGATTCATAGGTTGTTGAGGATGTTTTGAAGTAAACAGCTGATGCTTATTTTTCTCAAGGGATCTTTTCCCTTCACGTCATTGGTAGTAAGTTTTGATTGGTCTCTGCTTTCTCCGAACTTTGATCAGTGGCGCACCCAGGAATTTGGATAGGGGGGTGTACTATAAAAAAGACAAATTTAATTTTCTTTTATAAGCACCAAAATTTGGGTGAGGCAAGGCATCCAGGAAAAAGGCACCGCAGGCTTTATAATTGAAAGTTACATTTTTGCAAGGGATGTGAAGCTGCATGTTTTCCCCCTTTCATGTACAAAAATAAATTGCCAGGTCACAGAACATTTAAGTCAAGAGAATATATTTAACGGATTTGCCTCCTTTACCAATATTTATTAATGATGTACTAAGATTAGGACAAAGCAAAGATGGTATATTTGATTGTGCAACGAAACATGATGATAATTTACGGAAATTTCTATTATTTTTAGTTCTTTTGGGATATACATGTGAGCTACCGGAAGTATCCACGCGAGCTACCGGTAGTTCACGATCGATGGTAGCGACCCTTGAGTTAGAGCATCATACTGTAACGTGGAACGCCCGCCGTCGCCGCCGATGTAAGCGAGTATCTATTTATAGCGGTGATGTAATTGCGCTAGGAGCCGGGCGATGTAAACAAACTGGTCGCGACGTGTTTATTGTATATTCCGTAACTTAACCGCGATGACCAAGGTTCTGGTTATGCGTTCCGTAATGTAACCAAAACATAATTTCAGGATCGCGGTTCAATTTCGGAATGTGGTTCCTGAAAGTTTTGGTTACTTTTTCTTGACCACGACGACCACAAATTTTTTGTGGTTGTTTTGGTCATATTCTTATTTCTTATAATATAATAAATAATATTGTATAAACATATAATTACTACACACTATATACTGGTACGTATAATATTTACGTTAGTATAAGAAGAGACAAAAGTTATGTTGTCACTTATTTCTAATGACACAGTGGTTCCCTGCTTTACCGACACAAATTAACCAAGATGTTCCGAATCACAACCACTTTTCAATAACCATAACCTGACCACTTCAACCATAACTACGGTCGTGTTTAAGTTACGGAATATACTATTAATTACTTGCGGTCGCCTGAACCTTTTGTGTTCATTTTTATTATGTGGTCGAACATTCTAGGGCTTTTCTAGAAGATAATTGCAGCTGTATAAAAGGGACGTAGCTATGCTCGAGAGTTGGTTAGTTCAGTTGAGTCCCTGATCACACAACATTAGTTATGTGATCGGGGGTTGACTTACATAGTCAACTGAGTTAATTACATAGTTCAGTTCCATTAATGAAGACGGACAGACACTTACATTGGTGCAGTTAGAAGATGAAGTTAGTTACATAGAGAGACATATGGAGACATTCTAATGAAGTTTTAGAGAGTAAAGTGTTAGTAAGAAGCACAGCAGTATCGTAATGAGCATATGTAGTTGGTGTCGAGTAGGTACTCGGGAAGTTACTGATATAGTGGGATAGCTGTGGATGTGAATACTCGGCAGTGGTGTTGAAGAATTGTGGCATACGGACAGTCGGTGATACTGAGGCTGTGGAAGATAGACAGAGAGTTACATAAATAGACAGATAGTGTTGCGAAAGAGGTGACTTCTGTCCGAGCAGTTGAATATACAGACGCTGTTGAGTTATTTCAGTATATAGACGCTGTGGAGGTCGGTAGGCGGACAGTTGAACAAGATATAAGTATATAGTGATATAAATATAGTGATATAAATATCGCGTAAACAGTCTATAAGAGTCTGCAACAGACCGGCAGTCTAAGATTGGAACGCGCAGTGAAATAAATAATTTGTAATATCGTGGAAATAAACAGTAGTGTTAAGTGGTTAAACAAATTGTGTTAGTGTTATGTAGTTAATTATAGTTCTAGTTTAATTAGTTTCTTTTAATAATTGTATAATATTAGTAATAGTAACTTTCGTTATAGTTTAATAAATATTTAATTTTAATTAATAATAAATGTCTAATATTTACACTTCACCCAAATAAATAAAAACGTTACAATACGCATACATAGCTTCATTTTAGTTGTTCGCGGTACGACCCCGACTGATAATTTCAGACCAGTCCGAATATTGAAGGAACTACTATGAATCAGGAACTAATACGACTTTTCAGTAAGTACATGAATTAGTACGAAATAAATTTGGGATCCTTCGGAGAATTTTACCGTGAACAAACCTATTATCTTTGTTTTTTCTTTTCTCGCCTACCCAGTTGTCTGATCCCTGAGCCGCCACTTCAAGGAGGGGGGGGGGTGCAAGTGCACCCTTGCACACCCCCTGGGTGCGCCACTGACTTTGATTATACAATCGGTTTCAGAACTTGTGATGTCATATGAATAGCAGAGAACATAAATGTAATCTACCAAAACGTTTCTATTTGAATACGACGCGTATAACCGCGCGTGGCTATGAATGAGCGTCCGACGCAGGCTTGCAAAATTGGCCTTTAAAATATTATATTAAATTAACGAAAAGAAAATAGATGTATTTTATTAGCTGTATTTTTTTGGTAGTATTTGTGGTATTATAACGGTACGTACATAAAATAGGATGTAAAATAGTTCATAACTTTTCCGTCTTCTTTTTTCATCTAGAATTTAGAGCAGTGCTTCCCAAACTTTGTTGGTCCACAGAGCCCTTTTTTCTCAGATATTACGGCCGACTCCTCTTGACTTGAATTGTACAAAAATGCATAGAGGCTGACGATCGTGACGGTTCAATTTAAATTTGAATTTTATCAAAAGGAAAAGAGTTATTTTTATGTTAAAAGTGACATTTTATTTGTGAGAAGGAAGTTTGGAACACAATACGAAGCGGAGTGCTCCAAACCTATGAACAAAATAAAATCACTTTTACCACGTATATCATACACTATTTTTTCTGCAAACACTATTTTTTCATTTAAAATTGGATTTCCAATATTTTTTTGGCCTATGTCAAAAATGTTAATTTGTTATTTCATTCGTCATTGCCAAGGTAACTAAATCGCTTTTAATGTAAGTGTTAAAAGTAATAATGGTCTGTCACTTTTTAAGACCGGTGTCATTGTAGAAAAATATATTGCGGGTGACTTGGACATTCTATCTGCTATATTTAGCGAAAATAAGTTATTACTGTTAACATTATATTAGGATTTTGGGTTGCTATTTAAAAGTTTTCTGTACTCCTGCCTTTAATTTTTAGCGAAAATAAGTTATTAGTAAATTTTTGGATTTTGCATGTCTTTTTATATTGTAATTCAAAAGTCTCCCGTAATTTTTAGCTAAAATCACATAGGGGGAATTGCCAGGTCACCATAGATGTCACCTCACAGGCTCTCAAGACTGACCTGGATGGGGCTATGGAGCACTACAGGAAGTAAATGTGGGTAAATTTCATGGCTACGTTGTAGATTAGGTATAAATAATTACTTTGTTGAAGAGTTTCAACGCGAGCAGATGTGTATCTGAGTATTACGAAGTTTTGTTCGATTTTTGAAAAACTGAATATTTAAACGAATGTATTTATCAGTGGCGGTGCGTCAGATCAGGCAGGTGAGGCCAGGCCTCACCTCTTAAATTCAAAACATTTGTAAAATTTTATAATTTTAATTTTCATTTAAAATGTATTGAAGTAATACAAATCTACAATATTTGAACTCACAAACAGTAATTGTTACTATAATATGCCAAATAACCATGCAAATAGTGTAATACATAAGTGCGAGTGAAACGGAACGATTCTACCCTCTCTACGCTCTACATCTACACTACTGCAGATGAGCCAAGCGATGACTTGGCCTCTCTCGTTCCGAGCAGAGCGCACGTAAGCGCTTTCAACAGAAAATGCTTGCTTCAAACAAGTATATTTGTCTTATTTTCAATTAGTTTTTGTAAAAACGATTTAATAATTACTATTTATTGTTACTGTTGTTATTATTTATGTTTTCATAAATTTGAAACTATTATTTATTTCTATTTTATTTGTACCTACTGTTACTTGCCACAGTTATTTAAATTAAACATTTATAAATAATTAAACAATAATAAATCATGTATTGTAGAAATATATAAATACCAACAAGCAAGAGACAAAACAACAGTACGAACTACTTACAACAATGGGAATAATCTAATTGAACTGTTAAGAAAAAAGTTAAATAAATAAATAAATAAATAAATCATTACAATGATTACTTTTGCATCTAATATTTTCACTATTAGTTCTTTTGAATTATTTAAATATAAAAAATATAATCTTTCAAGCGCAAAATAGCCAGATAAAAGCATCGGAATAATAGGTAAGTTGAGAATTTTTTGGCCTCGTTTGAGTGGTGGGGAGAATCCACTAGCTGCTGCTTGGGATTTACGCTACCCGCTACACGCTCACGCCGCACAGTTAGCCAGCTAGCTATTACTCAGTAATATATTAATTTAATGCAATATTGTATTTTTAGATTTTCTGTTTTTGTAGTTATTGCTTATATGCTCACGTCTCGCATCATAATTATAATTCAATTACTAAATGTCTTCTAATGAATAAAAATCAGACACTCATGCACTCAGCCACCCATTAATTTATGATAGGAATAAGTGTATAATGTAATGTAGAAGTGTGAAGTTTGCGACACAGACCACAGGCGAGTGCTGTAATTCGTCCGAGTGAGTTACTTTACTTACATGTTTATGATTGGATAACATGTAGTGTTGAATAACGAATTATAAGATAAAAATAAATAATAAAACTTTACGTTCACGTTTATAGCTATTAACATACCTAGGATTGTTATAAATATCATAACTCCTGTTATGATTCATAACATCCGAGGTTTGTTCAATAATTTATTGGTTTCAGAAAATGAAGACATTAATAAATATTTTTTTTTAAATTCCCTCATTGATGCTTTTTTCAGAATGCTATGATAAACAGAACAATTATTTTGACATATGTCAATATTAGTTTTAGTTAAATTTAACCTTAGACTCCATCTATTATTAATATGTCAATAGGACAAATATTTTATTTATGTGCTTCATTCATAATGTTTATTATTTTAGAATAAAGTAAACAGTGTTAAGGATGATAACACTAACGTTGTTTGTATGTATTATTTTCATTTTGTAGACTGTTGTTGACATGTCAGTATGGTAATAATATTACCGTACAGATACAGTTATTACCTAGTTACTAGCCTATTTTTACTTCCTTGTACAAAGTAAAGAAAGTATTGTAATCGCGAAAAATTTCGGTTTTCAGATTTCAACGGAAATATCCATTTTGACCATCCCTGACTCCATTTTGCCTAATTTCGTGGTGACGTCTGTATCTCGCATAACTCAAAAACGGTAAGCCGTAGAAAGTTGAAATTTTGTATTTAGGACTGCTATAACATCTAGTTGTGCACCTCCCTTTTTGGTCATTACATAATTTCCAGAAGTGGAAATTTACTTGAAGCCTATAATAGATTTTAATGAAAAACTAATTATAAAATATAATTCAAAACTTTTCAAATTTGGTATATAAGACTTTTATGTCAATGGAAATGACAGTAGATTTTGGTTAAAATAGACTAACCGGAAGTGACATATTACCTGAAGTTATTAACAGTGTTTCTTGAATAAAATGGTTTTATTTTGATTTTAGAAATAAATCCTTCAAATAATAGTTTTAGAGAATTAAATTCTGCGTCTAGCGCAACTAATATTATTAAATTAGCCCTTTGCGAGATAAAAAAATTAAAAATTATATACTTTTTGATTTTTGTAATAAAGATTGCTATGGATTAGGACAAAAAAAGTATAAAAAATTAATGTTATGTTAAATTATGGCAATTTTATAATTGGGTCTATACGAGTATTTCATGTTGGTCTTGCGTACAAGGAAGTCGTGTGGTGTCCACATCAGATTTTTGTATATGTTAACAAAGGCTTAATATCCCGAAGCTGATAAATTATTTAAAAAAATGATTCTATGTTCAAGAAAACACTTGCATGATAATTTTGTCAACTTATTTTACTTAAATCACATTTATAGAATAGTGATACTGTATCAGAATATGTCTAGGGTTTCTTGAGATTAGCAAAAAGCAGAAGTCTATATGGGAACTTTATTTTATTTATGTAAATATTAATTTCAAAATTTATTACATTAAATTCTACAATATATTATGCATTGTGGAATTAGCGCCATATATATAATTTCGATTCGCAGCACTAAAATTTTATTGAAATTATGTAGCAAAATCTGAAATAATTTTACTTGCAAATATTGTCATGCTGAAGTATAACAAGGCATAATACACTCGTTCTACATTACTTTTAAATAGCGATGTGCAGCAGAAAAGAATTAGAAATATTTAGTCGTGATGACTTCGTTTGCTCTGGTGCTTTGCTTTCCTGTTATCTTCCTCTTCTTCGTTAACAAAAAATGTGATGTTTCACAATATTTGAAATTTCCCAAACACTGGAAAAAATTCTGGGAATTGTTTGATATTTTCAATTCTTCACTTTTTTTAATTAAAGAGTTTTGCAACAAATTCATGAAAAAAAAAAACAAATTCTTAAACTTTCTGAATGCCATTAAGTATCAACAAATTTTGTCATAATGATCTATTAATTGTATACCTTAGTCCTTAGTCTCTTAGTCACTTCCAAATGACAAATAATTCTTCAGTTTAGAATTATTTTTTGTGGGTTTTGGATTAATGAATTATAAATACAAAGATTAAACCAACTATTATTTCTTCCTTTTTTGTATGTACAATAATCCGGGAACGAGAAAGTGAACGGAAACAGAGATTTTGACAACACATCAAAACTTTTATTTGATGATGAAACGGATTGAGATTTAACCTCTAAAATTTACTGCAATTGATTAAACAAAATTTGACTAAAATATTTTTATATTACTATTTGTTCCACAGCCAGAGAAAATGAGGTTGGAAGGGTGATTTTTTAAAATTCTTAATCATTTAAAAATAATGTTCGTACTTACTATTTTGCAAACATACCTACTTAATTGAGCACTTACACTATTACGAGTATTAATTGATTATAGAAAAACACAAAACTGTCTAGTTCGTTGTATATAGATTCATAGACATATAATTTCTGCTTTTATTGTACCTACCCATCATATACTGATAAATATTTTTTAAAAAATAAATGCTATCACTTTTTTGTTAAAAATAATAAATTGAAACATAAAATTTCTATGCTACAGTACCTCAATTTGATAAACTGATAAGTTGCTTTATTAAAAGATCAAAAACGAATGAATTGACAGAAGTTTGATTAGATAAAAATGACGTAGTGAATATTTTCTAAATTACTATTATTTCATAAATAACAAATGGATTAGAGACTAATTTAACTTAGAATGAATCACAACAACGGAAAGATGAAATCGTGTTAGTGCAGTAAAATGTGGATTGAAGGTACAAATAAATATTCAAATGTATTCAAATACTTCATGTCGCTAATGACCAATATAAATATCCATTTCCGTATACACAATGATTCACATAACTAAACGCCAATGTCCTCACGACACGAATTTGAATGTAAATATTGGCTTACTATAGGAAGTTGTAAATTTTCTGTGTACCACTAGGTATAAACCTAGTATATGAACATATATTTTACAAATCATAAAAAAGTATGATAAATATTAAATTGCAAAATAATATTATTTTGATTTATTATTTTACGAACAGTTTGATAATATTATTAATAATTATTAATGTGCACATTTTTTGTATATTATGAAATTAATTTCATCTAGATACCTATTTATTTTTCATGATAATGTCATATTGAATATATCTAATAAATTATGAGTAAAAATTTATTTCTAGATAAATGAATTTTATAATAAATGGAACAGTATAAGTTAAAAAAAAATATTAATTACATAATAATAAGTTAATTTTGTTTTAATTCTACAAAAAAAGTATTGTTGTGAGTGAGAGGCCACTTTTGCGCAAGTAATATAGTTATTTATGTTATAAGGCTGAGAAGTGAGTTATTACGGTACGAGTGAGTAGTTTACGTATGAGGCGACTAAGGAGCCGAGTCAGGAATTTCAAAATGAGTACCGTAATATTATTTCACAGCCGTATGGCGTACAACATTTTATTTCATTCTGTCTACGTATTTTAAAAATTAATATTAAGCGCCCACACGGTACAAATATGTCATCATCATTACCGATATCTGCATACAAAGCGGATTGGCACACCCAGCAATGGATAATATGCCGTGATGATATATTTATTTTATTTATTTATTTAATATTAATTCAAAAAATATCAATTTAACTTAGGTCACATGATCTTTGAATTTGTGACATTTGCGTTATTTGTATTGTTAGTCTTGATTATCAAAAATGACAGCTCTATATTCTTTTGGTGATATTTGTAGGTAATTTATCGAGTAAAATTTCTACAAAATATGCCGAGGCTGAAACTTGTTCCCATCAAGTTGTCGAAAAAGAATACCGGTTATTTTGTGATTGGCGAAAAGTATACAATTTTTTATTCGTATAAGCGCTCCACGCTCTATCAACATCAAGAAGTTTCCACCACCACAGTAACTACTGGTTCTTATTGTACCATATTAATTGTTCGTAAGTTTCAAATTGTGTTATTTCAAATAAATTTGTCAGAAATTGAGTTTGACGTTTCTGGTTTCTTTTTGTTAAAAATAAACATTCCGCGGAATGTTTCCAGGTAACACTTCCTGGCCCAGGTACTGTAATGTGTCATTTCCCGGATTCAAAATAGCCATGTAAAGTAGTACACAGTCGACAGTACGAAATAAACTGTTTTCCCATATTAAACGTCTATGGCCCGCTTATACCAGGAATGAGATCTATCAGTACTAGTGTAAAAAAATAACAGCGTATTTCTGAGAATATTTTGAATACAAATTGCCATATGAACATAGGTCCTATTCCTTTGCTTTTAGTTACGAAATTACAGGGGATAAAAGTTTTATATAAATATTTCTAATTTTTAATGGCACAAAATTGACCCCTGTGGTGCAGTCTCCACGCCATCAATGAGTGCCCGTGAGGTGACGCTTGGTAAATGTACAAATATGTCATCATCATTACCAAAATCTGTGTACAAAGCAGATTGGCACACCCAGCAATTGGTAATATGCCATGATGATATATTTTCTTTATAAATTCTTAAAGTTTTATAAAAATCAGCAATTTTAAAACAAAAGAACAGAAAATGAAACAACGCAATTTTTTAAAATTTATTCTTTGGTTAAACCAGCATTTTCCAAATAGATGGATAAGACGTGAGGGTCCTGTACGATAGCCCGTGATCTGATTTAAATCTTCTAGATAACTATATTTGTGGGTACTTGAAGCAACTTGTCTACATTGTTCAAGTGAACACACGCAACCAGTTATTAGAAAGAATAATAAAGAACTTTACTGACATTTGTAACAACCCAAATACAATTTACGGAGTTCTTAATTTCTTGAATCGTTGATGGCAAGTTTGCAATTGTACTCAACAGGCACATTTTGAACACTTAAGAAATAAAATAAACAGAAGTATGTTGATTAAATTTCTTTTAAAAATTACTGCTATTTATAAAATTTTGATCCCATGTAATTCCGCAGGTAATCAAAAAGAATAGAATCTATGTTCATATGATATTCTTTAGTTTATTCAAAATGATATGAAATATACGTTATTAATATTTTTACACTGAACTAGTTCTGATAAACCTTACTACATATATTAAAATAATGTGGAATTATACAGATTAAATTTTGTGCTCCAATAAGTAAATACATATTTGTATAACGTCGTTTAAATTGTCTATAAATTAAATTTAATTATTTCTCTTTATCAAATCAAAATATAACATAAATATTATTTAAGTACTTATGTTACTATTTTAATAATAAATACGAACACGCGACAATATTAATTATATTTTAATTACATGCACACATCCACAAATCGATTTACAAAATTTATTTTTATAAAAAATTATATTGATTTGCATGTTGATATTTATTTTAATAGAATAACAAATAGAAGTAGGTAAATATTTTTAAATCGTGTTTTATCCTATTCTTCAAGTTTAGAAGGAAACAGCTATAAGCTTTCACCAGCGGTTGTTGTGGGTTAAACAGTTTCAAAGGGTGCATTAATGAAAACTTTTGTTTAGTCTACCGTGTATATGAAATGAATTTACTTTAATTTATTTTAAATGAATTAAATTAAGTATTACTTTTGGTGTGTTGTAGACGAAGAACATTTTTTTTAGTTAAGAATAGAAAATATAATATCGTATTTTAAATAAATTTATTAATAATTACGGATGATATTACTATGATACGTATAGCGTATAGGAGAATTTCCTAAATCTAAATCGAGAATTATTATCCTGAAACTCTTTAATTATCGCTCGTCTGGGCCCATTATAATCGTATGATTCCAAAATGTAGATTAATATTAAATTAAAACATATTGGCCCATATTCTCACATCTTGAAATAGCGGTACTTCCGATAAATCGCATCTTTAACAATCAAATGTCAACTTTAATATCAAAAATTAGAGAAATAAAGATAAATTAAATTGTAAATATCACTTAATTCAAATACTATAGGTTTAATGTACAAAAATATTATACTTATTCTTGTCTATTCATAAAATTAAATTTAAAAAAAATCGAAATAGCACTACTTCAAGAAGTGATAATACAGGCCATAGATATTCAGGCCTATTCTGCAACTCAGCAATTAATTTTTAGCAAATCGTTAAAAATTTTACCAATCAACTATGTTGACAATAAAAAAACTGAAAGTTTAGTTGACAAATCGATATCTAAAAAATAACAATTTCAACCTATTGCAAAAAAACACTTTGTTACATAAATAGCTTAATTTTCGTGCATTAAAATTAAAGGCAAAGGGTATTCAAAAACGAAATCATATTACAAGAAGTATTTTTATGATATCGCACACAACAATCTCATTGTTTAACCGATAAGTAGAGGACAGATCGAAAAGTTTCTACAACGAGCAAAAAGTTGGCGTTGCGCGGATGTTAATATATTTTGAAAGCGTAAGCGTGATCTTTCAAATAATTACTGTCCAAATTGACAAAACGTACATAAACTATAACCGTGAGTCTACAAAAGTAAACAATTTGGGCATTTTTACCTTCCGTCACCTTTAGGTAAGGAAGGTATTGTCTTTGGTAAAAAAAATAGGTGGTGAGTTTTTGATGAATAATCACGTTTTAGGGTCCCTAGAATACGATTTTACTATTTTTACGATAATGTCTGTATGTGTATCCTTGTGAAGAGCTGATTAGATTTTGGTTCTAATTGGTCAACCGGTAGTACCTTCATTTGAAGATTTTAACACTTTTTCTTGAAAAAACGATGTTAAATATCATTTTTATAAATATTAAAGAATATTTTATTCTCTATACGATTTTAATGCATTCTATACTTCATATTAAATGGATATAGAGTTAAAAAATTATAAAGAAATTAAATATCATATATATATATATATATATATATATATATATATATATATATATATATATATATATATATATATATATATATATATATTAGCCAGCTATGCTATAATTCTGGAAACAGCTACTAAATTAAGATAATTCTGATTGAAAGGTGTCAGTATCAAGTGCAGTTGACAGTATGTTTGTGTTATAATTTTACTGGAAATATAGGATCTATTATTAGAAACTTTTTGTATGGAATTGGTATAAAATACATACAACTGTCTTAAGGTAATGTATAAGAAATTGAATCTTTTGCAAGGAATTTTGTGTATGACCTTTATACAAAATACATAGAACTGACGGAAGGTAATCTGCTGGCCACAACAGATTTTTTAAATTATGAACAAAACGAGTTTCGTGCAGTAATAAAGCATTTCTTTTTAAAAGACTAAAATGCAAAAGAAATTAAAACGGAGTTAGACGAAGTTTATGGTGGGTCTGCTCCGTCCTATGCGAAAGTTGTAAACTGGATTGCTGAATTTAAACGCGGTCGATCAAGCGTAGAGGATGCACCATGTCCTGGTAGCCAAAAACAACTACCGATGTAGGAAATGTCAGAAAAGTACACAATATCGTGATGAACGATCGCCAAGTCAAGTTGCGTGAGATAGTAGAGACAGTAGGCATTTCATATGACCAAGTAAATCATATCTTGCATGAACACTTGAACATGAGGAAGCTCTCTGCAAGATGGTTGCCACGTTTGCTAACAAACGACCAAAAGCAAGTTCAAATGTCCATTTCTCAGCAATGCCTAGACATGTTCAAGCGCAATACAAAAGATTTTTGCGACGTTTTGTAACTGTATATGAAACCTGGATACACCACTACATTTCAGAGACCAAAGAACAATCAAAAGCCTGAATAACATGCGGTGAACCAACTCCGAAGTAGGCAAAGATGATTCCATCAGCTGGAAAGGTGATGGCTACCGTCGTTTGGGATTCCCGAGGAATAATTTTTATAGACTACTTACAACATGAAAGAACAGTAACAGGCCAATATTAAGAGTCGTTATTAGACAGAATGAACAATAAAATCAAAGTCAAAAGGCCTCATTTGGCAAAGAAAAAAGTTTTGTTTTTCCAAGACAATACACTAGCTCACAAATCAGTAATTGTAATGGTGAAACTGCATGAATTATTATTCGAATTAATCGAGCATGCACTGTACTCGCCAGCCTTGGTTCCTTGCGATCTCTTTCTGTTTCCATACCTCTAAAAATGGTTAGTTGGGAAGAAATTCTCATCGAATACTGACGTCATAGAAGCTGTAAATGGATATTTCGAGAGTTTCTTATTTTAGTGAAGGAATAAAAGGTCTTGAAAACCGTTGAACAGCATGTATCGAGTTGGAAAAGAGTTGTAGAAAAATAAATATAATTTTGCCCCCAAAATTTATATTTTCTATCTCGTTCTAGAATCTTTCCGATGTTTGAAATTTCATACAAAATAGAGGCCAATATAATCTTTACTAATTGGTATTACTTGTTATGAATTATTCGAAAACTCAGTCGTACCGCATTTATTCGTACAAAACCAGTGTTTCAGTTTAGAGTAAGTACAACCATACATTATTTACATAATCACAACACCCAACTGTAGGATATTTAAAGGTTTCGTGTAATTATTATCACATCTACACCAATAATAGAGAAATTCACCCCTAATTTACTATTATTATTTGCCTAATTATTTCCCTATTGATATTTATTACGAAAACAAAATGGTATAGATTTATATTTTGTGAAATAAAACTTATGGAACAATTATTATAGACTTATGACATAAAACTTATTTCATTATGTAAACGAAAATAGGTATTCTTGTTGCAGATATCCTAAAATTCAAGAGGCGTGTCATGTTATGGATATACGTGGCAATGTTAGGACCTAAATTAGTTAATACGAAAATAAAATTCGTAGTTCAATTTGTTCTTGAATTTTTCAATATCTGTAATGTATGTATAATTATTTAATACATTTTTGATTTATTTATATTGGACCTGACCCACAGGTGACACAAATCACTACAAAGAATTTGGTTGTAAATATAAAACCTGTATTATAATAGATTTTGAAATAAATAACTTTGGTACTGTTTTAGAGGTTAAGATATAACAAAATTCAATATGAGTCATATTATATGACAATGAAATGAATCAAAGACATACGTTACATAAAATTATAACATTTTTCTTCTTCATGTGACGAAATAGCTCGCATACGTTGAATATTTAATTTTATTCCAACAATTTTTATCGACATTTTAAAACCGCTAGTGAAATAATAGTATATTAAGATACAAGTTTCATAAGACATGATTTTAGCGCACGCGTCATTCTTAGAAACGAGCGGCTTGCCGCAAGTTTTCTAAGGGGACAAGAGCGCTGAAATGTCTTATGAAACGTGTATTTTATACTATTTTTTTCTATTTTGGTCATTTTTTCAAAAAATGTACGTTATTTCATGTCCAGGAATGTTTAATTTCGGCTGTATAATATGTACTTTATGAAACTCATTTGGATGTCATAAAGAAGTACTTTATAACATCTAAATGGGTTTCATAAAGTACATATTAAAGAACCAAAATAGAAAAAATTCTTTAAAGCGGTAGTGAAATAAAATTGTTTATAAAACAACAACTTTAAGTGTCCGTATCCAAGGAAATAAATATGACTTTATAAGGCAAAATTAAATAAAAGCAATTATTTAAATATTTAAAATTATAACATATGCATGGAAATTTATAAATCATAAAATCAATGATAATTTACTCACCTCTATGACGACGAATGCAAATAGATAATTTAATTATTAAAGTATTAAATATTTAACATTGTTTATTTTTTGTGTAATTTAAGTTTCTTTCATAAATTGTTATTCAGGTTATTTTTTTTAAGTAAATATAAGTTTTCCTATACAGTCGTTCTATTTTTGTCGCACCTGACATATCCGTATTCAAACACATAAGTACTTGTGACATTTAGTACGATACTTTTGAATTACTCATCTTACGTTCATAAGGTTTCAGAAAATGCCATCTTTACATTATATAAGAAGTTTGAAAATATATTGAATACTTTTTTAAAATATGGGAAAGTATTTATTATTGTTTCCTACAGTCGATCTATTTATGTCCGATACTGAATAATTATATCATATGTTTCAAGAAGTTTATCTGAATTTCCAATATCGTGAATTGGGGATCATTGAGTTTATTTTGCTCTCTCATGTATTCTATCATTGTATTTAAAGTTGGTGAAAAAAATAAATTCCTTAATATTACGTAATATGTCGAAGACACAAGGTGTTTCAGATTTACAGGAACGACAGCGGACATCCAACGAAGACAGGCGTATCAGGAGAAAATGCAGCAGATTTGCACCTCCAAATCAACTGTAACTTAAGTACTAAATCGTTGAAATATACAAAGAGGCTATGATAACAAGAACAAAAGCGGTCGTCTACGTTGCACCACTTTTCTTGTTTACAAATGTCTTACAACGCCGTACATTGCAAAGAAAATATCGACTTCTGGTTAGCCTAATCCATCTATACACCATATGCCGTCACCTACAGTCCGCAGTACAGAATGGACGGCGACCGATGACAAAGCTTTTCATTTCTGCAAATAAACGTAATTAGCGAGTAAAGTGGACTAAAACACATGAGAACTGAATTCCTCTGCAGTGCTCTACCCATCGGTCATTCTAGAGCGACGAAAGTAAGTTCATGTTGTTTGTTAGTGACTATATAAATTAGATTCGTCGACATGAAAGCAAATTTTTCAATCCCAAATGTCAACTACCTACTATGAAGCTTGATGGCGGTTCAAAAATGAATGGCTTCCACATAGGTTGTTGTTCATTCAGTCCTGTGGCCTTTGGATGACGGAGTAGATTCGTATAGATGGATTAGTCGATATATGTTTCTTCCTGCTGCATGTGCGAAAGCTGTTATGATCGACGAGCAAAATAGTGCACATGGTTAGCCGTTTTTCCGGTTCTCTTCGATAATTTTCTGTTGTCATTCCTCTAAACGTAGAGCACTGCGTGCCTTAGCCGTATTACAATATAAAATACTAAATAATACTAATTTTTTTCGTTAGTAACTATAAATCTAATGATAGAATACGCGGGAAAACTAAATACACGCAATAGTAAATTCAACAAACAATTTAAAACAGGTAATATACTTTGTAAAAATTCAGCATATTCATTATGTGTAAGGTCAATTTTGGGTGAATCGATTTATTAATTTTAATGATTGTGTAAAAGCACTTCCGTATGAACCAACACTTATTAATATGAATAAATAAATATCTAAAAATCACAGTAGTTTGAGGGGAAACAACATTTTTGAAGGATTGAGGAAAGGGGCGCAGCGTAATAAGACACTTTTTATTAATAACGGCCATTCTGGCGAACTTCTCCGCAAACCAAATGCATTCCAGTGTATTCTTGATTAGTGAAAGTAACAAGCATTTCTAAATATCTAAGTAGTGTACCACTCATTGCAAATTAAACGCCATTTTGGAACAACTTGATTTTTAGATTTTAATTTAAGAAGCTGGTTCGTAATTGGTCGGCTACAGTCCCATAACTTTTACAACTTGACAGACTGTGCAGAATATGTTTCAGATTATAACTTTTTAAAGTTCTCTTTATCATGCCATAAACCATGGCACATTACTTACATAACACCCTGTATTGAAAATAAAATGGTAAATTTTTCATTTAGCCATAGTTTCTCCCCTATTAATTTTAGAACAAAAATATAAATGGGATCAGGTAATTTTTTGACTGGGAGGGATGATGAAAGAAAACAATTCACTGGAGATCAGTCAACTTTAATCTCAACCCGACTAGTTTCGACACCACATGTGTCTTCCTCAGGGGATGAGATTTAACAGTTTATTGATAATGTAAATCACTTAACAATTACATTATCAACAAACTGTTAAAACTCATCCCCTGAGGAAGACACATGTGGTGCCGAAACTAGTCGGGTTGAGATTAAAGTTGACTGATCTCCAGTGAATTGTTTTCTTTCTTCAAAAATATAAATATATAAGATTAAAAAGTGCATTTAATGAGATGATCTTTTAATTTATGTCTTTCTCGTGGTAGGAATGTATTATCAATAAATGTTGGCTCATTTCAAGGAATGACTCCCCTGCATACTATATTTGAAGCGAAAATTCGAATAAGTAAGTCCTAGAACTATTAACATTTTTAAAAATCAACATTTGACTTTGATTTTATCGGGAAAACGGCATTTCTTGTATTGAAGCAGTAGTCAAAAGTATCTTACTCTACGGGGCGGAAATATACGGATACACAGAATATAAACAAATAGAAGACATGCAGGTACGGGACATAAAGTGGATTATGGGCCTGGATAGATGCATACCAGGGTATATATAGTAATGGAAGAGATGAAAGCATTAAAAATTAGAGCAGAAACAGGAAAGAGAGCAGTAAAATACGAGGAACGAATAAGAAATAACAAAAATTCAATTCTACAAGAATGCTGGCGGGTAATAAGACAAGGAGAGGAAAACAAAAAACTAACGAAATGGATGCAAGCAAGAAAAACTTATCACGAAAGAAATGGATATTCCACAGTACAAATAGAGAGGCACGCATAAATGGAGAAAACACATATTACGAGCTATATCAGAGAGACTCAGACATACAACAGCAAGAACAACAATGTAAGATCAACAATTCGAATTACAATAAACTATACAAATCAATCCAAACGACGTCAATACCACGGTATTTACTGGACGAAAAGAAAAATTCCAAGATGATTGCCAAATTCAGATGTAGTAATGAAAAGAGAAACAACAAATACTAGTTGTTAAATGAAGAGAGAAGGTGCAGGCTACGCGGGAGAGAAGAGGAAACTCTTTGGCATCTCAGGACATTGTGCAGAGCGGTGCAGAAAGAAAGAAGAAATGAAAAGGTTCTGTTAGACGACTTAGGGTCTGGACAAGACTGGATGAAAGACGTCATCAGAAAACGGGGGGCTAATTTAATATATAAAATGTAGATTCTAAGCCAATTTGGCAAGAATAAATCTAATCTAATCTATAGCGAACGTGGAATTTTAAGTTTTTTAAAATTTAGTCAGGTTAGTATTCATTTACAATAGACGAACACTTTATAACGACATTTCAATACCGCACAAATTTATGTTACAAACGTCAAATTCTGATTTAGCCTAGCAACCAACCGCCTTAGCAACGAAGACGCCATTTTCTTGTTTGGAAACCTTCGTGATGTCACACTAAACGGGTCTGTAATTTATTTGAATTTTGGCTTCAAATATAGTACGCAGGGAAGTCATTCCTCTTAATGAACTTTTTAATTATTTTTTATATTTCCCGATAGTGTTTCCAAGACAGTAGGTCTTATATACAAATTACTGAACGGTAAGTGATGTGACTCACGTCGGTACGTGATGTGCTTCACTTACCGTTCAGGAGGCGAGACAGTAATAGCTATTAACATACCTAGGAATGTTATGTATATCATAACTGCCGAAGATGTCGGTTTGAAATCCGAGCCCGTAGATTAATAACATCCGTGGTTTGTTCAATAGTTTATCGGTTTCAGAAAATGAAGACATTATTGATAAATACCATTTTTTGAAATTTTCTCATTAATGCTACTTTCAGATTGCTATGGTTAACAGAACAATTATTTTGACATATGTCAATATGACAAATATTCAAATGATATGCTTTATTCCTCATATTTATTACTTTAGAACAAAGTAGACCGTATTTAGAACGATAGGCTAACGTTATCTGTATGTATTAAAGAAGAGCATTATATTTTCATTTTATTTGATTTTCATTTTGTAGACCGTTGTTGACAAGTCAGTATGGTAATAAAATTACCATACAGATACAGTTATTACTTAGTTACCAGCCTACTTTTGTACATGTAAACAATGGAATAATATCCTGAAACCGGTAAATAAATAAAAACAAAAATCAAAGCTTACTTCAAAAATGACAAATACATTTTTTTATAGGTATGTCAAAATAATTTTCAAATCTTATTTTTCTTTTAAATTTTGTGCGTCGATCGTGCAAAAAATAGTATAAGCATCACGAACGTTAAGGAATTACCGATCTCACAAAATTGGGACCTTCGCTTCGCTCAGTCCCCAAACATTGTCTTCGATCGGTAAACTGTCCTTACCGTTCGTAATACTTAATATACTATTAACTATTGCAAAATGAAATGTTACCGCTGTATTTCCCATATAAAAGGGTTTTAAGTGGATACCCGATATATTGAATAAGATGTTTGTTTGCAAAGTGTATTACCAGAAGTAGCAGCAGCAGCATACACATATATCTCTTACTTTTTTAAAGAAATGACGTGCTGCTATTTTTAAACATTTACTAACTCAATTATACAAATACCTTTTACTAGCATTTTACATTTCGTTACAATTTCATTTAAATTGTTTGTTGCGTATGTTGACATGCACGTGGAATACAATAGTATAATGTGAGTAAAAACGTAATGTTACGCCACTGGCAACCTCTATCCTTCCTCTATGCTCTATGTTTCTATCCTGTGTTTGGTTGTGTGCGAGAGGAAGGGAGTGACGAGGGCACGGTTAGCATTGAGTCGGATCGCTCATCCGAAACTGTTTCAGCTAGCAGTCACTCCTTAAATCCATACAATCGTACGGAACGGTAAGCTTACGTCACCCATTCGATCCGGAGTCATTTCGCGCTCATGTTTATCTGAATGTGTGAGGTGTGGATGTTACATAACCTCAAACTACAGATGCAACGCACGTCAGCGCGCCAAATCACTGGAGCCATGCCAAAGGGTGTGTCTGCCTCCTCAAAATATAACATCATCTAATTATTTTACTTACTGGTTATAACATAAATTGTTTACACTTATTTTTTATGAAAATATTGACATATTACATATTTTACATGTAATAAAATGTGATTATTTTTATACCAAAATATTTTGTTTAAAATACGGAAATCTCATGAGACTTATATTATACAGGCTAGGGCACAGGTATGCTCAAAATTTTAGTATCGGAGATCGACCATAAAACTTTTTGGCGGTGAACGATCGACTAGGTATAGGAAGAAAACAAGATGTCCTAAAAAACGAACCCGCAAAAGTTGCCCTGGGGGATAATTTTAGTGGTGTTTCGTTGTTTTAGAAAAAAAATGCATAGGGCACTAGATATAGGCGAAAATGTAAATAATACTGGATTTTGGTTTGCACATCTTAAAAACACTTTTTTTATTTTCTTTCAAATGGCGACGCTAAATTTACTTATCAGTTTTGAATTTCGAGTTGTGATGTAACAGCTTTAATTTTAATATGGACACCATTGAAAATTTTTTTTTGTATAATTTGTCGATGGTCATTTGTTTCAAACAGTTAAACCAAAAGAATTACCATATTTATAGGTAGTTGAGATCATGCAAGCGAGAGCAAACTACAAGTCGCGAGTGTACGAGAACACCTTAAAAATATTTAGCGATCGATTGTTTCAGCACCCCTGGACTATGGCATAGAAACTTCCTTTTTACCTTACGTCATACTTTTATGTTTTTGATCAAAAAATTCGATGGTTAGTTTTTAATGAATAAGCACGTTTTAGAGTTCCTAGAATACGATTTTACTATTTTTACGATGATGTCTGTATGTCTGTGTGTATGTGTGTATGCGTGTATGCGTGTATGTGTGTATGTGTGTGTGTGTGTGTGTGTGTGTGTGTGTGTGTGTGTGTGTGTGTGTGTGTGTGTGTATGTGTGTATGTATGTATGTGAGTATGTGTGTATATGTGTATGTGTGTATGTGTGTGTGTGTGTGTGTGTGTGTGTGTGCGTGTGTGTGCGTGTGTGTGTGTGTGCGCGCGCGTGTGTGTGTGTGCGTGTGTGTGTGTGTGCGTGCGTGTGTGTGTGTGTGACGATTTTTTCTCCAACTCCAACACTACAATTTAAAAATTATAATTCTTTCGTATTCCTTTTCGTTACATCCATGTATAGAGCTGATTAGATTTTGGTTATAATTGGTCAACAGGAAGTACCCACATTTGAAGATTTTAACAGTTTTTCTTGAAAAAACGCTATTAAATATCATTTTTTCACATTTTATGTTATTATAAATATTAAAGAATATTTTATTCTCTATACGATTTAATTACATTTTATACTTCACATTCAATGGATATTGAGTTAAAAAAAATATAAAAAAATTAAATTTCATAATGAAACCAGCTATGAAATAATATTGGAAACAGCTAATATAATTTAAAAAATTCTGATAGACAAATGTCAATGTCAAGTGCGATTGACATAGTGGTGTTATAATTTTATTGCAAATATAGAATCAATTCTGAAACTTTCTACATGCAATTTGTACAAAATACATAAAACTGAGGGAAGGTAATGACTGGAAATATAGAATCTGTCGCAAGAAACTGACTGTGTGGAATTTGTATAAAATACAAAAAACTGACGGAAGGTAATGTGCTGGCCACATCTGATTTTTTTTGAAAGCGAATAAAATAAAAAGTATTACTGATAGACAATATTTATTTTTACATAATGAATGAACTAAAATACAAGTTTTAAATCTCGGAGTTTAAAAAAAACAACGAAAAGTTGGTGGACCCGGTCTCTATGCAACCGATTTATGCAGTTCCTTTCTATTTGTTCCAACATTCGGACTATTTCTTGCAAATTAAGATTCTTCAGCTGAAGCAGGGTTGTAGGGCGGTGTATGTAAACCTCTGCTTTGAGATATCTCCATATAAAAGGCACATGGCGTTTGATTGGGCGAGCGCGCCGCTCACGACATGTCATCTTCGATGTAGAGGAGCCGTCAGGTGTACATTGCCGTCACAACTCTAATGTCATGTGATTTTTTATGGTGATACAAACACCGCCTAACAAACTTCCTTCAGCTGAAATATTCGGCAGGAAATAGCCCGAATGCTGGAACGTGTAGAGAGATATTTAGAAATCGGTTACACACAGAACGGTGGCCACCACCTTCAAGATGTTTTGTTTAAAACTGCATGATTTAAAACTTGAAATTATGTTCTTTCATTATTCAAAAAATAAATTTTGTCTATCGGCAATACTTTTTATTTTATACGCCTTAAAAAAAGTAAGTTTTTTTTCAAACGTCATAAAAATGGCATCTTTTGTGACTTGATTCACAAAGTAGAAATAAAATAAATAAATATCCATAGAAACTATATAGAATCAGCCAATAAGAAGAAACTTGTACAATAGAAATCTGTATTATCGCCCTAAATGTCACTATAACTCACTAGATAACCTAAGAATAAAGTTACTGACTACCCCTCTTATAAGATTTAAATTGAAAACCTATAAAATGAAATATAGACAGTTTACATACTTTTAACGAAATAACAAATAATATAATTAAAGTACAGCAGACGTACAGATTACAATAACAGGGACGGTAATAAAGGTAAGAATACTTCGAATTAAAGTGATACAAAAAGATTATATTGTAGGAAGATGAATTGAAATATAGATAGAAATGTAAAATTTAGGCACAAGATTAACAGAATGAATGAATTACATTCCTTAAGAAGAAAATTATGGGAATATCGCCAAATATTTCTCATCTGAAGCATCAAATAAGAACATATCAAATTGCTCTTTTGTAAGGGCTTTGGATTTTTGGGGAGAATATCCTTGTCCTTGTTTTTTAAATAAGCATGAAGTTTTAAATAATTGCCAATATTTATCCCATGTTTAATATTTATCATTGATTTTATCATTGAATATTGTGACCACATAGTTGAGCTTTTCATTTTAAATTGATTCGCCATTTCCGAAAAGTATGCCGAAAATACGTGTTCAGAATAATTTTTGATGTTTTTTTCATCACACCAATGAAGAAATCTCTTATACGCCGATTCATAGAATTTGCTAGACTTAGTTGGGAACAATTTATCAATAGCAGCCTTCGCTAATTCCACAACTTCAGTGGGTGTACATTTTAATTTTTCAAATTCCAACATTTTCAATTTCACACAAAGAGGATATAAAATTATACAATTCTTTTCAAACGTCAACACGTAAAAATGAAAATTTTCGCTTGAATGTTTATAAGAAAAAGTGAACACATACGAAAGTATCCATAGCAACAGAGCAATTGAAATCCGCAAACGTACCTACTTCACGGAAAATGTTTTTAATAACGTCAAGTTTTAAATTATTTTATTTAAATATGTGCGTTTGAAAAAAAAATATAATGTGTCATTCGGAGTAAAAGTGTCTTTGTGTTCCTCGCACGCAATTGTCCGACTCGCTTCGCTCGTCGTGCAAACTTCCATACTCGCCACACAAAGTATCACTTTTACTCCCAATAACACAATATACTATTCTAGGTCCCACTCTGTATTTACTGGGTAATCTGATCAAATGAAAATGATCCAACAAATGTCTTTCTTATTAAGTTGAGAAGTTTATTATCATTTACTGTCCTATAGAAACTTAGAAATTTTTAGTAGAATACAGAAACGACTCACTCCATTACCTGAACACGTATAATGGAATTTTATGTTTCAGATTATTTATGTTTATTCCTACGAATAGGTGATTATTCCTACTAATCCTAGGTTGAAGTTTCTAAACTTACTCCTGCGATGCAGAGAGCTGGATTAGCATACAAAAGTATACGACCAAGGATCAACAAAAATATAGAGGGCTTGCGAAGATACTGAGGTCTTACGAAAAAAAGGTGTAAGCGTGATGTTATTATATTTCTTCGAGCTACATGAAATGTTGGAGTAACAATGAATTTCCTTCTTCAAGCTTTACGAATAGTTTTTGCTACAACCAATGACGTAGGTAAAAATGGCTTTGCTTTGATAGTACAAAATAAGTAGGTACTTACTACACAGAGTGAACACGAGAAATGGGAACATGGGAAAATAGCGCGATCCCGACACAGAACTCCGATAACAAAAAAAAAAAAAAATCACTAAAATTAAGTGTAAATTGAGTGTAATTTATGTGTAGGTTTTATAAATTAAGTGTAACAATATTTATTAGACTTCCAGATTAACTAAAACCCGGGTTGTAGGTCTGTATGGACTAGACAACAGCATATTCATTTCTTTATGTAACGTTAAGAAAAACTATACACAAATTAAGTATAGATTAAATGTAATCAGTTGAGATTCACCCCACTCGAACTCATCAATTCCCATTTCCGTGAAGTATACTTGCCAAAAAAGAGCTCATAGCAGAAAATACGATTAAAAAATACATATTTTCAACCAAACTTCCATAAAGGATTTAAGGGTAAATTAACTGCAGTTAGGGGTTGTTGAAATTAATTGTAATGGGTGATATTCAGTTATATTTAATGTACACTTAATTCCTTATGCACCAAACAGAACAACAATAAAGGCCGACACTCACTTGAGCGACGCGAAGAGTGGTGAAGAGAAGTTTTTTCATTCAATGTATTCTTATGTTTATAGTCGCCTCGTTGCTCTACTCTTCGCTGCTCCAAAGCGCGCGTATACATATAATAATACATTAAAATAAAACCTTCTCTTCGCCTTGCTTCGCTTCGGTCGCTCAAGTGCGCGTTGGCCTTTAACGTACCTAACGCATAGTTAGGGGTTGTTGAAATTAATTGTAATGGGTATTATTCAATTACATTTAATTTACACTTAAATCCTTTATGGAAGCTTCACGGATATGGGAATTGATGAGTTCGAGTGGGGTGAATCTCAACTGATTAGACTTAGGCTGTGTTGGATGTCGCATTTTGGCATTTAGCATTTAGATCTACTTCACATAAATACAACTCCGAACGGTTTGTATGGGAACACTTCAGTACAAGAAAAATTAATTATACAATTTGATTCAATTTGATGCTTCAGATTAAATGTTAATATTACACATCACAAAGTAGAAGCTAAGAAGCTATTATTTGCCAGTAAATTTGGCATTTTGCACAAAATATCGCAGCGAACATGATTTATTTAATCAGTGCGTGTCAACTTCAAGGCATAGTGTGCTCCTACAAACCCTAAAATCTAATTTCTAAAATTCAAAATAATGACGTTATTTAGGGCGTATCAATTTAGAATTTAGATATTAGGGTGATAAAAGTGCAACATCGAACACAGCCTTACTCTACACTTAAAGGCCTTATCACACTACAATCATATTTCTAACTCTTTTTCTCTGACTTATTTCGTATGACCAACTCGATCTATCACACTGCAATTTCGATCAACCGTTTTCTCTGACTTTTAGTGGATTTTCATACTTGAAGTTGGTTATGATATGGTTGCTTTAATGACAAAATATTTCAAATTTCTTTGACATATCAAAGTATTTCAAGTAAAATGAATGAAAACGATGGAAAAATAATGCAATTGTGGACAAGCATAATAATTATGTGCGCATCAAACAAAAAATGTCAACTTCTGACGTTTCTGCAGTTATATTTTTCTCCGTAAAATTACATTCATGTACTTCAGAGACAGTCGAGACAGTTGCGCATGCGCAGTAGAGAAGTCAGCGATAAATAATCAGAAGAAATGAAACCGGTTCCATTTCGTCTGACAACAGGATCCATGATTTCCTTATAGCTATCACACTGGAGTAAGTCAGCGATTTGAACTGAAGTCATGGATAATGCGTGACTAGTCAGAGATACTACTTCTAGTGTGATAAGGCTTTAATTTGTGTATAGTTTTCCTTAATGTTCATGAAGAAATGAACATATGTTGCCTAGTCCATATAGACCTACAATCCGGGTTTTAGGTGTTCTGGAAGTCTGATGCAGTTAAAAGTTACACATAAATTACACTAAATTTACATTTAATTTTATTTTAAATTAATTTTTTTTCTATCTGGGTCGAGATACCTGGAAAACAGTTTTTCTCAAATAATATCCGTCCCCA
>OY720449.1:70645986-70743486 GCA_963082715.1 Harpalus rubripes | reverse complement strand
ACAAATGATGATTTGTAATAATTTTTTTGTTTGTTTCTTAATAATTTCCAATATTTTCATCACAATAAATTAATAATTCGTCTTTTATTAATGTTTAAAACAAAAGAATGTAGACTTGTTTCATGTACCATTGAAAAGCTAGGTTCCCATTTAAAAAATCATAAGTTTGTGTTACATCTCGGGAATTATTAAGTTTTCAAAAAATCTAATTACGCCATTTTATTCCATTTAAAAAACGGTAAAATTTTTGTAAAAACATTTTTTCTCTATCATAATAAATAAGATATGATACATTTTCAAAATGAGCGAAAAACGAGTTTTTGCCTGTAGTTCAGAAACAAAGGAAGATCGAAAATTCCTGTGGTGACTATTAAACTTTTCTCGAAAAGTTGACCCTGCAATGTGCAAACGGTTTTGCTCTATCATTAATATTACCCAAGATACCCTAAAAAAAAAACATCGAAAATGAGAGCTTGTACTCTGTGGAGTACAAAGTACAGGCTCTGTGAAGATTGGAATTAATAGAACGAATTGGGCAGCCTGTGCGTTTGATACATTCGTGACAGATAGATTAAGCAATTGGAAATCGGTGTAAGTTCAGATTATTATGACTAATATCGATTATATATTAACCGTATGTATTTTATTGATGGCAGAATATGGATTTTAGTCTTCTTATAAATATTTTTCGATGAGTCGGAGGAAGAAGGGGAGTATATTTTAGAAAAGATAATAATTACGCTGAACAATACGTCTGACGGTAGTTTAAAATTCATTTTCGAAAGTATCCTTAAACTTTTGGAGATTTATTATACAAAATTAATCTTGTTCGCGAACTAATGTGGGAAAAAAAATTGAGGACATACGGTAACGGTTTGGAAAAAGATGCAATGATTTTAATTTGAAAATTGAGAAAGCTTCTAGTAGATTAATGCAATAGCGGGAAGTTTGATGTTGGCCACATCAGATTTTTTATAGTAGCCATGGTATTGAATTAAAATCACAAACAAATGTAATAACATTTTACCTGTCAGAAATTATAAAATATAATTTGCATCAAAATAATAATAATTTGTTACTATTCTTCGAGTGAATAATTCTCTATTTTCAGTAATAGTGAAAAAATAATATTTAACATCGTTTTTTCAAAAAAAAACTGTTAAAATTTTCAAATGAGGGTACTCCCGGTTGACAAACTATAACTAAAATCTTATCAGCTCTTATATATGGATGTAATGAAGAAGAATAAAAAAGAATTATAATTTTTGGTATTGTAGTATTAGATATATCGCAGGCGAAAATTTTGTCACACACACACATAGACACACGCCAGCACACACGCACGAAGACAATACCTTCCTCACCTAAAGGTGACGGAAGGTAAAAAAACGCGGTAATACATTCTGTCAATCATTTTAAATGTAACTATGGTAATGACATACGCCCATGTCCACTGATAAAAAACCTCGGTATAAAAATGCATATAGCATGCCAATTTCTATTTCTTAAGAGGAAGAACCAATTTAGAGGAAAATGTCATTAAATTAATTTATCCGGTTGTAATTTGTTACATAACACTTGTTCTACTTTGAGTATTCGTAGTTATTCACTTAAGTGTTAATTACAATAACATTTGCTAATTGAAAATAGTTTTATTTTTCAGGTGATTATTTTAATTTTTATCTCCCGCTAAAAATCACTTACATATTTAGATTTTAATGAATAAGCAGCTTTTAATTTTGGTTCCCGATGAGTGTGACAGTGTAACACCACTTTGTGATCATGCAAATGAAATACAACTACACCACCTATTTTTTTAATTTCCCCCTAAGTTATCTCAAGCCAGGAAAATATTAAAATATCTGTCAGTCAGTATAATAATATAGAACGTAAGCGACAGCCAATGAATCAATTTATTACACTTTTCTACAAGTCAACATCATTTAAAAAGTTGTATTCAAAGGATACCTCTAAACTTTTTAAGTGCTTCGTAAATAACGAAATAGAACTTTAACATTTTCACGATGATGTCTGTGGATGTTTGTATGTGTATATTCGAATAAATGTGTATGAGTGTGCATTCTAATAAATTTGACACTTGTTATTAGATTTTGCTGTTAACTGGCATACCGGCAACCCTGACCCTAAGTAATATTTTGCTTGAAGCTCTAAATAAGTCAATTCAAAAAAGTACGACCACCTTTTTTTCGACATGTTAATGTAAAACTTAAAGAATATTTAATCCTCTATTCCCTATTGCATAGTGCTCTCTTGTAGGTACCTACGTTTACTTTGTTATCGATAATAACAATTTAAATTGTATTATAGGTGGCATCAATATAAATTTAAATTTTGAGTTTATAATTTTTGTAAATAAATATGCGTTAGTTAACGCATTTCATCTTTGTTTACCTAGTAAGTTAAAAAATTTCTTTATCCAACTGTGATAAACGCAATGAATTACATAATAATAATAACACTAATAATAATAATAATAATAATAATAATAATAATAATAATAATAAGTCCGTATCCAAGCAGTCGTAAGTAAATGCATATATTTTGAACAATTATAAAACAATAACTACATACTCCTATAAACTTATTTTTTACATAAATTTGAAATAAATTGTGATTAAAATACCATACACATAAATACTTTTAAACTTCTAACACGAGGGGGGTGCTCTTCACAGTGGCGCAGTCAACGGGTAGGATAATGGGAGTAATGTACTACTCTTATTCATCCGAAAAGTTCCTACATCAGTTTTCGAATTATTAGTTTGTGACCGAAGAGAGAGTACTTGGTGTACAATATGTATACATTTGCGAACACGACGCCAGCGATGATACAGCAACCCAGGCCGTATCAGCCGTCACCAGATATGCTTGACGTATTGCTTGCAATAAATACGTTCTCTGGCGATGGCAGAGTGGAAGAGTATATCCACAACATGGTAGCAGCCAGAAGAGATACGGCTAGGATGATTTTTTTCTCGGTAGAGTAATAGTGTTCAGGCTCAATGGTAAGGCAAGGGAATTGTATTTTGCAATTCCATTGTATAAGCGGCCTACCACTGCCACAGATATGGTGTGTTGGTTAGAAATAACCTATGCACGACGTAACTATTACCATAATCATTTTTCCTGCTTGTACGCCAAGTTTTTATGGTCTAGAATGGACGCACCAGGTCTACGCACCGCTGGCGCTGTTAGATTCGTTGTCTCCAGGGCGTCCGTTGGTGGCACACGGCCACGCTTTTTGCCATGCCAGGAGTGCACGAGTTGCCAGTAGGTCGTATCAGTTGAGAAGAAATTGAGTCCTTGCTGACAACAGAGGATTGTTTTGCGGTGGTAGACATACCACGACCAAAAAGTACGACAATAGCCGTCACAGCGAGTGACAAGAGCGTACAGGAAGGAAAAATGGTTAAAGAGAATTGCCTGCCGGAGAAAACAGCGAATTGTGAAACTGAGGAAAAACACATCAAAGTAGCTGATGAACATGAGGACATTAACACAGTATATGACGACAACCTGTACGAAATAGATCAGCAAATAGTCAACGAAGAGGAAATCGTGAATGGCGACCTGGGCGTGAACCATGATATCGGCTTGCATTTCAGGATCGACGTTATCGCTTACAACAGCGTTCCTAAATTTTTTGAAGTGTCATCGTTGGGGAAAACTAGTACATCTCAAGTATTGTCCATGTCCATAAATTCTAAGTGTTCATCAAGCGTAAAGTGTAGTTGAGTGTGTTCTTCCTTTCCACCAGTCAGTCAGAATAAAGTGTGTCATCGATGGGGAAAACAGTAAGCAGTAGTAGTATCATCATCATCTTCCGCACCCCCTTGTGTTAAATGGTCATTAAATCGGAACGTATAATCACTGGTATAGTATTTCATCATTAAATATAAATGTAAACGTCTTCTCTGATTTTTCTCCGCGAGAATACAAGCATACATGTATGTATTAACCAAATTCATCAAACAAACGAATGATCATCAACATGAGGAATTTCAAAACTGTATTATGGTAACAATTAAAGTAAAAATTTTGAAAGATGACCGATCAAGGTCATCTACGAATTGTATTAATTAAGATTTTGTTCTGTGAAATTCATTAGTGTCGTTTATTGAGTTTTTATGAGGGTACATAAGATTCTAGTGTTATTTTATTATTATAAAAATATATGTTACAATAAAAACATTCAAAATTCAAAACTAAGTCAACTGGTAAGTTTATTAGCAAATGTACAGTCAAATATGTGAAAAATAAGGAACTGACCTAGTGTAAGTGTGAGTGACACTGACAGAAAATAACGTTGTTCGTACGACTATGAATCAAGGTAATAATCTGAATTAAATTTACGTTACAGCGAAAGTATTGTCAACAACGAGCATCGTATTAAAATGGAATGTCCTAACATAGTCGGAACAATATGAATTTTTGAAAGACTAACATGCTATATCTATATCCAATATATGCCAATTTGTTAATTCATTCGTGATACAAATGACCTTGATCGGACATCTTTTTACCTCTCGCTAAGAAAGGTATTGAATTCATGCTAAAAATCGCATATCCAGATTTTAGTGAATAAGCACGTTTCAAGGCCCTAGAATCCGATTATATCATTTTTACGATCATGTCCATGTGTGTGTGGATGTGTGTGTGTGTGTGTGTGTGTGTGTGTGTGCGTGCGTACGTGCGTGTGTGTGTGTGTGTATGTGTGTGGATGTGTGTGGATGTGTGTGGATGTGTGTGTGTGTGTGTGTGCGTGTGCGTGCCTGCGTGCGTGCGTGCGCGCGTTTGTGTGTGCGTTTGTGTGTGTGTGGATGTGTGTGTGGATGTGTGTGTGGATGTGTGTGTGTGGATGTGTGTGTGTGGATGTGTGTGTGTGGATGTGTGTGTGTGGATGTGTGTGTGTGGATGTGTGTGCTGATGTGTGTGCTGATGTGTGTGCGGATGTGTGTGTGGATGTGTGTGTGGGTGTGTGTGTGGGTGTGTGTGTGGGTGTGTGTGTGGGTGTGTGTGGATGTGTGTGTGGATGTGTGTGTTTACGTGTGTGTGGATGTGTGTGTAGATGTGTGTGTGGATGTGTGTGTGTGTGTGTGTGTGGATGTGTGTGGCTGTATATGTGGATGTGTGTGGATGTGTGTGTGTGTGTGTATGTGTGTGTGTGAATGTGTGTGTGTGTGTGTATGTTGGATCCACGATTTCTCAAATACTATAAGATTTAAGACATTTTTAACTACGGGTCCCTCAATCTAACAATAATGGGAAGAGTTGATTAAGTTTTGGTAACAATTGAACAACCGGAAGTATTAGTTACAAGAAAAAATCATCTAAATATTATTTATCGAAAATTTATGTAAATACTTTTATTAAAGAACGTTAAATTCTTTATTCGATAAATATAAATTCATTATTATATATAGATTTAGAGATAAAGAAATGCATATAAAATAATTTGATGTAAAAAATCTCAGATTAAAGTACTTCAAGGCAAGAAATTCAAATGTTTGTAATGTCACTGTCAAAAATATTTGTATGCCACTGCCAAAAATATTTGTACATCATTATGAAGATTATGAAAATAAAAAAAGGTCAACAACGCAAAAGAATATACGTAAAAAAATATAAAAGGAATTTGCGAAAAAATGACGAATATAAAGAAAAAGAAAATTTCAGGATATTGAATATAAAGAAAATGTAAGTATTGTACATAATTTATATTAAAATATCCCATAGATTTTGCGAATATATGTGAAATTTATTTTGTAGGGAGACATGAATATATGTTATTTGTATTTATAGTAATTAACGTATCAAGGGTGTTATAAGGACAATAATGCCTGAGGTCAACAGTGTACCTTCCGAGGGCCTCTGGCCCGAGGTATGTACGTTGACCGAAGGTATTATTGTCCGTTTAACTCCCGTGGTGCGTTCAACGTTTAACGCCCGACTATAATTTTTAATATTCTACGGATTAGGAATCAGAAAGTTTTAATAAAATTTGCCGAGTAGGTAGGCTATGAATGCTTTTGCTTGTTTTTTAGGCTTTGTTCCAGTATCAATATCAATTTATTGACAACATTACCATAGCAACAACTCATAACACGCTCTAGGGTGTTATTTAGTATATAACAACACTGAAAGCAGGGTTGTTATGATAATAATAGCATACCAGTCGGACGTTAAAAATATTTTTTGCGTACAACCAGGTAAAATATCTGAAAGACTTTTTTACTTTACATACATCTTTGCACAATTTATTGTATATATAATATGTAAATGTATTATTTTGTAGTACCCCTTAATTGGAAACTTTGTTCCTGTCGGGTAATTATAAATAAATAAATAAATCTATGTAGCAACCTGGAAGAATTATGAAATAAATCACTCCTAGCAAATGGTGGTACTAAATAAAACCACAAATTGCCAGAAATCAAATTATTCAACCGATTAAAAAATGATGTTAAAATGTACGATGAATGACAGGTGTGATTTGAACCTATTCTGTAACTCAGTGGGTAAATGTTTCTAAATCACGGGCGATTTATTATTTTATTTTAAATCTAATTATAAGCATTCTCGCGCTTCTACTGATTACTTCCTGGAACTATGATAGGCACATTCATATAGCTGTCGAGTGCCTGTTGTTGACTATTCTGGTGCACGAAAAACAATTGAAATCATGATTTAAGAATTTGGAGTATTTACTACAATTATGTCATAACTACAATGTTACATTCAGATTCAGACAGTTGAACTGTGCTATTAAAAACAGATAATATATTGCAAGGGCAATTAGTAGATGTATGTTACCTACACAGTAATGATGTGAATAGTGAAGTGTCATAGGAAACAAACGCACGCTGGACAGCATTTCCTTTTCATTTATGATTTACCTTCGACGGTCTGTTATGGATATCAACAGATTGGATAATACACCGTGCATCCGCATTTGCGTTTTCAACCTAAGCCTCATTGTTGGTGGAAATTTGGATCTATTGTTCAAGGCTGGTTTGTTGTTTGTTTAGACCGTTGCTAATACCATAGTTTTATTCAATCAGTAGAAACGAAATAACTGCACGAAATCTCTACAAGTACGTGACCATTCATCGATGAAATTGTATTACAATCAAGAATCGCGTAATAATTTTTCAATTTTGCAAACAAAGAACACTATTTTTATTCTTTTCAGAATTTACATTTACCTTATTTTATTCCGCAATATTGTTCTCCTGTTTATGTTTCCGTGCAATATAGGTAGGTAAGGTATGTAATTACTGAGCGTCCAAATTTGACCTTCCAGCTTCCAATTTTATTTAATAATAAAAAACAAAAAATACTTTAAATGTTATAATATTATTATTTCATTTTAAAGTACAATTGGTGTCTAAATTAAATAAAAATTATATATATTGCGAGTGACATCCTGTACTCGTTTGATATACTAAGATTCTCTTTCCAAAAATAAGTATCAATCACTCATCCAGTCTATGAACTACGCCAAACAGTAGTTTTTGTGAATACTGTTTCTACTGTATTTTTCGTCGACTTTCTTCGTCCCATATATCCGTATGTCAAGTTCAAAATGAACACTGTCGTTAAAGACGATTTTTTAAAAAAATATTTGTGTGTGTGTGTTTGCGTGCGTGCGGTGTATATATATATATATATATATATATATATATATATATATATATATATATATGTGTGTGTGTGTGTGTGTGTGTGTGTGTGTGTGTGTGTGTGTGTGTGTGTGTGTGTGTGTGTGTGTGTGTGTGTGTGTGTGTGTGTGTGTGTGTTTGTGTGTGTTTGCGTGTGCGTGTGTGTGCGTGTGTGTGTATGTGTGTGTGTGTGTGTGTGTGTGTGTGTGTGTGTGTGTTTGTGTGTGTTTGTGTGTGTTTGTGTGTGTGTGTTTGTGTGTGTTTGTGTGTGTTTGTGTGTGTGTGCGTGCGTGCGTGCGTGCATGCTTGTGTGCGTGTGTGTGTGTGTGTGTGTGCGTGCGTGCATGCTTGTGTGCGTATGTGTGTGTGTGTGTGTGTGTGTGTGTGCGTGCGTGCATGCTTGTGTGCGTGCGTGTGTGTGTGTGTGATTTTTTTCGTCCACGATAACTCTTATAACAAACTTCCAAATATTTTTATTTCCCGTATTTAAGCTTTCTGCATTCATATAAAGAGTTGATTAGACTTTGGGTACAATTGGATAACCGGAAGTGATACTTTACATGAAGCCCATAACAGTTTTTAATGAAAAACTATATTAAAATATAATCCAAAACTGTTCAATGTTTGTATTTAAGACTTCTATATCAAGGGCAACAACAAATTAGATTTTGGCTAAAATGAATGAACCAGAAGTGATACATTACTTGAACCTCTCAACAGTTTTTCGTGAAGAATATATTGATATAGGTATTCCAAAAATTTTCAAATGTGGTATTTAAGATTTTTATAGTAATAAGAACGACATGTTAGATTTTTTGTAAAATTGATAAACCGGAAGAGATACTTTACTTTAAGCTGTGAGCAGATTTTCGTGAAAAATATATGATATAATCCAAAACTTGTCAAATTTAGTATTTAAGACTTTTATATAAAGGGAAGCAACATATTAGATTTTGGCTAAAATTGATAAACCGGAAGTGATACTTTATTTGAAGCTCTGAACAGATTTTCCTGAAAAATAAAGTAATACAATCCAAAACTTTTCAAATTTAGTATTTAAGACTTTTATATTAATGAAAACGACATACTAGATGTTTTGTAAAATTGATAAACCGGAAGTACTATTTTATACGAAACTATAAACATATTTTCTTGAAAAAATATATTAAAACATGATTCAAAACTTCTCAAATTTGGTATTTAAAACTCGTGTATAATTTGAAACAACATTATATTTTGACTATATCTATATGATAAACATGTAATATAATTCGTACTATTTGCATATTTATGTTTTTTTTATAGATTTACGTTATGTATTCACAACAAGGCAGTAAGACATGCAAGTGACCCTTTCTCCTTACACGATGAAAATATTAAACAAATCTTTTAAGTAATACGAGAACTCGCCCAATATTTAATTATAACATTCAAGCCTCATCTGCGAAATGTAGAAATGACATCCGGGTGCCGGACCATTGCTAGCGAAGCCCCTTCGAAACTATACATTTATAATTTCCACCACAATTTTATTGTATTTTTTTCATCGCAAAATGCTATTATTAAAATATTCATGAAATTTCATTTGTTGGATTCATTCTTGTAATCAACAAAATATTCTTTGTTGTAATCACTAATTTTACAGTTATATATTAGTTTTCCATATAACAATGCCAGAGAAATATGCGTTTGTAAGGAGTACGAGTATTTCTTTTACTTTTTTCTATTAAATTTTAGTAGTATATCAGGGGAATATCGATGGAAAAGAAAAAAAAATCAATCAGCTTTCAAAATTCCACCGTAGTTTTAAATGAATAAAAAATATATGATAGTAAATCATAATTATTCTTCGCCAAAATACTACATAATAATTTTTTTGTAATTAATTAATTACTTAATTTGTGCAATGAGTATTCTTGAGTAATAATCATATAATTTGTTGTAATCAATAAAAAAAAAATATATTAAGAGGCTCAATAGAACAATGTGAATGTGCCTATATAAATATTTAAAACAAAAAATATTTTATAATATTTTTTCTATTTCGGTGTTCTTATGTTTCTATGAAAGCACTGTTTATCACTGAAAACACGACGTTTAGAAAACCTACAAACGTACTGTTTATGGCGTCTTTCGTATTCTAGAGGTGGTAGTCATGACAGATGAAATGTTAACACTGTCAATTCTACTTGCAAGACAATATGAAAATTTTACGATCCATGATATCCAGTTCCACGTCGAGGCGAACTGTCGAATATTAAATTTTTAAATATGATTTAGACATAAGTGCCATATACAAATACAACATATGTTTTGTATTGAAGAATGTAAGAACAGCTGTTGCTGTTAAGTCTGCAACGGAGCAGTCGATGTGTTGTCAAAATGATGGAATGTTGTGTAGATCAATAAATTGTTCATTAATGTATTTCATTATATAAAGAGTTTTATTTATGATAATAACTAACACGAACCAGCGATCCCGATTCGTCATTTGATAAATTTACTTTTATTACAAGAAATGTCAAATCAGGTGGTTCATTAATAAACCGGTGGAGTACATTGTAAGTATTGGTTTTCCTTTTCCATAATTATATAATTCTTGATACAATGTTTTAATGTAAACAATCAGAGTCAGTCAGTCAGAATCACACAATATCCAAACTGTCAGAATGTGAAATTTCAAATGTTAGCGGGAAGCGCTACCAACATAACTGACAAAAAACACCAAGACATATTTTTCCTTTCCTTTTTTAAAAAAAATATTTGTAAAATTACCTCAATAGAAAAAATAGTATAAAAAACATGTATCATAAGGCCTGTTAACGCACTCGTCCTTATAAACTTGGACTCGTACGTTAACAGATTGCCTTATGATACTTGTGTTTTAATGTACTATTATATTATTAAAACTATTTTTATTTTTTTCGCAATTCTGTGAGTGAATATTTACTTATATACACATACAATATTACAATGCAACGCAATAATTAAAGAATTGAAATACTCATTGGTAAATGATAGCTACGTTCATATGATCATATGAGCGCTAAATGCGTAATCGATAACTGGATCATTAAAAATAAACGATTGTCATTAATTTAACAATCGATAACAAATAATGATAAAGTTACAGAATAGCACCAATTATTAACATAAAAAATTCCTAATATTAATAAAGAAATAAATCCAATTCATTTAATTCTACTAAATTCGGCACAAAAAAATCTTGTTTACGTCCAGAAACTGCTTTGCGAGTGCCTTAAATTCTCACACTTATCATCATAAAAATGCTATTTCTTTCTAGAATAATCACAGAAATAAGTATTTTAAAATTGTTTTTCGAAAAAGCAGTGTGAATTTAACTTGATTAATTTGATTTGAAAACAGTCGAACGAACAGTCTCATAATGACAAATAAATGCAAATGATATTGTTTTATTCAAACAAAAAAACTAATCGATAATTGGACTTGTGCCATGATGCCATTAAACGAGCACATACGTTGTATTTTTTTTATAAATGCAATGTAGAAGACCTTAAGCTAGAAAGCACATAATTCAACCAATTCAAATAGAAAATTAATTTTAATTACATTAATTACAATAAAAAACTATATATTCCAATCATACCAGATTTTAAATTTTTATATTAAATAATTTGGTAATAATATAATAATAATCTTTATTGTATACAAACTTATTAAGTTATTACAATTTGATGATATGAATGGGAATGAGTTAATTTTTACATTATATTTTTTGTAACTTTACAATTGTTCACGTTGCTTTGATGGAGATGAGATGATGAAAGGACAGTCACAAACATCCAAGCCCCTGGTGGGAATCGAACCCAAGACCCCAGGATCCGAGCGGTGATGGTCGCTTTGAGCGCTGTCGTAACACGCTGCCTCAACTCACTCAGCCACCGAGGCGGCTAAAAATAATTTGGTATAAACGTTTATATATAAATATAAATATATATATATATATATATATATATATATATATATATATATATATATATATATATATATATATATTTATAAAGGAGTTTAAAATGTATACCAAGTTTTTATTCTCTTAATTTATTTTTAACCAGTATTTACACTACTATAACATTAAAACCCTAAATAAATACGGTTTAGAACAATGAACACAACAATAATCACAAATATAATATTAAATATGTATTAAATTCCCGAACCGTCTACCAACTCCTATTATATTCACTCGGCTATCACCGCCCCTCTTCGCAGGCACTCGGGCTCGCATACTTCTTTGGAAACAGATATTTTTATTTGTGTTTAAATGAATGTGGTCAGACATTCCAGGAGTAGAAGCATATGGTTGAAGTTTAATCTAATTACTCAAGTCAGAGTTCGGTGAAATTCATGTACTTCTTGTTAACAGCTCTCAATATTCCCGGGTATGTGGTGTAAATACTTTTTTCTACAGTCTATATACAAAGTAGCCATTTGCGCTCTCATTTGTCAACGCAAAATGTCACTTTGCCGCTCTAGAGCGACAAAGTAGTAAAAACGCTCGCTGTCCAAATTTCTAACTATACAATGGTGAGAAATGTCACTTTTCTACATTCTTAGTACGTAAATTGTTATTGAGAGGAGTGAGTCGTGTCATTGACCTCTCTTACTTTATAAGGTGTTTAAAGTGGTAAATACTGTGAATATTTAGTAAAAACTTAAGTGATACACTTCTTTGTAGTATCGGTTTAATTTGTACAATTGTGCATAGTACTAAAAGTTAGTATGAAAGTAGGATTTGGTGAATTTAGTTTTTTCTCATAAAAGATAGTTTTTTAAATCTAACTTTTAATTAACATGTGTGCGACGCGCGAATACGCTTGTCTAGTGAAGTGACTTTGCGCAGTCTTTACTTAAAAAACCAGGGACTACCAAACAATTGACAATGAGCGCGGAACAATCGGACGATGAACCTAAATCATGTTTCAAATGTAAAGTGGAATTTGAGAATGACAAAATTATAGGTTGCGAAGGATCGTGCAAACATTGGTATCACCTAAAATGTGCAAAAATTAAAGAAAAAGATTTTACAATAATAAGTACGTATAAGGGATTCAAATGGTTTTGTGATAATTGTGAAGAGAATTTAAACTTAATAAAAAGGGAAGTTAAAAAAGCAGTTGAGGTAGCCATTAATAAATGTAATTTAGAAATTGCATCGATGAAAGAAATGTTAATAACTTTAACCAATAAAAAGGTAGATAATGTTATATCACAAGATACAACATATGCAAAAGCATTGGTAAAAAACAATCCTGTGGTAGTCATTAAACCGAAAGTGGAACAGAAATGCGAACAAACAAGAAAAGAAATACGGCAAACTATTAAACCATCAGATCTATCAGTAGGAGTAAATTCAATCAAGAATAGTAGAAACGGCGGTATAATAGTATCTTGTGAAAAAGAAAAGGATACTCGTATAAATAAATTAGAGAACGAAGTTTCCAAAAAATTGGGACAAAAATATGAAGTTAGGGTACCTAATTTAAAAAACCCTTTAATAAAAATTGTTGGAGTCACTGAAAGCTTTGAAAATGAACAAATAATTGACTGTTTAAAGAAACAAAATTCAATGATTACGGAAGATTCACTACTGGTTATTAAAACTAAATGGTAGCGTAATAAGATGTTCAATATAGTAGTAGAAGTAGATCCTAAAACTTATATGAATATAATGAAGGAGTCAAGAATAAAAATTGGGTGGGATAGTTGTAAAGTGTTTGAGGAATTTAACATTATCAGGTGCTATAAATGTATAGGGTATGGTCACAAAGCAGTTAATTGTACAAATAAAATTACATGCAGTAAATGTGGTGAAAATCATAAATATAATGAATGTACCTCTCAGAACGAAAAGTGTGCAAATTGTATAAAAGCAAATAAAGATTTACAATTAAATTTGAATACTGACCACATTGCCTTAGACAATAACTGTGAGGTGTATAAAAGAATCATTAAGAGCCAACAAAACAAAATAAAATATATATAGCAATTAAAGGATATAAAAGGCTCTCATAATATTATTTGCTTAAATGCCCAAAGTTATTTAGCTAATAAAAACGAAATTGACAATCTGCTAAATACAGAGAGATCATTAATAGTTTGCCTAACAGAAGCAAGAATAACGCCAGAAATTGAAGATTCTGAACTTGGTGTAAAAGGATATAATCTGGTTCGGTGTGATTCTACATCAAGACATACGGGAGGAGTGATACTATTTGTACGGTCAGATTTAAATTTTACAGTTAGTGAAAATTTTAGTGAACAAAATTGTTGGTGGTTACTTTCTATTACGTTTAACTATAAAAGTTTAAATTATTTATTAACAGCAGTGTACCGTTCTCCAAGTACTAGTTCAGCGGCCTTCATTTCGTTTTTAGACACTTGGTTTACAGAAAAAGAAACTAGTAATAAAACAATTCTTCTAGTGGGTGATATTAACATAGACTGGCTGGATAAAGAAAATTTCTACACTAATAGAATTAAAAGTGTGATAGACTCGAATGGATATAAACAATTGGTTAATAAACCAACGCGTATTACAAATACATCTCGAACTTTGGTGGATTATGTAATATCTAATGATTTTAGTGTATGTTGTAATGTTAAAGGAACTCCAAAAATAACAGACCATAGTCTGGTTTACATTTCATTACCAGGCATTGAGAACTTAAATAAAAATGTAATAAAAATATATAAAAACATAGATACTAATTTACTCGCTGAAAGTCTAATAAAATGCAACTGGAAATACGAGGTAACAGATATTACTCAGTATTTTGATAATTTATACAATAATTTAAAAATGTGCTATTTAAATTGTACTCAAAATATAACTAAAAATTACAAATGTAATAAAGGTTGGTTTAATTTTACAGTAAAAAATGCAATAATGGAGAGAGACTTGGCATACAAACGTTTTACCTTTACTAATACTAATGTAGATTGGAATGTATATAAAAATAAAAGAAATATTGTAAGTAAAATAATTAAAGAAGAGAAACAAATGTATTATTGGAACAAAATAGATAAATGTAAAGGAAATTCTAAGGTAATGTGGAAAACATTAAAAGGTTTAACATCTATAAATACCAAAGACAGCAATATTAAAACTGTTATATGCAATAACATTAATTACGACAATGTATCTGAAATGGTAAATATATTTAACAGTTATTTTGTTAATAGTATTAAGGCCATTGCACAATCTATTCCAGTGGATTATAATATTAATTCAAAAAGTTTGCATATTCCATGTTCTACTAACTTTAGTTCTTTCTCAGCTATTGATATACACGAATTAAAAAGCATAATTTTCTCTCTTAATAATTCAGGTAGCAGTGATGAATTACATTCAAAAATTTTTAAAGATAATTTTCATATAATTGGTTATCCCATATTAAATTATATCAATATGTCCTTACACACGGGTATTGTACCAGATAAATTAAAATATTCTGTTGTTATTCCTACACAAAAAGTAAAGGGAACGGTTAATGTTGAAGAATATAGGCCAGTTAATATGCTACCCACAATTGAAAAAATACTGGAAATAGTAGTTTATAAACAACTTTTAAAATATTTGAATGAAAATAATATTATAGTCCCCGAACAGTCTGGATTTAGAGCAGATCACTCTTGTGAAACTGCACTCAATTACCTGCTAAATGAATGGAAAATTTCAATTGATGATGGAAATATAATATGTGCTGTTTTCCTTGATTTAAAAAGAGCTTTTGAAATTGTAGATCGAGATATTTTAATTGTAAAAGTAAATAAATATGGAATTAAAGATAAAGCTTTGGACTGGATTCAAAACTACTTGATGGGAAGAACTCAAAGTGTCAAACTTAAAAATGTTTATTCTGATGAATTAAGTAATGATTTAGGAGTACCACAGGGGCGTGTCTTAGGACCACTGCTTTTCCTACTTTACATAAACGATCTACCAAGTGTTTTAAAATCTGGTAAAATACATTTATTTGCTGATGACACTCTCATTTATATGGAAGGTAAAGACATTAATAATTTAATCATGCACATTAATGAAGAATTAGATCACATTTCAAGTTGGTTAAATTACAATAAACTGAAATTAAACCTTAATAAAACAAAAGCAATGCACATATATCCATCACAAAAAATTATAGAAAGTAATATTAAAATTATGATGAATTCACATGACGTAGACATGGTAACTGAAATAAAATACTTAGGGGTCATAATAGATAGTAAATTAAAGTTTGATAAGCATGTTGAATATACTTGTAAAAAAATTTCCAAAAAAATAAACTATTTATCACGAATTTCTAGAGAGCTATCTACTTGGAGTAAAATTACAATATATAATACCATTATTTTGCCGCACTTTATATATTGCTCAACCATTTTGTTTATGTGCAATAAAACAGATATAGATAAATTGCAAAAGCTTCAAAATAGAGCTATGAGGGTAATACTAAAATGTAGTAAATATACTAATTTTGAAACTATGCTAGATTCCTTAGGATGGCTATGTATTCAAAAATTTGTCGAATATAATGTTTTAATATTTATATACAAAATGTTAAATAATAAGTTACCACAATATCTGACGAAGAATATTACTCATGTCAATGATGTACATAATTATGCTACGCGCAGTGCTAATATGTTATATGTGTGTAAAACAAATAAAGTAAGAACTAGTATGTCTATATTTCATAAAGGTTTAATATTGTACAATAAATTACCTTCTGTTGTCAAAGAGGCAAAATCAGTACGAGAATTTAAAGTTAAAGTTAAACAATTATTGTAAATATTTATATGTAATTTATCACGATAACATTTTCATATTATGCATGTATCTTTGTATTTATTTTGTAATATTGTAGCGTAATGCTGTTAATAAAGAATTATTATTATTATTATTATTATTAATGAAAACATTTAGTCAGGAACTAATGGCACTGTAGTTACACATTTACCATCTTCACAACACAAGTCAATCTGACATATAACTGCTCTGTCGGTATATTACATAACCAAATAAAATGTTGTTTTGAGTTTCGTGGAAAATTGAAATCTACTCTTCGGACGTCGACTTGTGAGCGTGTCCCGAGTCGCCAACGCTGATTCGCGTCGCGACGCCGGGCGTCGTTTTTGAGTTACGTGGGAAATTGAAATCTACTCTTCGGAAGTCGACTTGTGAGCGTGTCCCGAGTCGTCAACGCTGATTCGCGTCGCGACGCCGGGCGTCGTTTTTGAGTTACGTACGTGAACAGTTGTGCTGCCACCAGCAAAAGTTTGGCGTGAACGCTTCCAATGGACATCCACTTTTCCACTGCACTAGTTTAATGTACTACCATAACAAATAATTTTTTGTTACGGTGGAGGACCCCATTGTGACGACTGTAGAAAAAATCTTGTGTGTGTTTCGAGCGCAAATGGACATTGTCGATTTCGAGAGAATGCCGCGCTCCTGCGTCGCGCGTCAACAACCTCTCAATCGACAATGTCCCATTTTGCGCTCTTAATACACAAATAGCTATTTACTTTCATACTGTAACTGTCATTTACTGCAAACTAGTTATTACTAATAGATGTTAGACTATCGAAAATAAAAAGAACGAAATGAGATCATAAATTTATTTTAAATTTAATTTTATAAATAAATATATCATCACGGCTTATTATCTCTTGGCTGAGTGTGCCAATCTGCTTTTATTCGCAGATTTCGGTGGTGACGATATATCTGTACCGCTACGGATGCTTATTAAGGTGGATTTATGTAGCCTATTTTATTTTACTTTTTCTTTTACTTTATAAAAGTTAAATGTGTGTTATGTACTGCTTTATATGCACATTTTTAATTTTACTTTAAGACCTTAACGGCCGGTTTCATAATAATTCGTAAAAGTGAACTTTACATAAAGTTAAGCTTTATATTAAAGTGACTTTATATACACTTTAAAATATGTACGTTTCATAATAATAAAAATTTCCTTTATTTTAAGTAAAGTAGTTCTAAAAATGATTTTAGAACAAACTGTCGAGTTAAAAATTGTGTGCTGTGGTAATAGTGACTGTCAGAATATATATTTTAATTATGTCTACAAGAAATAGAGGTGGAAATTTCACATTTGACGAATAATACACATTGATTTACTTAATATCACGGATCACCTCAACTACAGATAAGACAGTCAATGTATTTTTCGAAATACGAAATACTGACATCTACAGATTGCTTCCATGAACTAGTACACGGTGATGGCTTGGTCGGCTTAGTAGTTTGGGACATAGATGACATGTCCTTGTATACATAAATTAAAATTTTTAATTTTGAAAATAAAACAGATAAGAGAATTAAATATAGATACTTACATATATTTTAAATAATCACAAAAGAATAACTATAAATTCATTTGTAAATAAATTTAAAATTACTTGTCACATACATACATAAACTTCTATTTTAATATTTGTTTATATGTAAGATAAAAAGGTAAAATGGTACGACATTTCATCATTAATTATAAAAGTAAAAGTCTATCTACTTCTTTGCACTACACTCTATATCAAACAGCACAACGAATGTTCATCAGCTTATTGAATTTTAATTCTATATTACATCAAAAAGTAAACAGAGTTAATACACTTTAAAACTGGAGAAATTACGAAATAAATTACTACTGGCACTATAACTAAAACCATAAACTGTTACAAATTAAATTACCAAATAATTCACGATGTTAAACCGTACATTCAATGACATGTGTGATAACTTGTGGCACATTACAGTACAAAATATTGCAAAATGTTTTGAACTCAAAGGTGACTTAATCTATTTTCTTAAAATTTAAGCACTGCCGCGCCTTTACTGTTTGCTTCCTAGAACTATGATAGTGTTTTGGCACATTCATTTGGCTGTCCGGTGCCTACTTAATATAAAATCTGATGTGGCCAGCACATTACCTTCCGTCAGTTCTATTTATTTTGTACAAATTTCATACAGATAGTTTCGTGTAAAAGATTCTATTACTTGTACATTACCTTCCGGCAGTTGTATTCATTTTATACAAATTCCATACAGAAAACTTCTAGCAAAAGATCCTATATTTCCAGTAAAATTATAAGACAAACACACTATGTCAATTTCATTTGACACTGACATCTTTCAATCAGAATTTTCTTAATATAGTATCTGTTTCCATAGCTATGGCTACTTTGTGAAATTTAAATTCTTTATAATTTTTAACTCTATTTCCGTTTAATATTAAATATAAAATGCAGTCAAATCGTACAGAGAATAAAATATTCTTTAATATTTATAATAACATTAAATGTGAAAAAATGATATTTTACATAGTTTTTTCAAGAAAAACTGTTAAAACCTTCAAATGAGTTCCGATTGGCCAGTTGTAGCCAAAATCTAATCATCTCTTCATATGGATGTAACGAAGAAGAATACGAAAGAATTATAATTTTTGAAATTGTAGTATTAGAGTTATCGCAGACGAAAGTTTTGCATATATATATATATATATATATATATATATATATATATATATATATATATATATATATATATATATATATATATATAGACAGACATCATCGTAAAAATAGTAAAATCGCATTCTAGGGACCCTAAAACTCATCGAATTTTTTGATCAAAGCCAATACGTAAAGGTAACGGAAGACGGAAGGTAATAAACACAAACATGTGTTGGAATATAAGAAAAGGAAAACTAAAACATTCAATGAATAGAAAAGGTAAACAATTTTATAGGTTAGGTTACTGAATATTTTAATATTTATTTGCAAATTTTGTAGGATTCAGCTTGGCAAAAAATTGAACAGGCTGTCATGGCTAAATTGAAAATATAATAATTTGAAAATAGATAGAAATTAAGGTTTGGAAAACAGAACAGTGTCAAGAAAACTACTGGTGGCCCGCCAATAATAAAAGATATTGCTTTATTGGATTTTAAAAATGTTATAGCTATTAACATACCTAGGAATGTTATAAGTATCATAATTACCGCAGATGTCGGCTTAGAATCCGACCTCGTAGAACGAGGATTTTAAGACATCTAAGGCTTGTTATGATTCATAACATCCGTGGTTTGTTCTATCGGTTTCAGAAAATGAAGACATTATTATCAAATATTATATTTTGAAATTCTTTTATTAATGCTGCTTTCAGAATGCCATGATAAACAGATCAATTATTTTGACATATGTCAATATATTCAAGTAAAGTACTTTATTCATCATGTTTATTATTTTAGAATAAAGTAAACCGTACACTAACGTAATCTGTATGTATTAATGGACAGCATTATACTTTCATTTTATTTTATTTTCATTTTTTAGACTGTTGTCGACAAGTCTGTATTGCAAAAATATTACCATACAAATACCGTTATTACTTAGTTACCAGCCTACTTTTGTACATGTCAACAAAGGCTTAATCTCCTGAAACCGGTAAATAAATATAACTTTTGTTTTATTTATGTTGCTAATTTTATTATTTCTTGTATCTGTTCCAACAAATAAAATTGTATTTTCGTTGCATATATTTAATTATCAATTCCTGGCTAATATACTTTTCGTTGTTTATTATTAACATCTTTGTCGGAACTTGATGAAGAAAACTTTTTTATCAATAATGTGGAATCGAAACTGATATATTAAATTTTTACTTTAAGTTCGTGAAGGAACTCTCACATGACTTTATCTTAAAGGACTTTCAACTAACAATAACTTAAAGTTGAATTATGAAGCGCTTTTTCCACTTTTAGATCAAACTTTAAAATTAAAGTAACTTCATATTTATTATGAAACCGGCCGTAAGTTGACCAACTTTCAACTTAAGACCGTTAAAGTAAAAGAATTTCACAACTGCACATGAGCTCCACTTCACAAACGTTATTGTGTTGTGTATTTGTTTTTGTGTGTAGACTTTACGAAAAATAAGTAAAGAACAAGATTGTATATTATATTTAATTCAAAAATGTCCCTACTTATATGATAAAACAGATAATTTAATCAAGGATAAAGTGGCCAAATAGAGAGTGTGGAATAGTATAGCGTCTGTATTAAATGAAACTGGTTAGTATATTTACTTACTATGTAATAATATTTTTATATGCACAAATTATTACATTCTTGGCCACTTTAACAGAATATATTTATCTGCGTACATTTACGACTATATGCCAGAAAAATTACATCTGCGCATGTGTATCGAAGGCTTTAAAGTAGCTGCATAAAGTACCAAACTTAAAGTTAAAAAGCAAAAAGGAAAAAGTAAAATAAAAAGTAGACTGCATATATCCACCTTTAATCACAACCAAAACTGTCATAAAGACAGCACCACAAATAAAATAGTTGGTTTTTGATACCTTGAACGCCATGCGAGTTTTATTTAACTTACGCTGTGTGTTTGGTCAAAAGATTGCGTTAGATATAACTCCATCCATGGATTGGATTTTGCGTTCTGCGAATTGAATACCTACGTACTCCATCCATGGATTGGATTTTGCGTTCTGCGAATTGAATACCTATGTTTCACTTTTACCATGTAATATAAATGCAAACACTTTCTGCGTGACCACTTCGATAAATTACAGAAGCTAACCACTCTTCTTTGAGAATTGATTTTGGGTAGGTATGCATTGAAATGTAGTTACATTTTCACGCAAGTAAATCAAAGAGAAAGTTATCTATATTCAAATATTATTCAAAAATTGATTATTCTTAATGCATCTTCAAAACAAACCAACAATAAATATATCTGACCTCCAGCGAGGGCACGTATTTTAAATAATCACAAAAGAATAACTATAAATTCATTTGTAAATAAATTTAAAATTACTTGTCACATACATACATAAACTTCTATTTTAATATTTGTTTATATGTAAGATAAAAAGGTAAAATGGTACGACATTTCATCATTAATTATAAAAGTTAAAGTCTATCTACTTCTTTGCACTACACTCTATATCAAACAGCACAACGAATGTTCATCAGCTTATTGAATTTTAATTCTATATTACATCAAAAAGTAAACAGAGTTAATACACTTTAAAACTGGAGAAATTACGAAATAAATTACTACTGGCACTATAACTAAAACCATAAACTGTTACAAATTAAATTACCAAATAATTCACGATGTTAAACCGTACATTCAATGACATGTGTGATAACTTGTGGCACATTACAGTACAAAATATTGCAAAATGTTTTGAACTCAAAGGTGACTTAATCTATTTTCTTAAAATTTAAGCACTGCCGCGCCTTTACTGTTTGCTTCCTAGAACTATGATAGTGTTTTGGCACATTCATTTGGCTGCCCGGTGCCTACTTAATATAAAATCTGATGTGGCCAGCACATTACCTTCCGTCAGTTCTATTTATTTTGTACAAATTTCATACAGATAGTTTCGTGTAAAAGATTCTATTACTTGTACATTACCTTCCGGCAGTTGTATTCATTTTATACAAATTCCATACAGAAAACTTCTAGCAAAAGATCCTATATTTCCAGTAAAATTATAAGACAAACACACTATGTCAATTTCATTTGACACTGACATCTTTCAATCAGAATTTTCTTAATATAGTATCTGTTTCCATAGCTATGGCTACTTTGTGAAATTTAAATTCTTTATAATTTTTAACTCTATTTCCGTTTAATATTAAATATAAAATGCAGTCAAATCGTACAGAGAATAAAATATTCTTTAATATTTATAATAACATTAAATGTGAAAAAATGATATTTTACATAGTTTTTTCAAGAAAAACTGTTAAAACCTTCAAATGAGTTCCGATTGGCCAGTTGTAGCCAAAATCTAATCATCTCTTCATATGGATGTAACGAAGAAGAATACGAAAGAATTATAATTTTTGAAATTGTAGTATTAGAGTTATCGCAGACGAAAGTTTTGCATATATATATATATATATATATATATATATATATATATATATATATATATATATATATATATATATATAGACAGACATCATCGTAAAAATAGTAAAATCGCATTCTAGGGACCCTAAAACTCATCGAATTTTTTGATCAAAGCCAATACGTAAAGGTAACGGAAGACGGAAGGTAATAAACACAAACATGTGTTGGAATATAAGAAAAGGAAAACTAAAACATTCAATGAATAGAAAAGGTAAACAATTTTATAGGTTAGGTTACTGAATATTTTAATATTTATTTGCAAATTTTGTAGGATTTAGCTTGGCAAAAAATTGAGCAGGCTGTCATGGCTAAATTGAGAATACAATAAGTTGAAAATAGCTAGAAATTAAGATTAGGAAAACAGAACAGTGTCAAGAAAACTACTAGTGGCCCGCCAATAATAAAATATATTGCTTTATTGGATTTTTAAAAATGTTATAGCTATTAACATACCTAGGAATGTTATATCATAATTACCACATATGTCGGTTTGAAATCCGAGCTCGTAGAACGAGGATTTTAAGACATCTAAGGCTTGTTATGATTCATAACATCCGTGGTTTGTTCAATAGTTTATCGGTTTCAGAAAATGAAAACATTATTATTAAATATTATTTTTTGAAATTCTTTTATTAATGCTGCTTTCAGAATGCCATGGTAAACAGATTAATTATTTTGACATACGTCAATATATTCAAGTTAAGTACTTTATTCATCATGTTTATTATTTTAGAATAAAGTAAACCGTGTCAAGAAAGATACACTAACGTAATCTGTATGTATTAATGGACATCATTATACTTTCATTTTATTTTATTTTCATTTTTTAGACTGTTGTCGACAAGTCTGTATTGTAATAATATTACCATACAAATACCGTTATTACTTAGTTACTAGCCTACTTTTGTACATGTCAACAAAGGCTTAATCTCCTGAAACCAATAAATAAATATAACTTATGTTTTATTTATGTTGCTAATTTTATTATTTCTTGTATCTGTTCCAATACAAATAAAATTGTATTTTCGTTGCATATATTTAATTATAAATTCCTGGCTAATATACTTTTCGTTGATTAATATTATCATCTTTGTCGGAACTTGATGAAGAAAACTTTTTTATCAAAAATGTGGAATCGAAACTGATATGTTAAATTTCCACTTTAAGTTCGTAAAGGAACTGTCACATGACTATCTTAAATGACTTTCAACTAACAATAACTTAAAGTTGAATTATGAAGCGCTTTTTCCACTTTTAGATCAAACTTTAAAATTAAAGTAACTTCACATTTATTATGAAACCGGCCGTAAGTTGACCAACTTTCAACTTAAGACCGTTAAAGTAAAAGAATTTCACAACTGCACATGAGCTCCACTTCACAAACGTTATTGTGTTGTGTATTTGTATTTGTGTGTAGGCTTTACGAAAAATAAGTAAAGAACAAGATTGTATATTATTATATTTAATTCAAAAATGTCCCTACTTATATGGTAAAACAGATATTTTATTCAAGGATAAAGTGGCCAAATAGAGAGCGTGGAAAAGTATAGCGTCTGTATTAAATGAAACTGGTTAGTATATTTACTTACTATGTAATAATATTTTTATATTCACAAATTATTACATTCTTGTCCATTTTAACAGAATATATTTATCTGCGTACATTTACGACTATATGCCAGAAAAATCACATCTGCGCATGTGTATCGAAGGCTTTAAAGTAGCTGCATAAAGTACCAAAACTTAAAGTAAAAGTAAAAGCGAAAAAGAAAAAGTAAAATAAAAAGTAGACTGCATATATCCACCTTTAGTCGCAACCAAAACTGTCATAAAGACAGCACCACAAATAAAATAGTTGGTTTTTAACACCTTGAACGCCATGCGAGTTTTATTTAACTTACGCTGTGTGTTTGGTCAAAAGATTGCGTTAGATATAACTCCATCCATGGATTGGATTTTGCGTTCTGCGAATTGAATACCTACGTTTCACTTTTACCATGTAATATAAATGCAAACACTTTCTGCGTGACCACTTCGATAAATTACATAGGCTGACCACTCTTCTTTGAGAATTGATTTTGGGTAGGTATGTATTGAAATGAAGTTACATTTTCACGCAAGTAAATCAAAGAAAAAGTTATCTATATTCAAATATTATTCAAAAATTGATGATTATTAATGCATTTTCAAAACAAACCATCAATAAATATATCTGAGCTCCAGCGAGGGCACGTATTTTTTAATTTTTTATTAAGTGGTATATAGTGTGTAGGTATGTGTAAAGTAAAAATTAATGTCTTATTCCTATTCTTGTCCTTACTATTCTTCATCTTATGGGGTCACGTGGCTGTGTGCATTAAGTGAGCGGTTGTTATTCGGATGACTCGGGTTCGATTCCGACCTACGTCAAACTTAAATGACAAGTTTGGCAGCTCGTGAGGTGACGCCAAGTATATGCACTCAACGCTATCATCATTTCCGAAGTCTGCCAATAGAAGACATTGGCGCCCCCAGAAATGGGAAATAAACCGTGATCATACTCGTACATATAAGTATATTTTTTAGTTTTAGTTGCATACTATATTTTTATATCCAAAAATACAATAGTTCAAAGGAAATATTTGACATTTGTAAACAAAACGAACTTCCTCAATTTGAATAATTCTACCATTTGACATTATACAGGATGTTTCACAAATGTAGAAAAGAATGGTATACGAATACGTATATACTTGTTATTTATTCTACTGACTGTAAAACAAAAGAACTTTTTTTCCAAAATTAAGCGCATTGTTCTTGAAGTATACATTTTTAGTGTCACTAGCTGAATTACGAATTAATTGATTTCTATTGAAAATTAGTTATATGATTAGATAATTCCTATTTTTATAAAAAAGTTCTTGTCTGAAAATCAGAAGAAATAAATTGAATATGAAAAATGACAAATATCTGTGCATTATTAAGTTGTTACAGTAACATTAGTGTTTCTTCTTTGTACAATACGAATTTGGATATTACCGGTTTTCCATTCGGTTGCAGATAATACTTATTTACGGTACGAGTAAGTAAAGATATATTTCCCAACAAACGGAAATGTTTACTCTCAAGTGGGACACAAAATTTTTATTCCAGCAATTTAAATGCCACTTTATAATCAGGTATTGGAAAAAGTAAATTATGCGAGCTCCTACCTAGATATTACCAAAATATTGTAACAAAGCTAGTACAAACAAATAACTTTTTATAATCTTTTCTAAATTATAGTTTCAGGAACAATATGTTAACTTTGTTAGTCATAATTCTGTTTAGAAATGATTATCATTATTCTATATCTATTTGTGTTTAGTCTAGATATCAGCGGTTTTGACATTTATTTATTGACAATTAAGTATAGAAGCTATTGCTTACGTGCAGGGTTTATATTTGATTATGTAGTATGCCACCCCCTCAGATATCTTCTCACGAAGAAGGTAACGTTTTTTTTTAGTCAGTTAGTGTTTGTTGTCTGAACGACATAATAGAGTTTTAGTTTTGGGCGCGTACTGAAAGACAGCCTGCTGAGTTACGGTTTAGTTTAGTTTGATTATGTCTAGTTTAATATTTAATAATAAGTTCTTAAGTGTAAATATTATGTATTAATAAAAATTAGTTTAAATATCAAAGTATGTCCGTGACCATAAAAGTGATCATAAATATCTAAGCGTAAGTATATGTCTTCCTCGTCGTTAAGTCCTGGTCGCCAATCATCGACCACCAGTTTGAAGTGGTTATCGTTGGTAAGGAGTAAAAGCGCTTCTCGTGTTACAATTACTACGTTTACATGCAGTTTTGAAAATGGTTTCAGTTTTTAGTTAAAATTACGCGAAACTGTTTACATGTAATTTTCAAAACAGGTTTACAGATTGATTTGAAAACTGTTTCGGCGCATGCTCATTTGGCTGATATAAGTGACAAACTCTCTTCACTCCAAATTCTTCGTTTTGCTATTATTCCAATTATTTTTACCTTCCGTCACCTTTAGGTAAGGAAGGTATTGTCTTTGGTCAAAAAATTCGATGATGAGTTTTTACTCAATAAGCACGTTTTAGAGTCCCTAGAATACGAATTTACTATTTTTACGATGATGTCTGTATGTGTGTGTGTGTGTGTGTGTGTGTGTGTGTGTGTGTGTGTGGGTGTGTGTGTGTGTGTGTGTGTGTGTGTGTGTGTGTGTGTGTGTGTGTGTGTGTGTGTGTGTGTGTGTGTGTGTGGATGTGTGTGTGTGTGTGTGTGTGTGTGGATGTGTGTGTGTGTGTGGATGTGTGTGTGTGTGGATGTGTGTGTGTGTAACAAAATTTTCGTCTGCGATAACTCTAATACTACAGTTAACAAAAATTATAATTTTTTCGTATACTTCTTCGTTACATCCATAGGAAGAGCTGATTAGATTTTGGTTACAATTGGTCAACCGGAAGTACCATCATTTGAAGATTTTAACAGTTTTTCTTGAAAAAACTATGTTAAATATAATTTTTTCACATTTGATGTTATTATAAATATTAAAGAATATTTTATTCTCTATACGATTTGACTGCATTTTATACTTAATATTAAATGGATATTGAGTTAAAAAATTATAAAGAAATTAAATTTCATAAAGTAGCCATACCTGTGGAAACAACTACTATATTAAGAAAATTCTGATTGAAAGATGTCAGTGTCAAGTGAAATTGACATAGTGTGTCTGTTTTATAATTTTACTGGAAATATAGGATCTTTTGCTTTCTCTATGGAATTTGTATAAAATACATACAACTGCTTTAAGGTAATGTACAAGAAATAATAATAATAAATCTTTTTTTTCTGCAGATACATTACACTGTATATAGAAAACGTCACAAAATAATAATTTTCTGTATGAAATTTGCATAAAATACATGCAACTGCCGGAAGCTAATGTACAAGAAATAGAATATTTAATTTGCAAGGAACTTTCCGTATGAAATTTGTACAAAATACATAGAACTGACGGAAGGTAATGTGCTGGCCACATCAGATTTTTTCTACTTTGTACCACTACGCACTAAAATTACACAACCGTCAGTTTATTTGTAGGTTAGTAACACGAAGTAACACACACCGGCAGAAACGCATGCACAATATCGAAACTGAATTTTAAGTGTTTACATGAGTAGTTTTGAAGCTAGTTTTCAAGTCAAACCCATGAATTTTAGTTTTGGTTTGAGATAACTCAAAACCGTTCTGACACTGTATACATGGCGTTTTCAAAACTAAAAATGTTTTGAAAACGGTTTGAAAACTGCATGTAAACTCAGTAATTATTAGTTTAATAAATAAGTTTTTAACTATGCTCTTTTCGTTGTAACTATAGGGTATAGTTTCACAGCTTTGTTTGTTACACTTAAATATTAAATTAATTTATAACAATTGTTTTGACGATAACATTTCAGTGGCAATAATAAAATAACAATCCCAATGGTCTAAATATTCATCAAACGTGAAGTTCATTTCGCAGCCTAACTGTCCGAGGTCTGGGAATTATAATTAACTTATTTATGTAAATCTGTCACTGAGCTTGATTGTCCGCCGCAACCTTCGTAGGACTACGGGGCTAATTGAATGAAGCATAACTCGGTAGCAGGAAGTGTAGATTACATCTGCAGGATCTGAGTGCGACATGAAACACTCAGCGCTGTCCTGACAACTCAACTCGATTATGTCAATGGATATTATTCTGATAGCGCAACGGGATTAGGGTACTAATCAATTTGCTACATTCAATTCCTTTATGCTATTGTGTAGAGCTGGAGCTACTAGGAGAGGATTAATTTCGATACACAGAATTAAACAAAAAACAAACCATCAAATATCCAAATTCAATAAGCGATAATTAAATTACATCTATTCAATGGAGAAACTAGCGTGGAGAAGTTGGAACACATACAGTATGCCTGTCAGTTGTCGTTGACGAATACGAACAGCTAATTTAATAATTTTTTTTCCCAATGCACTGATATGAGTGATATGATGCTGTAAAACTTTATTTTTTGGAATGAAACAACAGTGGTGTTCAGCCGAGTTACTGCTAGTTAGCGCAAGGCTAACACAATAATTTAATAGCTAACACTAGACAAAATAGCTAGCGAGAAATATTTCAGTAAAACTTCTAGCAAATTAGAGGGGGAGGTACTTTTTGTACAGAATAGACTAACAAAATCTCAATTATAGAAATATATGTAAAGCAATTTATATAAAAATAAAAACGTATTACAAGACAAGAATGACAGAGAGGAGAGAGGTATGACAATTGTTGAAGCTAAATAATGGTACGTATTTTATGCATCAAGGGCGTTATGAAGAGAATATAATTCATGAGTCACGTGACATGTTTTCCGCCAATCTCCCTAGTTAAATGTCTATCACAGCGATGATAAAAAACAAAGAAATTATCACCTTATTTATATTCATTACTAAGGGCTTTGTTTTCTGTCAAAACATTGACAGTTAATTTTGAGTATAAAAAAGTGCGGTAATCGTTGGGTTGACATCGACAACGATGAAAATAATAACGCAATTGTCAAATTAATCATGTAATACAATGTATTAAAAGTTAAGTTAGCAGCACATACAATGTGTCACAAAAATTCATTATATTCTCTCATTAAATATAAGCTAGTGATATGATTAATAATCGAAGATATTGCTCGTGAAACCGAGAATATCATCGATGATACTCATATCACTTGTTATATTACGTATGATAATAATACTAGAAGGGTGACGTGGATCTAGCCCGAGGTTTTTGGCCGAGGCCACACGAGAATACAGGCCTGAATGCTTATCCCTGCTCAACGCGTCACATTAAACTATGAGGCTAGCGCAATAGTCTAGCCCTCTAAAAACAATTGAACTACAGCAGTCTGCGCGAGTGAACGCGCGGCACAGCGCAGTACGGAACGTCAAATTTCGATTGTTTTTCGTTAAAGGATATTGCAAAAATGGTTTTAAAATGCTGTGTGCCAATGTGCAGGAGCAATTACGGTAGCACGGCTAAATTGATATACCTGACATTAGAGAAATTAGAAACTAAACAAGTTTTCCTAATCATGCGGAGCATCAAATATAAATGTTATGAAAAAAAAAAATTAAGGATATTCAGCAACATTTTCCTAAAAATTGTATAAAAAAAATTGTAAAGAACAAATTTGTAATAAAAAGCAGTTTAACAAGAAAAAAAACGAGCACTTAAATGTATTTTATTCCAGTAATGGTTATTTTAAATACGAGTATATAATATGAATACCTATGTATATCAATCATCTTTAGTTTCTTATGTTCTTTTATGTTATTTTTATTTGTTAGCTCTAAATCTAAAGATTTATTAATTTTATTAATATTATTTCTTGTATTATTTAAACAACAATAAATATTTTAAAGTAAAACATGAGTTTATTCGTATATTTAGGCCATTTATAATTCGTTTTTTTAAATTTGTTTAGTTATGTACATAAAATAGTTATTATATATTATTTGAATAGTTATTTACGAGTTTTATGTCTTTATAATGCACATTTTACAATCCTATTTGTTTAAAATTCCGTGTATTTCTTATTCTTACACTGCGGTCGTTTGAGGCGTAGCGTAACAGCAACAGGCAAGTTGTGACGTCACGAATTGAGCATTCCGGCCTGTATTCTCGTCTGGCCTCGCTTTAGCCCGAGGGATAGATGTCGTTCGATGGGCATTATCATCTAGTAACGCTCGTGGTACATACAAGATTTTAGGCTGACCAGAAGATGTGAAACAAGTTTTTATTTACAATAATTTTGATTACAATAATATTTAAGCTTAATCGTTTTGTTTATTATCAACGTTAATTTATTTTATAATATCAACGTTTTTTATCGTTGGAGATGAGAGGTTGAATTTAATATTTCGGAAGATATTTTCTCTACTACGGAATTTAGACATTCTGTAACTGAAAACTGTTACAGAATGAGCACATTCCGTAACACTGTCACTGAATATCAAAGCCCACTAGTTTTTCAATTCACCCATTTAAAATACATGGGAAAACGCAATTGTTTTCAAAATCAAGCCTTTGATTTTGTCACCTCAACTGCCTTAACTGTCAAATTATAAATGAAATGATTACAAATCTAATTATACGCCTTGTTTTACGCGTTTTGAAGCTTTTACATGGTATGAGGTCTAGCGGCCGCGTACCTGAGTGTCTGGTTGTGAATGTGGGGAACCGAATTCGATCCCGACCGACGCCAAATATTTTGAATTTTAAATGGCACAAAATTGACCCCTGTGTTGCACTCTCCACGCCAGCAATGAGTGCCCGTGAGGTGGCACCTGGTAAACGCCCGCACGGTACAAATATGTCATCATCATTCCATTCAACAATAATACATTTAACCATTCTTTCTTTTCACTTTATAAAAACTCCCAACCAATTTTCTTTCGGAATACTTTCAGTATCAATCTCTTCTTGAGAGGAAAATCTTCTACTATGTAAAATCCAAAAAGTATTAAAAAGTCGCCTATTTCCAATCAAATTTTTGAGTACTAAATAAGAAAATTTCAAATTATTATTTTTAATTGTGCTTTTCAATGATTTCATTGCAATAACCAGTGCCGGTTTGAGACTTGAGCTCCCCAGGCGAATACTGTAAATTGCGCCCCTCATTTATTACAATTTTGTTTAGATTATATAGGTACCAAAATTAGAAACGAGGCGATTTGTGTTCATTACTCGCGAACAATCATAGAATCTTAATCTGAATGATTTTTTTTGGAAAATATTTTAGAAATTTAAAATACATAGATTTTTTTCTTTTGGGTTCTACATAGTCGCTTTATTTTTGTCTAACCATATACAGGATTAGTCACGGGAGAGTTACTTTCAAAGTCCGTTTGTGTGCAACCCTAAATACAATTTACAACAGCGTCTAGCTTCCTCTCTTAAAAAAATAGAATATTTAATTCACGATTGTTTTGCTTGTCTATTGATGGTTCCGTCATTATGACATTATACAATTAAATAAGGTCTGTTGTCATTAGTATTTTGGGTTGCAAACAAACGGACTGTCACAATAACTCTTCCATGACCAACCCTGTATATAGGAAAAGAAAAAATATTTCTCAGTGTAGGTATGTTTCGGTATAAATATTTTTCGTTATTTTGCAATTCAGAAAATCTAATTTAACTCTTTAACGGTTCATCCTAGGTAAAAAATATAAGAATCTTGTTTTGTATAAAATTTCGATACGGATCACTGTTTTCAAGAAAAATGTCAAAAACCAAAATATGTCGCTTTTTTCCAAATGAGGGGCTGTTGTATCAATGTACTTTTCCGTATAAAAGCTTTTTTTGTAATTTTTTTTATGTTGGGCGTATTTTTCAGTAGATTTCCTGAACAACAATTACTTCTTTAGTATTTGATATGACAATGTTTTTAATTGATATAATCGTCAACGAATTTAACCTTTCTTCTTTCTTAGTATAACGTAAAAAAATATAAATAGGATTTAATTCAAATAAGTTCACTGCAACTGATATTGTCAGTATTATGATTAAAACTACACACTGAACGAGTCAATAAATTTATAATTTGATTTTTAATTTATTTTACAAAAAATAGTCCCAAAAATTAATGCCCTAAAACCAATTTCGCTGGCTTCGCCTGGCTTGCCTGTAGCTTCGGCCGGCCCTGGCAATAATCACTATTTTTAACCTCTCAGTTTAATAATTATTACAATTTTCCTGTTTGAAACAAATGAAAATATATAGTTGGAATGCTAAAAAAATATCTAGTCAGTGGAGGAACTTTCCAATATGACGTCCTATAAAAATTAAAACTTGGACATCGTAACTAGAAATCCAATAATGATATAAAAATTTGAGCATCGCCATTTGAAAGAACATAAAAAGTGCAAACCAAAATTCAGAATTATTTCACACATGGAAGAGATTCGCAAAATTTTTAAAAATATAAAATTTACATTTTCGCCTATGTCTGGTACCTATGCATTTTTTCTTAAATAACAAAACACCATCAATATGGTCTTCTAATGTTTCAACTTATGTCTAATTTAACCGACTTCCTATCTCTTATAGTTCTCGAGATCCCCATGTTGGACAAGTTATCCTGGACATCCTGTATACCATTCCATTTAAAAAATCAATGATGATTTCGCTTCCGGTAATACAGGAAGTAGAATTCAGTACCCTTTCACACCAAAAAGGGGCAATTTTTTCAATTATCTAACCTACAGGTATTATTAGGCATGAGGCGCTTCTCTGGGTTTGATACGCAATTTAAATGTCCAAAACAAAATGCTCAATAGATACATTCCGAATAATCTCACAATCTCCGCAATTCTGTAAGAAAGTTGCAACAACAACCAATAGAAACAACTGTAAAACCTATCATTTTAATGTTATATTCAGTGTTTGCAATTATTATTGATTATTTACTATAGCAATGCAACTTTGTTGCAGAATTGGAGTGATTGTATTTGTTGGTTGAGTACAAGAACAAAGTAGAGCAACCTCGTAGAAAGTTTTGTAAGTTTTATATTGTAACACAACTTTTTACGTCTTTCAAAGACTGTAACAATTTTCTGCAGAAGTTTATAAGTCAGAAGTTGAATAGTTTCATAACAAAAAGTAGGTACCTCGGAAAATACGAAAAATCCAAATTCTCTATATAAAAAAAAAAACACTAGTAAATTCATAAATAGTTAATGAAAATAAATGTGCACATTAAAGCAAATAAATACACCTAGATTACCTTTAAGACCTGCACCTGGCTTCCAACATTAATTCAGTTCACTATAAAATATGAACTATATATAAGAAATCTCTTCCAGCTACCGTTGCTACGTTCTTTACAAAAAATAAATAAAATAAATAAATATATCATCACGGCATATTACCCACTGCTGGGTGTGCCAATCCGCTTTATATGCAGATATCGGTAATGATGATGACATATTTGTACCGTGCGGGCGTTTACCAGGCGTCACCTCACGGGCACTCATTGCTGGCGTGGAGAGTGCACCACAAGGGTCAATTTTGTGCCATTTAAAATTCGAAATATTTGGCTTCGGTCGGGATCGAACCCGGTTCCCAGATTCGCGACCAGACACTCAGGCACGCAGCCACAAGACCCCAGCTACCGTTGCTACGTTCTTTTCAAAAAATAAATAAAAAAATCTGATTTACCCAGTATATTATCTCAAGCCTTTCAGTGGACGTTTCATTTATGGAAAGCACATTTTCACAATATTGTCAACAATGTTTCAAAATTATTGCCAAACGCACATTTTTATTGTTTTAATTTAACAATAATGTCCGTCCAAGTCTTCGACTTTTTAGAAATAAAATGTCGCACTTGAATTTTGAATATAAATAAATGGAAACGAAATAAAAATTACTATACATTTTGTATTTTTATACCTACAATAATGTAATGAACCTCTTCAATTTAAAGAGATAGAAGATATGCGCAACGGGGATCTACGCATAGTAAGAACAATTGAGATATATGGCGTTTGTTTCTAAAAAATTTAGACGTAAAATGTGAGAATATCTCAGATAACTTTAAAAAATCTTATCGAAATAAGTTACAAAAGCTTTTATTGAAGTTAAAATGTCTAACGATGCAAATTTTCACTGAGAATACAGGTATTTTAATGACTGCAATATTTTTGACGTTTCGTTTGACAGCCCAACTGGCAGTTATTCGCGCCATTTTCTTACTATTTGCAGCGATAGAAAGAGATAGCCGTTAAATTGAAAAGGTCTATTTACGGGGTTGTAAAAATGCTAAAAAAAAAAATATGCGATTTGGAGAAAAAGTTATTAAGAAATATTGTTGCTCTCGACGAGTTATATTACTGGTTAAATTTAATGTACTTATTTCATTTACAGCCTGTATAAATATATATATATATATATATATATATATATATATATATATATATATATATATATATATATATATATATTAATATCCTGGTATGTATATTTTTACACGATCTTCTTTTAGACGGATTCTTCGGGAACGAATGTACCGTGTAAAAACAGGTCTGGGTGTATCTATTATTTGTAAACAAATTATTAAAATGAGTTTTAAATCAGACTACCTCTGAATTACACACAGGCTAATGAATTAATATATGATAATTTTTCTATAGAAAACAATGATTAGGTCACTAGATTAGGCAAATATGTAAGTTTTACCTATTTTATACCTCAAATATCTTACAAATGCAACTTTTTTTATTTTCATTTCAATTTCTTTTGTCATTGTTAGATTTTGACTTCACAATTTATTTAAATGTGCAATATTTTAGAGAACTTAAAATTTTCTCACTTCTTAATATTAAATTGGTAGCTAAATATTATTGCATCGTAGCAATAGGCAAAACTATTATTTTCAGAAAATCATTTTACTAGAAATGATCGACGCACACTTGAGTAATGCCAGATAATTAAAGACTTTGAGCAATTATACAAAATAATACACGTGAATTCACAATTCCGTTGGCGAGCATCAATTTCAAATTGTCATTCTATACGTAGTAATTATTACAAGTTTAGATTTAATGTGAATCAAGTACAATGTACAATAGATAATTCATTTCAATCTTGTTAGTTGCTATTCAACGATGTTTGGGAATCTACCACTTAAAAGTTTTGGAAGATAATAGGAAGCAATTTGAGCTTCACAATGAACCTCACTTGTTCAGTCTTTGAACTTTCCTTTGACCATATTGCGCTTCTGTATTCATTCATCCTTAGCCTAATATAAGCTACAAAACCAATGGGGTCCGGTACTAAAAAAAAGTTGCATATATTTTGTCATATTATGAAAATATGACTAATTTTAAATGATTTTGTATCAAAATATTTTAAAAATATAAAACTTTTCATTCATAATATTAATAAAAACGATTAAGACTATAACGATATGACGTCACAATTGTATTTTTGTATCAGTGTACCAAGCGAAAAGAATATAATTTTATATTCATAACTTGTAAAAATAAAATCCATATATTTATACGTAGTTCTATTTTACATGAAAATGTATGACACATTTATCATTTTTATTAAAATAAAACATATTTATTGAAAAAAATTATGACAACAGTTTTTTTCCTTTGACAAGGTACAACCTATGGCGTATTAAACAACATAAGCGCCCAAAGTTCATAACACTTTGCGCCCTTTTCGATTATGAGTTTTTTAGATATAATAAAAGTACACAAACTTTATACATAATAAGCATAGTAATTTTTAAAAAAAGTTGGATTAGTTAGTATAATCTAATTGAACATATTCAATCAACAAAAAATAAACATTATTCCAATTTATACAATAGAGAATATAGGTCGGTATCTAGTAACAAAATATCACAAAAAAGCCAAAATTTATTTTCTTCACATAACGTACATGCATAAGGAACAGGGAAGTTACGACATAAGACAAGTTATATATAGTAAAGGAAACTTAAACAATGATCTTAGAAGAAAACAACAACATAATGTAAAGAAAAAAATCAATAAACATAGATATTAACAGGCCAGCATGAAATTTTCTTTATGTTGATATCTCCCCACATTTTATCTTCAATAACTAAAAATTATGTTTCAACTTCCAATTTTCTGATCATTTTCTCTTTTAGCTTGTATCCATTTCTAATCCTTTTAATTAAAATTTGCAAATGCACTTCAAATTATCTTTAATTTCAGTTTCGTATATAATTTCAACATGTATCTGTCCAATTATGACACCAATATGTCCCAATTCATATTTTTACGGTCTTTATTTTTTAAACAGTGTTTATTTTAAACAATATTTAAATATTTAGTTACCGTGTTTCTGAATAAACAAAATTATAATTAACGTTTACTATTTTAAACAGTTTAAGTTAAACATTGTTTAAATTTATGTTTCTGAATAGGCGTGTAAGTATTTATCTTTTTGAGCCTTCTTATTAGCAATAACTTCAATAATCTCTGTAAAGTCAAGATTAATTAACAAATCAGTTTCAATAGCCATTATGGCTAAACTATTCAATTTTGTGTTAGCGTTTTGATCTTTCTTAAAACTCTTAATTCTTTTAAGAATTCAAAATGACCGTTCTCCCTAATAGTTCGTAAATGCTTTGCGTAACACGGGCTTTTACTTTCAAATGTGCTTTAAAACTTAGTGAGTTATTTGTTATTTGACTCATACGGCCCGCCCCTTAATATTTTGCGCCACAATCCCGGGCTTCATGGGCTTGTAGGATACTAGATAACCCTTCTTGACATCAATATTTGGCAGAATTAACAACATTGACAGATATAAACAACTTCAGTCAGTAGGCGAAGTAAAATTGCATATAACGTCACACAAAATTAATTATATATATATATATATATATATATATATATATATATATATATATATATATATATATATATATATATATATATACATTTCAAAAACTATGCATATTTGTAAAGTGTAACAAACGCTAATATTTATTAAATCTTTCAGAAAATAAATAAATTGAGAAATGAGTACCGGACCCCATTATATCTCCGTTCATTATGTGACCCATTTAAAATAAATAATTTATATTAATTCCTGAAAAATATTTATTTTTATGAAATCTGATTGGGAAATATTTATCAATAAAATAAATTATACAAAAAATTACTATCTTAATAAATAAGACTTTGATCAAAAATAAAAAGAACTCAGAAACCATAAAAGAGACTATATTAGTGAGTAATGACTATTAAATTTGTATCTTCAAAATGATTCAATAATTTACTAACGGTTTTGATGAATTGTTAATATTATAGGAGATACCTTTAAAAACGTCGAAAACGGGACACCACCGTGCTGATAGTATAAATACAGAATATTGAAGGCGAATAATATATGAAGAGAGAAGGAGAGAGAGTTTGAAAGGAAGAACCGAGGAAATGAAGTAGATGTAAGTAGATGTTTGGGGATAAAAGTAATGAGCTGACGTATGAAAAGTAATTTTATTTAAAAAAAAAACTGTTAAGAGAGTGGAAATGAGCAAGGTAAGATGGTTCCGCAATCTCGAGTGGAATGATAAAAGTACCTGAAGACCGAATAAACCAAAAAACGTTCTACATTATATTCTGAATTCAAACAGATATCAGGTAAAAGTTTATATTTTTGTTGTACATGTAGGTACATGTACAGGGTGTAAATCGAAAAGTGGAACATATGCGTTTAACATGGGAAATCAATTTTACTTTGCGTAAACGTAAAACCAATTGTTTTATGCAAAAATACTTCAAATAAAAGGTATAGAGATTTAAATTCTGCGTCTAAATCAGATGAAACGATTATTTTACCTCTTTATATAAAGGTAAAAATTAATTATAAACTTTTATTTATATAACAAAAAATAAACAAATGCGTTATTTTTAACCATCAATTAGAACTAAATTTAGATTACCGTAGTAAATTATTACAAAACACAAAAAGGAAAACTGTTTTACTTCTAATTGATAATTAAAAACAACTCATTTGTTTATTTTTTGTCATAAATCCAGGGTTAGCTCATAAAAACTATATCATTATAATTAGTTTTCACCTGGTTTAGGTACAGAATTTAAATCTCTATAAATTTATTTCAAGTATTTTTGCATAAAATATTGCTTATGTTCCACTTTTCGATATACACCCAGTACTTATATTTGCGAATATTACGTATTAAGTGTTCATTTTAATTTTTCCACTATTGCTATCTCGAGAACTATAAGAGCTACGAGATCAATAAAATTAGCAAACAATTTCCATTTTACAAGACTATTTTAATGAGTATAATATTATTATTTTTCAACCAGTGGTTCACAAACTGTAGAGACCAACTTAGTTATTTTAAATAGAACTATATATTTTTTATTTGCTTATTCGATAGAGAATTTTTTTCTGAATTCATTGATATAATATTTCTATTCCTTTACATAATGATATTATTATGCAAAATGCATATGAATTATTATATTAATCTGATTAAAATATGGGTATAATAAGAGTGCCACGAATGGAACAAAAGAATACGTGTAATTTTTTTACATAAAATTAAAATGCCGTGAAGAAATATGTGAATATTTGCGTTGATATTTATGATCAATTAAAAAAACAAAATAATTACTACTTTTAGTCATAACACTCCAATTATATGTTAAAAAAATCTGATGTAACCAGTACATTAACTTCCGTCAGCTCTGTGTATTTTGTACAAATTTCATACAGAAAGTTCCTTGCAAAAGATTCTATTTCTTATATATTACCTTCCGGCAGTTATATATATTTTACAAATTCCATACAAAAAATTTCTAGCAAAAGATCCTATATTTCCAGTAAAAATATAAGACAAACACACAATGTCAATTGCACTTGATATAGTATAGAATATAGTAGCTGTTTCCATACCTGACTACTATATGAAATTTAATTTCTTTTTCATTTTTACCTTTAGGTAAGGAAGGTATTGTCTTCGGTCATAAAATTCGGTGGTGAGTTTTTGATGAATAAGCACGTTTTAGGGTCCCTAAAATACGATTTTACTAATTCTATGATGATGTGTATATGTGTGTGTGTGTGTGTGTATGTATGTGCGTCTGTATATGTGTGTGTATGTGTGTGTGCGTGTGTGTGCGTGCATGTGCGTGCGTGTGCGTGTGTGAGTAATGCGTGTGCGCGTGCGTGTATGTGTGCGTGTGTGACAAAATTTTCGCTTGCGATAACTACAATTCCGAAAATTATAATTCTTCGTATTCTTCTTCGTTACACCCATATGAAGAGCTGATTAGATTTTGGTTATAATTGGTCAACTGTTTTTCGTGAAAAAGACGTTAAATATAATTTTTTCACATTTAATGTTATAAATATTAAAGAATATTTTATTCTCTATACGATTTGAGTGCATTGTATACTTCATATTAAATGAATCTATAGTTAATAAATTATACAGTAATTAAATATCATATATTAACCAGCTATGCTATAACTCTGGAAACAGCTGCTACATTCAGAAAATTCTGACTGAAACGTGTCAGTGTCAAGTGCAATTGACAGTAAGTTTGTGTCATAATTTTACTGGAAATATATGATCTTTTACTAGAAACTTTCTGTATGGAATTTGTATAAAATAGATAGAACTGACGGAAGGTAATGTGCTGGCCACATCAGATTTTTTAACTCTATATCCATTTAATATTAAGTATAAAATGCAGTCAAATCGTATAAAAAATAAGAAATTCTTTAATATTTATAATAATATTAAATGTGAAGCACAAATATTTAACATAGTTTTTTCAAGAAAAACTGTTAAAATCTTCAAATGAGGGTACTTCCGGTTGGATGTAACGAAGAAGAATGCGAAAGAATTATAATTTTTCAAATTGTAATATTAGAGTTATTGAAATTTTTGTACGCACGCAAGCCATAAAATTTATTTGAATTTGAAAAAAAAATGTTACCTAGGGGTTTACAAATATTATTTCACTGAATTCAGAATAAAATTCTCTATCTAATAAGTAAACAAAAAATATATGGTCTCATTTGAAATAACAAAGTTGGTACTTTTAGTTTGAAAACCACTAGTTGAAAACAATTAATTTTACGCTCATTAAAATATTCTAGTAAAATAGAAATTGTTTGTTAATTTAACCGACCTCGTAGCTCTTAAATTTCACAAGATAGCAATAGTGTATAAAATAAAACGAACACCCGGTATATGTAATATTATATTAATAAATTATTTCTTGTAAAAAATCAACTACAGTTCTTCATAACAACGAATATGGCGTAAGATAATAAATATGATGGCAATTCTTTATCGCAGTCACGCACTGTATGAGGGTTACGGTAGAATTATTGAGAATAAGACGCATGGTTCATAGTTTTTAGTATTTTATTTAAATATGTTCAAAATAAATACCTTCAACAATAATACATTAGGCCCGATTGAACATTGTGAGTTTAAACCTGGTCTTACCTTAAACTAAATATAAACTTTTCAAAAATTTTTATGTTATGACTATGAGTGAAGATTTATTTAGTGGTTTTTATTCACGTATTTCAAAAAAGTAATGTTGCTGTATAAAATATGGAGATTCATGGCTATAGATGATGAAGAGCTGCAAAATGTTGTAGGTCGACAACCGACTTACAAAGTATTTCGTCTTCGTGAAAACCAATTTGAAAAATAGAATGATTTCGAGTATTAAGAATATATGTAAGTCAAGAAATAGCATACCCTTTATTAGCTACCCTTAGGCTACACAAATGTATATATATATATATATATATATATATATATATATATATATATATATATATATATATATATATATATATATATATACATATATATATATATACAGGGTGTTCATTTTACGTGGTATACTATTACTATCTCGAAAACTATAAGAGCAACGAAGTCGGTTAAATTAACAAACAATTTCTATTTTATAAGACTATTTTAATGAGCAAAACAAGAATTTTTTAGACCAGTGGTTCTCAAAGTACGGGGTGTTACTTTCTTATTTTAAATGGCAACCTGTTTTTTATTGCTTATTTAATTTAGAATTTTTTTCTGAGTTCAACGATATCCATTTGTAATACTCTATTATTACAAAATATTTGAGAAAAATGCAAAATTAATAATGTATCATTTTTATTTAAATATAGCTATACAAAGAGTGCTATGGAAAAAACAAATAAATCAAATGAAGAAATAATTACAAAAACTATTATAATTTTCCTTAAGTTGTGAATAGTTGACCTCTTATTTGTACAATCAGCCTCACCGTACATTCCTTACACTTCTTAAAAGCTCCAAATCTATCTTCTTTTAGAATGATGTTAAAATAATTATTCATTTTTAAATAAGTCAAATAATAGCCAAAAGTCGCACACTAGCAAATCAGATGAGTAGGTATGGCGGCTGTTTTGTTACTTTTGTATTTTTTATCAAAAATGAAGAAAATGCTTTCTGATCAATTAAGTTAATAAATAATAACTGCTTAAAATGATACAGCGAGTTACTCTTTAAACGTGAGCAGAGAGAAGACGTGGTTTTGACAGTTCTAAGTAGTGTTCCAAACAACGACTTATATTGTTAAATCCCATCATTCCTACAACGAGTACCATAGAAGAGAAGCATATACTCACCAAACAAGGTATTGATTCTTTCATAATATTCTGGGGCATACCCAATATGCCCCAAACTCACTCTTGCCAAATAACAACATTTGCAAGTCACTCATCACAATTTATACTACTAGTACCATCTAACAAATAATAGAAAAAACACGAGAACGTTCAAAATAAAAACCTACAAACACTTACCGACACAAACAAACTAAAACCAAAAGATGGAGTTAACTGAACATAACAAGAATCAACCGATAAACATCACAAACACACAAAATCAAACCGCAACTAACACAATGACAAATCTGAACAACTTAAACAATAACTCATTCGCAAACATCGCTAAAAAACAGCCGCAAACTAACATATTCCCTAAGAAAGACCAAGCAATTCTTATGCAGAGTATAGAGGACATAAAAATACGCGATTACATACTAAGTATCGGACATTTAATTGGTGCAAAAAATGTACTCTTCGCGTCTCGTATCTCAAACAATAGAATATGTATGTACTTAAAATCCAAGCATATAGTTGACCAGTTAATTACTGAACACGACACCGTAACAATCAACAACAATAATGTCAATATTAGAAGACTAATCACGCCGGCAAAAAGAATCATTCTTTCTAACGTCTGCCCATCAATACCACATGAGAAAATAGAACAGACTTTAAAAGAAAAAAATATAAAAATTGTTTCTCCGATTAATTTTTTGAGAGTAGGTATGACTGAAGAAGAGTACTCCCATGTACTTAGCTTCAGAAGATCCCTCTATGTTACACCAGATGACAAAAACCCCATCCCTGATTCAATCGTCATTGATTACGAAGAAATACAATATCGCATATTTATAACAGATGAAATTACCACCTGTTTTATATGCAAAAAACAAGGACATAACACCAACCAGTGTACCATACAACAACAACAACAACAACAACAACAACAACAACAACAACAACAACAACAACAACAACAACAAAAACAACAACAACAACAACAACAACAACAACAACAACAACAACAACAACAACAACAACAACAACAACAACAACAAGAAAAAGAACAAGACACCCTTATTCCAATGACAACCGAAGACATAAATACTCAAATAAACACTGAAAATTTCCCTACCCTAACACCAACCCCAAAATGCAGTAAATATTTACAATCACAAACAAAAAGGACACACTCGGAAATAAATGACAGTACAAACAGCGAATCTAACATAGAAGATACACCTTCGGAAAGCAGTATAGATACAAACAACCTGCTAGAACCTAAAGAACTAGACCGTGAACAAAGTAACATAACAAACGCTAACAAAAAACCAAAAATAAACCTAGAACCACTCAAACCGCTAGAAATTGAAATGAGCAACAACCCAAAAAAATACATTTTAAACTACAATCAACTCAAAGACTTCCTAGAAAACGTACACGGATCAAACGAAAAATTAAACATCGCGGAAGAATATACAGACGACCCGAAAGAACTGTCAAATACATTGAATTTGCTGTACCCATTTCTAACAGATCCCAACATGAAACGAAAATTCACAAGACTGCAAGGAAAACTAAAAGAACAATTAGCAAAAAGACTGCGACGCTCAAAAGACCCCAATAACTAATATGTCAATAATTCAGTGGAACGCTAACGGCTTTTATGCACATATAGAAGACATCCAAATATTAATAACTAAACACCAACCAGAATTCCTATGCATACAAGAAACCAGATTCAAACAAAATCAAAATTCTAAATTAAAAAACTACAACTTCTACAGAAAGGACCGAGAAATTGAACATGCTAGTGGAGGAGTCGCTATACTCGTAAAAAAATCTGTACATGCTGAAGAAATCAACTTAAACACTAATTTAGAAGCAGTTGCTATAAAAACTCAATACCCGCAAAAACTATCAATATGTTGTATATATATTCCGCCTAACGAAAATCCAGATATAAATAGCTTGAAACAACTAATCCAGTAACTCCCTAAACCCAGAATCATCCTGGGAGACTTCAACGCCCATAGTTATAACTGGGGATCTTCCTATGAAAACAACCGAGGAAAAACAATTAGTGACACAATGGACGAATTCATACTATTGAATGACGGGAGCACAACACACTTCTGCACAAGAACGGGAAGCGAATCAACTATTGATCTCACTTTCATAGAACCGGAAATTGCAACGAACTTTACATGGGAAAATAACAAACATTGGTATAACGCCGGTCACTACCCAATTTTAATCAAACACATTGACAAAATCACGCAAACAGCAAATATCTACCCGTCAAACAAATGGAAATTAAATAAAGCAGACTTGACATCCTTTTCAACGAAAATGGAAGAAATGGATACAACCTGGACATACAGCGAATGCGAATCACCACTGAAAAGTCTTTATGAACACATTATATCAACCGCAGAAGAAACTATCGGTTATGTAAAAACAAAAAATAACAGAAATTTAATACCATGGTGGAACGATGACTGCCAAAAAGCCATAAAAGATAGCAAAAAAGCCCTTTACATGTATAAGTCGAATAAAAACACCGAAAACTTAATAAATTTTAAAAGAACTAGGGCAATAGCGCGGCGAACAATAAAATCAAGTAAACAAGCTTCATGGAAAAAATATGTCTCAGAAATCAACTCGTCCACACCTATTAGCGAAATGTGGAATAAAATAAGAAAAATTAATGGAAAAAAGACCACACTACCAATAACAACAATAATAGACAACGATATACCAATTACTAATTCAACAGACATCGCAAACAAACTAGCGGAAAATTTCGAGAAATATTCAAGCGATGAATACTACTCAGATAAATTCAAGGAATACAAATACCAGGAGGAACGAACTACTCTCAACTCTGATCCTGATCCCCATTCGCCCCTGAACAATGAAATAACTAAAGAGGAATTGGAAACAGCGATAAACGAAATGAAGAACGGAAGCAGCCCCGGGCCCGACAATATCCCCTATGAACTCATCAAACACCTTCCTACCAAAATCCTCAATTTCATTCTACAGATCTTCAACCACATATGGACCTCTAAAACCTTCCCTAAACAGTGGAAAACCGTAACAATAGTCCCAATCCCCAAACCTGGCAAAAACCAAACAAAACCGGAAAACTACAGACCCATCGCATTATCAAATAGTCTATGCAAAATTTTTGAAAAAATCGTGAATAAAAGACTAATCTGGTATTTAGAGAAAAACAACCTTCTTACGAATACACAATGCGGTTTTCGACAAGGTCGAAGCACTATGGATCACATAATACATCTGACCTCCGAGGCACAAAAAGCATTCATGAACAAACAACACCTTATTGCTGTTCTGTTTGATCTTCACAAAGCCTATGACACAGTGTGGAAACACCTTATCTTAAAATCACTGCTCGATAAAAACATCAATGGAAACATTCTTCACTTTATAAAAAACTTCTTAACCGACAGATCATTTAACGTCAAAGTAAACGGGCACATATCTGAAACAAGACAACAACAAAACGGCCTACCACAAGGAGCAGTACTTTCCGTTACCTTATTTTTACTGGCCATAAACTCCATACATAAACATATACAAAAACCTGTTAAAGTCCTATTATTTGCTGATGACATAATCATACTCTGCAAAGGTAAAAATATGAAAAGCTTACTAAACAACCTACAAATAGTAATAAGGAATATAGAAGAATGGTCCCACAAAACAGGTTTCACACTTTCACCGGAGAAAACAAAGGGAATTCACTTTACCAAATTAAGAAAGACGAACTATCAATGTCAACTTGAAATATATGATAAAAAAATAGAATTCGTAAAAAAAGTGAAATTCCTAGGGATGACAATCGATAACAAACTGACATGGAAACAACACCTTATAGAATTGAAAAGTGAATGTAACAAAAGGATTAATTTAATAAAATCCTTGGCAAACCAAAACTGGGGCGCGGATAGAGAATCACTAATGAAAATCTACATGACTACGATAAGGTCAAAACTAGATTATGGCTGCATGGTATACGGAACCGCCAAAAAAACGCACCTAAAATACATTGACACCATTCAGTCTACTGCACTTCGAATTATAACAGGCGCTTATCGAACCAGCCCTGTAGAGAGTATTCTGAATATAGCTGGAGAACCTCCACTAGAAATTCGCCGACGAAAACTTACCGCTATCTACTACTCCAAAATAATAACAAATGAATCCCATCCAACATACAAACATATCAACATAAACGTACCACCAGACACCTCACACACTCCATTACAATCCCACATTCAAAACATCATATCACACCTAAACCTTGAACTACCCGACAAGAACTCCCCACACAAATACCTAGAAACCCCACCTTGGATATCTGCCCCTCATATTTTCAACTTCGAACTCACAGAATACCCGAAAGAAACCACAAACACACAAAAATTCGTACAACTCTTCACCAACATCATCGAAAATAACAGGCACCGAAAAATAATCTACACCGACGGTTCTCACTCAAACAACAAAACAGGAGCAGCTTTTGTCACCGAAGAAGAAAGCTTTAAATATCGTCTACCCAACCTCTCAAGCATTTTCTCCGCTGAACTCTTTTCCATTAATCAAGCACTTAAATTCACTTCCGAACATCATCCACAAATTCCATATATTATCTGCACAGACTCACTAAGCTCCCTAACCAGTATACAACATCCTTTCCCTACACACCCAATAGCCCAAGACATCCGACAACAACTACAAAACCTATCATCCCGTAACAACTCTGTTATGTTTATATGGACCCCATCCCACGTCAACAATCCAGGAAATGAGAAAGCAGACACGGCGGCAAAAGAAGCCCTACAAATTGAAAATATCACCAACGTACCAATAACAAAAAACGAACTTAAAAACCACATTAAAATACAAACTGAATCCCACTGGCTGAATAAATGGCAGCAAACGACAAACAACAAACTGAGGACAATCAAAGAAGACACCAACCCATGGGCAACACGCGGAACGAAAAGGGACCAAATAATTATAACAAGAATGCGCATAGGCCATACCAAACTCTCCCACAGCCACCTACTATCAAGAACAGCCCCCCAAACATGTGAAAACTGCAACACTGCACTGAACATCAGACATATAATAGAAGAATGCCCACAATACTCGCAAAAAAGAAGACAGTTCAACATCCCGACCGACTTGAAGCAGGCACTAGCCAACAACAGGGAACAGGAGGAGAACATCATACTATTTCTCAAGGACACCGAACTGTACAATAATATATAATATAAATATGTATAATGTAAAATACCATACAAAATAACTGTAAATTAAATGTACCAGGGTTCAAATAACCATAGAAGTTGAAGAACCCTCAACTAATTAAATAATAAAAAAAAAAATGATACAGCAAATTTTATTTTCATGGCTTACTTGTTTTTTTTTTATTCTCAATCATTTGAGTGTTATGCTCATATTCTATTCTGATTTCACAATTAATTAAAAGATTTTGTAGTTATGTATTTATAAAGAGAATTATTGTTATTAAAAGTTTAGCTTCCTGAATCAAATCCTAAAAGTAGGGTAAAGGCGGGTAAGAGTACGCACATTTTCTTTTTTGGCCCGTAAATAATTTATTTTGAAAAAAATACTTATCATTTATGAAAATATATATTGTTTGTACATTTGGCAACAAAATTAAAATTATTCTAAGTGGATTCATTTATTCATGTTTTTAATATTAATGAAAATAAACAAAATGCGTACTCTTAGACGTACATGAATCTAAGAGTACGCAACTATTAAGCCAAAGAGTACGCATATTATTTTGGTACACATTTGTCGCATTTAAATATTTTTTGGCCAGAATATGTGGTGCAAATTTCATGCCACCAAAGTTTACTTAATTTGCACTATATCCAGTCCATTTCTGGGGGATCCTTGTACTGTAAATTGTCAAGCATTTTAACATGTTCTGCAAGCTTCTTTTCCATATCTTGATAGAAAACAGGCTTAAACCTGCCTAGAGAATCTGGTGTCTCATTTTAAGCGCTTTCTTAAAGCAGCTTCATGTAAATCTAGTGATGATGCAATATGTATTTTAGCTTCACCTTTACTAATTCGACTTTTTTCCTGCATTAATTCAGGAGTAAATTTTAATTGTCGATTGCTTTTTCGTTTATAATTGCCCATCTATAGTGCAAAAAAATCAAAATGCAGGATAACAAAATAATATTTTATTTAAACGAAGGGTACGCATAACTACGCATGCGTACTCTTAGTTTTAATTTTCTGCGTACTCTTGGATTTTACATATATTTTATTAAATATTAATTTTACTATAACACGTTAGATGCCCCTGCAATCACTTCTGCGTACTCTTAAACTACAATGATAAAACTAACCTCTCAATAAGTAAAATAATGAATATGTCAAGCTGAATTTAATCGACATTACTGTATAAGTAACCCAAAATAACAATATAGAACACGAAATTTTTGTTTCTTCTCTACTTTATAATTGTCTTACCTTAGAAAGAAGATTTTTTGTACTCAAGATGGACACATAAATAGGTCTTGTTTTGACTGTTACACCAGCAGAATGATATTTTCTATTCCAAGATATTGATACTGCGTACTCTTAGAATGAGCGTACTCTTACCCGCCCTTACCCTACAGGCGGGGCGTCATTTTTAATACACCTTGTATACATACATACAAATAAATTGAAATATTTCTTTATAAAAAAAAACAATAATAAAAGAGATACCTTAGGAAAGTATTTGATTATCCTAGCAACAAGAATAAATCCCCAGTAAAAACAATAGTGAGTCGAGTGAAATTTTTATTAGCAAGCTACATACCAACATTCCTGTTCCGGATGAGATCTCTCATTTTGATTCTTTTGCCGTCGAAGTTCCTGGCTCGGGTTTTGAGGCTGAGGGCGTCGTTCTTATTACGTTTCCAGCGGCAACGGAAGCACGAGAGCAGAGCAGACACGCGCGGGAATCGCATTGCTGCGCATCTCGACGCTTACGCTACCTTCACACATAACAACCTTGCAACCTGATTGCACAGCGCGAAATCCGTTTAATATCAAAATTACGAAATTCCTATCAGGTATAAACACGAAAAGTAGGTACAGGCAAGAAAAAAAAACTAAATCGAAAATATATGCTGTAATTTACTACATGATTTTATCTATTGAAAATTGAATAATATAAATTTGTTTTCCAACATTTACCTCTTACCTTTAACATCTTTTTTTTGATTAAATTTAAATATGATATTTGACATTTTGTTGGTTAGGTATTCTAGATATGTATTCAGTTTAATTTACATACTAGTGATTAAAGAAATTTTCGGGTTACGTACTTCAGTAATAAGATTTCAATAGAAAAAGTGTCACTATGAAAATAGATGTTGGAAAAAATATGTAAACTACTGTAATAATATTGTTATTAAGCTTACGATATTTAATAACATACTTTTGAATATTAACATACAGGGGGTTGACCGCAATACCATACCTACTTTCGTAATTTCCTGCTTCCCTAATTATTTTAGGTAAAATAGCTTCAAATAGTTATAGAGTTAAAATTTTACATCTGAATCAATACGCAAAATTAATTTTGCATGCTCTATAACGGCAGAAATTACGTATGAAAATGTCGAAAATCGCCCCAAAAATAGCGAAACCGTGTCGGTCGGTATGTCTAATTCATATATTTTTTTTGAATGTCACACGTTATACAAGAGTCGCTTTATTTTTCACATTAAAATAACTTAATAATTTATCCTACGTAAAAAAATTTGAAACCACTTTTATTTAGAAAATGGCGAGCTTCAATTTTTCTATCGTATAAAATTTCGAGACAATGAACATAAACTTAAATATGCCTCCAATTATCTCGGACTCATATCTGGAAAATTTTGATAAGTTAATCTACGCATTTCTCTGTACAGGATTCCGTATAAAAAGGCGTTATTGCAGTTTTTTATGTTATATCGTAAATTCCCTGAACCACTATCGGAATGTGTTCATTTGATTTTAAATACTTACTATACCAGTTTTCTTTATATGTGCATCATATACTCTTACCACGGCTTCTATTGTATAATCATCGGTATCCAAATTAAAAACTTAAAAATCAGAAAAATGAAGTGAAAAAACATTATCTAAGTGAAATTATTAAATAAAATGTTTACTAAACTTTTTTATAGCTAATGATTTATTAAAGAGAGTGTGTAAGCTCCTACTTAAGAACTATCGTGTGTAAACATGCATTCTTAATCTCATTCCTATGCATCATCAACTCATCATTTATTCGAAAATATGCTTAAACTTAAAATTACTGAATCTTCTATTTTCTTAAATAACTTGTTTCATGTACAAAGCCATTCTACATAAACTTTTCTAATTATATATAAACCCTGCGACAAAAAAATTGGCTTACATCTATTTATTATAATTTTTCGTATAACATTACTAAATTTAATGCCTGAGTTTGTTTGTCTTCAGGCCGGTATTTTTATATGCAAATAACGCCCAGTATTTTCACTTCAGAATAAAGTTTAAATATTCGTTAAATAAATTTATCCAACGAATAATTCCATTGCGTCTTTTCACACATTTTACAGAAACAAATAGCTATCTGTTGAATAACTTTAACGTTCGTGAATTAGTAGCCTTGCAGAGTGATTTTGTGAATTGCTATATATATATATATATATATATATATATATATATATATATATATATATATATATATATATATATATATATATATATATATATATACGAGGTGTGTTCAAAAACTATCGCGAATTTTGAATTTTCGCGGGTTACGTATATTCGAATTTCGATCTTTTTGTGGCTTTATGTTGGTACTCATGTCTCTCACTTATGTCGACAAGCTCGGCCATTTTGAATGTTCACTTAATTGTTGACAGCTGCTTTGCTTGCACGTGTTTTGGATCGTCTTCGATTTTTACCTATTCAAAAAAATGGAACAAAGAACCTGTATCAAATTTTGTGTGAAAAACGAAATTAAGTGCGCGGATGCATTCCGAATGTTGACTGTGGCATACGGAGAAGCTACCTTGGACCAAAGCAACGTTTATCGGTGGTACAAAATGTTCTCAGAAGGCCGAGAAGATGTGAACGACGAAAAGCGTGCCGGACGCCCGAGCACTTCAACAACAGACGAAAAAATTAATGAAGTGTAGAAAATGATATTGGCCAATCGTCGAATCACCGTTAGAGAAGTTGCTGAGGACCTAAACATATCGATTGGCTCGTGCCATTCGATTTTTATCAATGATTTGGACATGAGACGGGTCGCCGCGAAATTTGTACCAAAATTGCTCAATTGCGACCAAAAACAACATCGCATGAACATTGCTAATGAGATGTTGGACTCTGTCCGCGACGACCCAAATTTGCTCCAGAGGGTCATAACTGGTGACGAATCGTGGGTTTATGGTTATGACGTGGAAACCAAAGTTCAATCATCTCAATGGAAGCTGCCGCACGAACCAAGACCGAAAAAAGCGCGCCAAGTTCGGTCGAATGTGAAAGTTTTGCTGACAGTTTTCTTCGATTGCAGGGGCATGGTGCATCATGAGTTCTTGCCACAGGGTAGAACGGTCAATAAGGAATATTACCTGCAAGTTATGCGCAATTTGCGCGAAGCAATCCGCCAGAAACGCCCGGATTTGTGGAAGAACAAAAATTGGCTTTTGCACCACGATAACGCCCCTGCTCACACATCGTTGCTTGTGCGCGACTTTTTAGCCAAAAACAACACACTAATGATGCCGCAGCCACCGTATTCCCCAGATCTGGCCCCTGTGACTTTTTCTTGTTCCCTAAACTGAAGAGGCCCATGAAAGGACGACGTTACGCTACGCTTGACGAGATAAAGACGGCATCGAAGGAGGAGCTGAACAAGATAAAAAAAATGATTTTTTGAAGTGCTTTGAAGATTGGAAAAACCGTTGGCACAAGTGTATAATATCTCATGGGGATTACTTTGAAGGGGACAAAATAGATATTCATGAATAAATAAATAATTTTTGAAAAAACACAAAATTCGCGATATATATATATATATATATATATATAAATTGCTCATTCACGTTAGTGATGTGTTTTCTATATTAGTGATGTTTTATCGTTTTGACATCATCTGTTCTAAATCTCTGCCCATCGCTTTTCATATATTAACTTAATTCATTTATTAATCTGGATTTAAATTAATAATGTTACAAACTTATTACAAAACACAACCATTTTTTGTTCTTATGACTGCTTTATTTAAATAATAACCTCAAGAAGTAGTAAGTACCGCTGAGCACATTTTTTTAACATGTAATGTATGATCATTGTTAACCTTTTTGTAGTTATCCTGAGGAAGGAATAAAATAATTCCGAAAGCTTGATAATAACATACAAGAGTTTTATTCAAAATTAACCATCATCCTGACTGCTTACCTGTGAACTTTCACTTTTCTACCTAACTTGTCATTCGTGATCATACCTACTTATATTATATATATATATATATATATATATATATATATATATATATATATATATATATATATATATATATATATACCGGGTGTCTTAGGCCGACCGACACATGGGCGATTAACATGTAAAATTAGTTAAGGTAAGGTGGGGTAAGTGTGTTTCGGGGGTAAGTGTGTAAGCTGGAAATATATCATTAACTATTTAAGTACAAGTATAGACATATATGAATTAGTAGAGAAGGACTCTTGAACTACTGATGTCATTTGTAACGAAATTTTAAATATTATTTATTTAGGCGGGAAAACCAATTCTTCCAGAACTTGTTGTACCGTGCATAGCATGTAGTTGGTTGATATTTTTTCCATCCAGTATAATCTCTTTACGGAGTTGTATATTTGAAGATTTTATTGCATACATAAGCTAAGAAACAATTAAATTTTATCCTATTGTTGTTATTTTTATTCTATATTAGTTCGTTGTAAATATTTATTGCTAGTACACACTTGCCCATTTCACATTTAACACCGGGAATGTGTGTACTACTTTTGAAGGGCAAGTGTGTAACTAATACACACTTTCCCTTATGCAATGATATTGAAGAAGAATTTAGAGATGAACAAGAACTGTTAGAATATATAGATAAAATAAATAAAGAACAAATCGATGCAGATGTTAATGATTGGGTTTTAATTGTTTATGCGGGTAAAAAATCTCAGAAACAGTATGTTGGCCAAGTTATCTCAGTAAACAAAGAAGATGAAGAAGTAGAAGTAAAATTTACCTGGAAAGTGTGTTCGTTGAATCCAACAACCCTACATTATTTTATTTGGGCAGATCCTGAAGAATGCTCTTTCGTTGGAATACAAGATACAAATTATAATATTCTATAGGTCATAAAATATTTCATTTACTTGCTTACTTAAATTGCAATAAGAAGCCTTTAAGTTCTGTGTTTATACATTGTTTTTGTTTCATCTGATTTAAGAGAGTGTTTTTTTTATTTTTCAAAGTTTATAACATTAAATGTATAAGAAAAAATAAAAAGTACTAAACAGCTACAGAAAGTTTATATTCTATACTTTTACACACTTACCTCACAATTAGCTTGCCGTGACTTGTACACGAAACATTAGTCGAATACACACTTTCCCCATTTTTCGGGCGAAGTGTGTAATATAGACATTGTTTAAAAAAAAAAAGTGAATACATACTAATAGAGCATCGAATAAAGTTATAATGTTATATGCCTAAAGGCAAGATCCATGTATATATATACTGCCGAAGTATGAAGTCTACATTTTAAATATTTTGGTAGAAATTTTGGGACACGTATCAACTATTGTTATTTTGCTACACATTTACCCCACCTTACCTTAATTGTGAATAGTATCTCCCCAGTGCAAGGTATTAAGATGAAATTTTGCATGCTTATCCGGGGATACTATTTCTATGGATTTCAATTCAAATCAGTCAATTTACAAGTGTAATATTAGAATAAATTAAGAAAAATTGTAGAAGTACCATGAATGTTATTCATATCTTGAAAATAATAGTATCTAAGCAACAGCTCTGATAGAGTAGGGGTAACGTGCTTCACAATTTAGAGAGTTGGGTTCGAAACCAACCGACAGCAATATTTATTTTTTAATTTTTTCTTTTCAAAATAATTTTTATTATTAATATGTTTTTAATGTTTTATTAATATTTAATTTAATAAAGTGGATACATTGTACGTAACACGATTTATTTATTTAAAAAATATTTTATTATATGCTTTATTGGTTTATTATAAATTAAATTTCTTCAAATTATAGTTAGTCCTGACGAAAACAAAAAATTATTATTTACGGCCATTATGAATTGACCACTTTAGAAGACCTGAAAGCGGCAATAAGGAATGAATGTAGACTTATTTCTAATCGACAGCTAAGCAACGTGAGACAGCAATGTTACGATCGTCTCGGATTTTGCTTAGCGCAAAACGGCGGCCATTTTGAATATTTATTATAATTTTTAAATTTTAATGTTGTAATTAGTAGGTACGATTTAATATTTTTTAAATAAATAAATCTTCTTACGTACAATGTATCCACTTTATTAAATTAAATATTAATAAAAGATTAAAAACATATTAATAATAAAAATTATTTTGAAAAGAAAAAATTAAAAAATAAATATTGCTGTCGGTTGGTTTCGAACCCAACTCTCTAAATTGTGAAGCGCGCACGTTACCCCTACTCTATCAGAGCTGTTGCTTAGATACTATTATTTTCAAGATATGAATAACATTCATGGTACTTCTACAATTTTTCTTAATTTATTCTAATATTACACTTGTAAATTGACTGATTTGAATTGAAATCCATAGAAATAGTATCCCCGGATAAGCATGCAAAATTTCATCTTAATATCTTGCACTGGGGAGATACTATTCACAATTAACTAATTTTACATGTTAATCGCCCATGTGTCGGTCGGCCTAAGACACCCGGTATATATATATATATATATATATATATATATATATATATATATATATATATATATATATATATATATATATATATAATACTATTGATGATTATGATGATGTTGTGAACTATGAATTCATAAATAACGTGCTAAATCGAACATACGCCATAAGACAGCGCCATAACCTCATACATGAAGAAATGTTTTGATTCCGATTATGAAAACAAACTGTTACAATTTCTTATTACGTATTAGGGATCGTTTTTGGTCTCAAACAGTAAATAGGTAAATCATTATAAAGATCCTGACATTCGACGCTGGCAAAATAATTTCCAATTTTGGATACTTTTGTTGAATACAATGACAAAAATGTACCGTACCTAAACGCTGCATTAGATGGCACACTTGTTAAATTACAGTCTCACAGAGCTCAAAATGCAGAATTTTGACAACTACGGATTCAAAAGAAGTTGACACATTTATTCTTGTCTGCTTAGTTCGTTGGATAAATATATAGAATAAATTTAAATGACGAATACACATTCGAAACTTTATTCGGAAGTGAAAAACCGGGCCTTAGTTATTTAATGGCGACTAATGGCCGTATGTCTATAAGTGCCTGGACGCGAATCTAGGGACTCGGGTTCGATCCTTCTCATTACCGATATTTACGCGTGCACAACAGATTGGCACACTCAGCAATGGGTAATATGCCGTGATATTATTTTTTTATTATTATTATTATTATTATTATTATTTAATTTATTGTTTACACATATTCAATTATTATTCCTAAATTTAATTTTACGTTATTAGAATTAATTTATTGCTTAAATAAAACGCGTTATTATTATCATTAATAAATGCATAGTTGCCTTGTAAATAAGGAAAAAGGATGTAGGCAAATTCTTTTGACGCAGAGCTCGAACATCTACAAATTTCTCGAAAATATGCGTATACGTACGGGTATATCTACGTTTTATAGCAGTCACTCTCCATTTAGTATTCTTCATCCATGCCTCATATTCATTATATGTATAAACAATGTATTTACTTACACTCAGAGCATCCATGTTAAAACACACCCATATTACGTACATTCTCTTTAATAAATGTTTATTTACAATCATTATAAGGATGAATGCATGCCTTAATTCTATAATTATTTTTAATTACAATTTTTTAAAATTTCAAATTACCCACTTCACAATTTCTGATTCACAAATTATATGCAGGTAGATTTTTATTAGTTTGTTCAATATACTTCTTTAGATTTATCACATCATTTAGTAAATTTAGCTTAATTTTATAATTAAAATAACATTATGACCATCATTATGACAACGGTATGATAAAATTACACATATTAACATTATACCTGCGTAATAAGAACGGACACTAATTATGCGTGTGATATTTCGAAACTTGATACATATAACGCGTGAAGAACATGCGTCTTGTCGAGGTTTGAAGAAACTGTCTCGCTCGGTGCGTAAGGACAAGATGCGTGAACCAACCGGAAATAAACAGCCAAGCCTACGGACACTCCTGACTTATATTGTCTGTCAATTTGAAGCTACTTGGTAAATTATGCGTAATATAATTTTATGTAATGTTTATATTTAACCGAATAGTTTATTGTTTAATTAAACTAGGAAGACATTATAATAATGGCCATTATATTTCATGCAGAAATTTTTACACAATTAAAATCAATCAATTGATCTATTGTTTTTTACCTCTCGCTAAGAGAGGTATTGAATTCATGCTAAAAATCGCATATCCAGATTTTAGTGAATAAGCACGTTTTAAAGGCCCTAGAATCCGATTATAACTTTTTTACAATGATGTCCGTATGTGTATGTGGATGTGTGTGTGTGGCTATATATATATATATATATATATATATATATATATATATATATATATATAAATTAATGTGTGTGTGCGTGTGTGTGTGCGTGCGTGCGTGCGTGCGTGTGTGTGTGTGTGTGTGTGCGTGTGTGTGGATGTTGGATCCACGAATTCTCAAATACTATAAGACTTAAGACATTTTTAACTACAGATTCCTCAATCTAACAATAATGGGAAGAGTTGATTAAGTTTTGGTAACAATTGAACAACCGGAAGTCGTAGTTACAAGAAAAAACTCATCTAAATATTATTTATCAAAAATTTATGTAAATAATTATATTAAAGAACGTTAAATTCTTTATTCGATAAATATAAATTCATTATTATATCTTCAATAGATTTAGAGATAAAGAAATGCATATAAAATAATTTGATATAAAAAATCTGAGATCAAAACAAGAAATTCAAATGTTTGTAATTGACACATAAATGTCACTGTTAAAAATATTTGTATGCCACTGTCAAAAATATTTGAAGATTATGAAAATAAAAAAAAATCAACAACGCAAAAGAATATATGTAAAAAATATAAAAGGAATTTGCGAAAAAATGACGAATATAAAGAAAAAGAAAAGGAAAGTAGAAAAAGAAAATTTTAGGATATTGAATATAAAGAAAATGTATGTATTGTACATAATTTATATTAAAATATCCCATAGATTTTGCAAATATATGTGAGAATTATTTTGTAGTGAGACATGAATATATGTATTTGTATTTAAAAATATTTTTCGCGTACAACCAGGTAAAATATCTGGCGAGAGGTTATGTGCTGGCCACATCAGATTTTTATAGCTGCTTAAAGGCTGGTATTTTTACCTCCTCTTTCTAAGGGTTCAGTTCGTCCTTAACAGAAAATTTTCTTGTAATTAGGGTCTTTTTAACTCTTTCTTAGCAGTAGCATGAACTTAAACTCGCTGTTAAGTTACACGTCATCTATACTACCTGTTAAACTAAAACATTGTTAAACTAAGATTTTTCTATTTGATTGTTGTCTAAATGAATTATTGGATTTACTTGATGATAATATCGACAACAAAATACTAAATGTTGTGGAAGGTTTCAATCCTTAACGAAATTATATACCTATGTACATTAAAGCCATTAAGATTGTACAGGAGACAATGAGACACCAAGTTACTTATAAAAAAAATAATTACTTTAGTTAACGTAGTATTTAGGTTAGATGCTGCGCTTATAGTATAGACGGGATTATTTATTTTTCAAATGAAAAAAAAAAAAATAATAAAAAGTTTTTATCTAGTTTATTGTACGTAACGTAAATCATGTGCGTCTAACATGTTTTAACCTTTATAACACATAACTTAATCATTTTGACTCCAGTTTCAATAATTATTATAGATTTTTTAAATAGGTATAGTCGGAACAAACCCATTTAGGAGTACGTTATATCGATGTCATCAAATAATAATTCAATCAAAAACAGCATATTTGATTTTTAAATTAAATTTATTTTATTCACAAAATTTTCAAAATAAATCAATGAAAAAAAATTAATTAATATTTTTGACAGCTCTATTAAAATATGTTTAACCTACTTTATTATAGGGATCTATGACAATGTTGCTAGGCAACCCCTACATAAACATTTCCAACCCATGGGCTGGAAGTGAAATCTATTATGTCCAACCTAAGAGATTGTCATTACGGTTAGGAATGACATATTTCCAAACCTCTAAAAGGTTAGGAATCGACATATTATTATAATAAAATAGTTTACATACCTCGGTGGAAGTTTTATCACAGCCTCGCACTGGATGTCACATATTAATAAGCCCTCGGCTGTAATGAATCGTATCCCATCTCGGATGTAATTTACTATTGTTCACTTCCAAATTTTTTTATAATTTTTTTCATTGATTTGCGCTAGCAAATAAAATTTTGTATATAATACGGATCGTAGTCATAATGGTACACGTCATGTTATCTTCACGACTAGTACTATAATGATTGACGTTACGATCATTATAACATAAATAACTATTATTAACGATGTTGCCGTTTGCCGTCGTGTATATTAAAAAGTATTGAAACGGTTATCTTCAACTAAAAAGTTCCGAAAAGCTTTAAATTTTTTAATATATCACAATTTTTAAAATTATTTTTAATAATATTCTGTATGAACTATACTATTTTTTAAAAAAAATATCTAATTGACAATAAAATTTCAATACACTCGTATACATTCTTATATTCACAATATCTGAAAAAATATTAATTTCATAATTTATTACCAACACGAATATGTAAATTATATTAGTAATTAAGTTACTTCAGCAGTGATGAAAAAATAATATTACATCATTTATGTATATCAACACTTAATCTGTAGTGTTTTAGTAGATTATTTTGCGGCACGCAAATAAGCATTTCGTGTGATTACATGTCTTGTATTTCGAGTAGATCTAAAATTATTCTGAAATTTCCGACAGGAACATAATGTTTCTTTTATTATATTTATATTATTTTATGCTACCTATTTATAGGTTTTCAATATTTCTACATAAATTTATGCAATTCATACTGAAACTTTTCTCGTCGATAAAGAAGGAAACAAGGAAAGGTGTGATAATAAATAACACCGATATATTATATTAATTTAATAAATTAAAACGACAAAACTAGGTCAAATAAATAATTATAAGTTATCTGCAAAAATTTTATCTACATAATGAAAATCCAATATAAATGGATGTTATAATGATAGAGTCGTATGATAAACAAATAAATTGATTGCTTTCATTAACAGGCCATGTCACGTTATAAGTTACTAGCAGTTCTTTGTGAAGAATTTTTCACCATCCAATTCATCGTAGAAAAATTTATCACCAGTAAAATTTATAGCTGCGATATTTATCAATAGAATATTTTCCACGTTTTTTTACCTTCCGTCACCTTTAGGTAAGGAAGGTATTGTCTTTGGTCAAAAAATTCGGTGGTGAGTTTTTGATGAATAAGCACGTTTTAAGGTCCCTAGAATACGAATTTACTATTTTTACGATGATGTCTGTATGTGTGTGTGTGTGTGTGTGTGTGTATGTATGTATGTGTGTGTGTGTGTGTGTGTGTGTGTGTGTGTGTCTGTGTGTGACAAAATTTTCTAATGCGATAACTCTAATACTACAATTCCAAAAATTATAATTCTTTCGTATTCCTCTTCGTCACATCCATGTGAAGAGCTGATTAGATTTTGGTTATAATTGGTCAACCGGAAGTACCCTCATTTGAAGATTTTAACAATTTTTCTTGAAAAAACGATGTTAAATATCATTTTTTCACATTTAATGTTATTATAAATATTAAAGAATTATTTATTCTCTATACGATTTGAGTGCATTTTATACTTCATATTAAATGGACAAAGAGTTAAAAAATTATAAAGAAATTAAATATCATATATATTAGTCAGCTTTGCTATAACTCTGGAAACAGCTGCTACATTAAGAAAATTTTGATTGAAAGGTGTCAGTGTCAAGTGCAGTTGACAGTATGCTTATGTTATAATTTTACTGGAAATATAGGATCTTTTGTTAGAAACTTTCTGTATCGAATTTGTATAAAATACATACAACTGGCTTAAGGTAATGTACAAGAAATATAATCTTTTGCAAGGAGCTTTCTGTATGACATTTATACAAAATACATAGAACTGACGGAAGGTAATGTGCTGGCCACATCAGATTTTTGAATTTTGTACGAGGATTCTGATCATACAAGTTAATAATATTTTTAATTTTTTTCTGCACGTACATTAATTCTTAGGATCGGTATTATATAGGTTCATTTAAATTTATTCTACAGGCTGTTTCATGCAACAGTACCAACACGAGAAAAAATCCCAATAAACATTGGTGCTATAACACTTCCTAAGAGAGATATCCAGGGAAGTATAATACTGAAATAGAACAAAATAATTGGCTTATATTCTTTGTTTATTACATTTAACACAAATGAGACTTAATTAATTAAATATTCCACCCATTTCAATCCGATTTTTAATTATTACCTGTTATTTAATAATTTTAGAATATTTCTAATTTAAAAAAGGATTGCCAAGCCTTCTGTATTTAATAAAAATATTATATTTTAATAATTTACCATTCTATTCCTCAATAATACTGAGTTATGTATTGAATGCAATGGCTATCATTTTGAACATTTGCTCTGGGATTCTTTTTATAATTAAGTATTTATGACGTGTTTATAACCCAATACAAAAATAAATAAAACTAAATTACTATTTCCTGATTTTTTATGAAATCCTCGGGATCTGAGTCAGGAAACGTTATAGCACCAATGTTTATTGGGATTTTTTTCTCGTTTTGGTATCTAGAATTCCTACCCCGAAGCCTTACGCTGTCACAGGAAACACTCTGTATAGTAAATTTAATTTAATGAACAAATGCAACTCGATTTTTTGACAGCAATGATTTAAATGATATAAGAGCGTGGAAATTGATTCGAATTTGTCCATTATGTTAAATTTACTATTAAACTAAATTTAAGTGGACATCTATAATACACACACGCGTACTAAACTTATTTTGTGTTTATTCATCAACTATTGAGTATGAAGTGACGGACGGAACCAATACGATTAATAAATATTATTATACAGTAGTCAATGGTGCCAATAGTTTGAATATAAACAAATATTAACAAGAATAAGAAATAACAAATAACCATTAATGCCAATAATATTAACAATGAATACATATAGCAAATTAAACATTAATTTATGGAAGTATACTTTCACTTTCGTATCTGAGATTGCTAAATTTTGACTGGGATAGTAGGTATCCGATTATTAATTATTCCAGTCAAATAAGATTTAATTTCATTGACGAAGAAAATTTCGCAATTTCAAAATAACCGAGAATTTTCCAACTTTCAAATTGAATGCCACAAAAATGAAACATAAACAAGGCTTAAAATGCAATCACATCAAATACACACTACCGTGCATAGAGCTTAGTGTATTGCCAATAGTGCAGAATTATTCAATATACAATTCCATTATTTACTGTGGAAATAAATTTACTTGAACGTTACTACAACCAGCCACGTATATTAGAAACGCTATATTCAGACGGACAGTTTTATCAATGTAGTACCTACCGTCTTTTAATTGATATCATATTTACATATTTAATATGAAAATCTAGGCAATGTATGTCATTCTGATTATAATAAAAAAATATTAATTCTGTTAATTTGGATATTTCGTTACGGTTTCATATATCTGAATTTTAAATTCCAGTCCCTTGGCGCAACTGCTTGCGCTCATTTGTTTGTCGTTAACTTTTTTAATTTTAGCAATTACCTACTCTTACTGAAATTTTATAACGGAGTAGATGAACGTGCAGAAAATAAAAAACTTATACTTTGTAATGTAAGAGGGCACAAACTTATATGTTAGCAATAGCAAGTGGGTCGGTCGTAAAAACTGAAATGATACCTAACATTAAGAATTGCCACATAGTCGTCATAAATTGAGTTAGTAGAAAAGTTTTGGTACGATTGTAAAAAAAAAACCCGTAACATGAATTGATACACAGATTATATTCAAACGACTGCTTCATTCATTGAAAAATGAGAAATACAAATGACGTACATGTCAAATCCGGAGTTTGCTTCAATAAGCTTACTGTTTGTATCTTTACATGACGCATGTGATATTTACAAAGTTATACATTTATATTTATGTTCCGAAAGCATTGCTGGTTATGAATATATTTGTACCGATCGTTATTCAAGATGGTGAAAGATGAACTCAGAACTCAGTATTGCGAAGTATTGTTTTTGGTATTCTGTAATTCGAAAGTCTTTATAAAAATAGTAACTTGTTATTATAAAAGTTCCTATTCATAGCAACTGATGAAACGTGGTAATTACGATGCAACTTATTACAAATATGAATATATTACAAATAAAACTATGTAATAAAATAATTTACTCATATTTTATTACAAGAAATGAACTGTATATGATAAAAATGTTTATATAAGGAATAAAAAAATCGTTGTCTTCTGGTTAAAAGTATTATTTAACCTTTCAAGGGAGAATGCTTTCAAATAATTATTATAAGGATGCTCTCATTATTTCATTTAAACTAATTCTTAGAACTAAACAAACCAAAGGTATAGTAAAGAGGTACTACAATCCCATGTAAAAGAAATAATCCTATATGTTCTCACTCTGAATAGTTAGGAGTCTCAAACTAGAGTTTTGAGATGTGTAGTGTTACATTTTATATTTTCGTTAACTAGAATCTCGTGTGGTAGTTTTAATACGCACTATACTAAAACACTTGATTACTAGTGTATTGCATTTCCTATAGGTACTCCGTAATCGTAGGTACGTCGAATTAAACAAATGGTTTATTAAATGAAAGAAATTTAAAACATATTAAATTATAATTAGCTTCCAATCTTAACTATTACGTCTTGCACTTTTATTAAGCTCTTTATCTAACTTATTTCATTCTTTCCTTTCACTGAAAAATATATTTAATTAACAAATCCTTATGTTTCGTAGCGAATTCATTTTCCTATTTCACTTCGGCACGTTTAATTTTTCTGACATTTTATGAATGACAAATTTTCAAAATATTTTCTAAAATATTCAACATATTTTCAATTTTCAGGTTAGATAAATGTTTAGAAACTATAGTACCTATTGCAGTGCGCAAATAGCAACTAGCTACTAATTTCACTTCGATAATAGTAACTGTCTTTACGACATAACTTTCATAGTAATACTGTTATAACTCTAGGCTACAGAATATGAAAAAAAAATCAAAGTGGCTATCCAAGTTACTATGAAAGTTTATCATAGTAACGTATCTATAGTAACATCCGTAGGAACTATTTACAGAATTGATCTGATTATCTGCTACTATTACTAATAATAATAATAATAATAATAATAATAATAAAAATGTATATAATTTTAAACTTTTAACTGGACATGACTAAATGTATGTATGTTTTACATTATGTTGTACCTTACATACCTATGTATGAGTGTAATATAAATAGGGTCGACAGTTTATATCTTGCATGGGACTAGAACTTATGTGAAACATTTATAGTAATTACATGTTAATTGCGAATTTTGCACACAAGTCTACTACAAATTTACGAGTTTGTTCTAAACTTGCTAATTTCTCTCCCACAACTATCCATAAAATAGCAATTAAGGTAAAATTTTAGTGTTCATAGGTAACATTAGTAACTATTTGCTATAAAAATACTACGGAATTGTATAGTACCTACATTCAAAAAGATATTTGCTTTATAGTGAACAATTCAGGTTTAAATCCAATGTAAAATATGGCTTCTCTAAATCCTAAATGCATGTTTTCTGTAATTCATATGTAAACGCTTTTTAGATGTCAGCTGTTGGTTGTTTCAGGTACCACAAGGCCTATTACACACGACCGGCGACTGCCAGTCGGCAAGTTCATCGGAACCGGACATATTTTATACACAAACGGTGAGGTTTCATATTGCAGGAGTGTCGTCAGTAGATTGTTGCCAGTATTACGTCGAATCCAGAAGACATATACATTTCACGAAAAGGACATCAACTTCATGAAGCGGCTTCTCATAGTCTAATTTAAAAGTTTTCCGCCACCTGGACAAATCCCATCCATTTCATGTAACTATTTACTTACTTTTACAAAAAACTACCAACAATAAAGTTACCTAACGCACAGAACTCTTCAACAATAACATCCCTGAGTTTTCCTAAAGTAACTTCTGTGCGTTAGATGACGTTATTGTTGGTATTTTTTGTGAAAGTAAGTAAATAGTTACATGAAATGGATGGGATTTGTCCACGCAGCAGACAACTTTGACAATACACTATGAGTAGCCGCTTCCTAAAGTGGATTCGACATATACAGTGTGAACACTGAAAACCGTGACATAGGCGTTTAACATGGGAAAAAAGTTTATTTTTAATATCATCTATCCCGCAAGATTATAGTGGGAGTTTTTGATATGGTTAGAAAGATTATTTAATTTGGCATCGAAGAATATCTAAATACTATTAATTTAACAGCTTATTATTGAAATATTTGCAAAAGTATAATGCTGTTTGGCAGTTATTACTTATAATTTATTAAAAACAATAACCATGGAAACATATTCAGTAGCTGAATTGGTTTGATCGGGGCACCGTAATAATTATTCACAAGTTCAAATCCTGCCCAACTAATATTTTTATAATTTTTTATTTTATTTTGTAAAATGTATTATTAATAAAATTACAAAATTAAAACATAAATTGTTTAGTAAATCAAGTATTGCAACTGAAACTGCCGTTAATATGATTAACGACGCTGAATCTATATTTCTCTAAAATATGTTTAATCTTGCTGAAAATCATTAAATATTTACACTTTTTATGCACCACCAAGAGAGTGTTAGATAATTTATACTTGGAAAATATATAATCTTGCTTCTCAAAGTGCAAGGAGCATACATGCATATTTTTGCTGGGTTCCTTTCCCATTTTTAACAGATGGATCCACAACTTTCGTTCATGAACAATTTCAAACTGCCCTAATAAATTTTTCCATCGAATTTTGGTTCCTGTTTCCTGGAAATTATGAAAACTAATTTTTAGGCATCTGCCTACTAATGACGTGAATACATAAACGCAACAAAAACGTTATGAAGTATTATATTTTGTTGTTAAAATTGTATATTTCATTCCACTCATGTTGCATTTGCCAAATAAGTAACAGAAACGTTGCCTTTGCATAACATTTCGCCGCTACTTCGGCTGTGACTTACTACCTTGCACTAGTTCATATTTTCGTCGCTAGACGTCATGTTGCTCTATTTCACTAGCGAATTGTAAATTACTAACAGTAGGATTAGAATTGCCGGTCGTGTACACACTTACACTTGTATGTACTAAAGAATGCAATAGCATTTTGGCCGGCAGCGTGCCGTCTAAAATGAACCATTACCGGCAGCCGGGCAGCGACTGCCAGAAAAAGTGCCATTGCCGGTTCGAGTGAAAAAGTTACTTTAAACAAGGGTTGTCAAATCTTCCACGGTTATTCTACCGAACAGCGAAATCGCCGACAGGCAGAGTCGCCGATTGTGTGCAACTAGCCCAAAGTCTTTCGACAGTTGTATGTATTTTATACAAATTCCATACAGAAAGTTTCGAGCAAAAAGATCCTATATTTCGAGTAAAATTATAACACAAATATACTACGAATATGTCAATTGCACTTGACACTAACATCTTTCAATCAGAATTTTCTTAATATAGTAGCTGTTTCTAGCATAGCTAGCTAATTTATAAAATTTAATTTCTTTAAAAGTTTATAACTCTATATCCATTTAATATGAAGTATAAAATGCAGTCAAATCGTATAGAGAATATAATGTTCTTTAATATTTATAATAACATTAAATGTGAAAAGATGATATTTAACAACGTTTTTTCAAGAAAAACTGTTAAAATCTCCAAATGAGGGTACTTCTGGTTGACAAATTATAACCAAAATCTAATCAGCTCTTCATATGGATGCAACGAAGAGGAATACGAAAGAATCATAATTTTTGGAATTGTAGTTTTAGAGTTATCGTAGACGAAAATTTTGTTACATACACACACGCACGCACGCACGCACGCACGCCCGCAAACACGCACGCACGCACACACACACACACACACACACACACACACACACACACACACACCCACACACACAATAGTAAAATCGTATTCTAGGGACCTTAAAACGTGCTTATTCATTAAAAACTCATCACCGAATTTTTTTACCAAAGACAATACCTTCCTTACCTAAAGGTGGCGGAAGGTAAAAATTTGAATCGCTAGGGTACCTTTATAACCAGGGTATGGCCATGGGCCAAGATCGCCGCCATTATCGGTAATTGATTTTCCTATTTATTTGTAATAAATGTTATATTATATTAGAAAATAATATTAAATAATCACACTGTGAATTTATAAAGGTAAGAAAAATTAATTTATTTAAGAGATACACAATTATTATTAAGATATACATTTAGAGGTTATGTAGAATATATGACATGGGTTGTTATTATCACATCTAATTTAATATCTGTAGTTCTTATTTACGTAATAATTGTATATTCTAAACTTACCTTTTAAAAATTTAAATGATTGTGCTTAATATTGGTAATTTTTAGTTGTTTTCAGTGACAGTAATCGTGGTGGGTATCTTAACAAACTACACAAGTAAATAAGATAATATATATTACTTACACTTTAAATACATATTAAAATGATAATTAAATGTGTTTTTCATTACAATAAAACAAATATCTACGAAAATACATAATAATTTGTGCAAGAACAACACATATAACAGATGTCCCGGTAATGGCGGACGAAAAGTGAGCCACGCCATGGCCATACCCTGGTTATAAAGGTACCCTATGAATCGCCGACCGGCAGAGTCGCCGGTCGTGTGCAACTAGCCTAAAGTGCTGAGAAATTAAACTTGGAACATCTTCCTTTCTTTAAGTAAATCAGGTATACAAAAAGTATTATCGTATAAAGTAGACAGCCGTATAAATCCTTGGCGTACAAATATTACCACTCGTCCAATGTTTTTTTTTTTTTTTTTTTTTTTTTTTATAAATTCTAGCGTTTAATACCAATGTTGGTATAGGTACAAAATTCCACAAGGTCAAAAGCAAGTTGGACAAAATTGGAGAAATGTACGAGATCTTCTTATTAATTATTAGATTTGTCAAACAAATTGTGCGAGTAGATAAAATCATTAGTTCCACGGCAACAGTATATTCCATATTATTATGTTGTTTTTGAACTATGTATATACTTAATAATGATAATAATATTAAATGTTAACAAAACTCAATGTAAACAATAATGACAAAAAAAAATTATGATTCCCCTCACCACCAATCCAACGGATCCATCGACTCTCAAGTATGATTGAACCGATGAAAGACATGAGTAAAGCACTGATTTTAGATACGGTGCAATAGATTTCATCTATTTTTAAACGTTAAATAATAATACGGATTACTTAATGAAATTAATGTTAGAATGCTTTATAAATTGATGAATACAACAAATTTGCATATAGGGTGCAATGAAAATGATTTCATATTTCATATATGTTAAATATTGGTCGTTCAAAATTCAAACAATATAAATACGAGTATCTACCTAATATAAAATCTATAATCATTATGTAACTAGTTTAATAATAACATTCCATTTAATATCTCTTGAAACTGGACGAAATATACAATGTATTATTACATGTATTCCATTCCTATTCAAAGTACCTTCATAATCATAACTCATAATTTCATTAAAGTCACTAAAATTTAGTTTAAAATCTAAATTGAAGTTTTTACACTTCGTTTTACTAGATTTCATTCTGTTTTATTCTACATTCTCAACATGATTTTGATTTTAATTTAAGTAATGATGGTCATAATAATTGTAGAAAGAAAAACGTCAGTATGTACCTATTATTGTTTAAAGTAAATTTAAAAATTGTCAAAGTTATGTTCGTTATTCAAAATATTATTTCCTCTACTATTTTGATGTAATATTTGATTACGTATTGTATTTTTCACTCTATTGTAAATTGCTGTATTCTTAGTTATTTTGTTCAACTAACTACTGTACAGTAATTTAAAATAAATAAATAAAAAATCTGATGTGGCCAGCACATTACCTTCCGTCAGTTCTATGTATTTTGTACAAATTTCATACGGAAAGATCCTTGCTAAATTAAATATTCTATTTCTTGTACATTACCTTCCGGCAGTTGCATGTATTTTATGTAAATTTCATACAGAAAATTAAATTTTGTGACGTTTTCTATATACAGTGTAATGTATCTGCAAAAATAAAAGATTTATTATTATTATTATTTCTTGTACATTACCTTAAAGCAGTTGTATGTATTTTATACAAATTCCATACAGAAAGCAAAAGATCCTATATTTCTAATAAAATTATAAGACAAACACACTATGTCAATTTCACTTGACAGTGACATCTTTCAATCAGAATATAGTAGCTGTTTCCATAGGTATGGCTACTTTATGAAATTTAATTTCTTTATAATTTTTTAACTGTATATCTGTTGAATATAATGTATAAAATGCAGTCAAATCGTATAGAGAATAAAATATTCTTTAATATTTATAATAACATCAAATGTGAAAAAATTATATTTAACATAGTTTTTTCAAGAAAAACTGTTAAAATCTTCAAATGATGGTACTTCCGGTTGACCAATTGTAACCAAAATCTAATCAGCTCTTCATATGGATGTAACGAAGAAGTACACGAAAAAATTATAATTTTTGTAACTGTAGTATTAGAGTTATCGCAGACGAAAATTTTGTTACACACACACACATCCACACACACACACATCCACACACACACACATCCACACACACACACACATCCACACACACACACACACACACACACACACACACACACACACACACACACACACACACACACACATACAGACATCATCGTAAAAATAGTAAATTCGTATTCTAGGGACCCTAAAACGTGCTTATTGATTAAAAACTCATCAACGAATTTTTTGACCAAAGACAATACCTTCCTTACCTAAAGGTGACGGAAGGTAAAAAGAATAAATAAAAAAAACATAGTCTTCCTTTTGATTCGCGATGCATTAGATAGCAAATAAAATGTGAGAAAAAAAGTGCACTTACTTCGTTCAGTGGAAGTGCTGTCAACACCATTGGTGCGAGTAGATTCGTTGTGTTGTGAATTCGATACCGAATGAGTTATCGTTGATACGTTACTGATACTAGTGGAAGAGCTCGTTACAATGGTTCCTGGAATATACATATCAAGCCATTAATAAATACATACGAGTATATCGCTCCCCGTCGCTCATAACATTGCTTTCATTAGTAATACAAATAGCAGCAATTCGTGGAAATCTATTAGAAACAACAACAATCTGTTTTAGCTTTATAATTGTAATGCAATATGCGTGTATAAATTTGCTGAACAAAAATGATTGAATTGAATAGTTTAATTAATTAATTGATAATATTTATTTTACATTTTAGAATACATAATGAGAATTGATGTTATTGTTTTATATTCAATTTAACTTTAGTTGATGTTCAAATAAAACATTAAAATGAATAAATTTTATATGTACCCTTGTCACATTGTTTTTTTGTAATATTGACAGTATTTATTTGGGAACTTCAGATTCAATTTTGAACTGATCTCTAACAACCTGTGTTACTTCCAAATAAATGATGCAGTTCTAAAATTTAGCGGTTAATTCAAATTCACGTCATATATTCTCATAATTGGTAGTATATTTAGCTCTTTTTACCCTATTTTTATTTGTATATAAACGTTTATCTCGACGTTTGAAGCCGCTTGAATTTAGTAAACCCCTTTTAAATCTTCGAAATAAACGTTCAAAATTATATTCAAGCCCCTTAAAAATGTCAAGTCAAGCCTATAAAATAACAGGCTTGGACTTATGAAGCAGCTTGACTTCATTCGAAATAAACAAGGCTTGATTTACATAGTACAATGACGGTACGATACCGGTACAATAATGGTATAATGACGGTATGTCAATTGCACGAGGCATTTACATTAGACGATACCACGACGGTACGAATATAATAAAATACCATGACAATATAATTTTGTCTTTTATGTATTATGACGGTTTGTGATGCATATGTCATATTTCTGTCAAAAGTAGAAAATATCGTGCAATGTTTAAAAATGTGTCAAATACAGATTTGGCTAACTGTCGATATCTGTCAACAGCATCCGACAGATACTCTCATAACATAACCTACTCAATATCTGTCAACAGCATCTGACAGATACTGTCATAACATAACCTACACACCTGTCGCCAAGAAAAGAAAAAATAATGGAATTTTTGCCAGAGAGAAAAGAAGAACAACGTGATGGTAGCAACAGCAACGACGAGTTTTGTTTCAGATTTATTGATATTCAGATTTAGACACGTTTCCTAAAAATTTTATTAATTATTGTATTTTAAGTTTGATTGTGGTTGTGAAATAAAAAGATTTGGAAAGGATATTAGTTGGTTTTCAATACTAATTCTCTTTACTCTTGGCGAAGAAGAAGAAAATGAAGAAAAATCAGAAAATTTTACAAAACGTTACTATTTTTATGTACTTACTGTAACAAACTGTAATGTATATTTTACGTTTTTGTCATAAACAAAGAACTTTTGTTCAATAATGTGTACAATAATTTCTCATTTCTAGCTCATTTTATCTACATTTTGATTTAACTAAAAGACAAACATCAAAAAGTCAAAAACATGGCAGATCTCAATCACGTACTAGCGTAGCTGATTTTGGCATGAATGTCAACGTGACGTGCACGTACTCTTCAAATGCAATCTTCCACTATCCCTTGCATGCAAATACTACGTCGTCACTATGATACAATATTACCTTCCGTCACCTTTAGGTAAGGAAGGTATTGTCTTTGGTCAAAAAATTCAGTGGTGAGTTTTTGATGAATAAGCACGTTTTAGGGTCCCTAGAATACGATTTTACTATTTTTACGATGATGTCTGTATGTGTGTGTGTGTGTGTGTGTGTGTGTGTGTGTGTGTGTGTGTGTGTGTGTGTGTGTGTGTGTGTGTGTGTGTGTGTCTGGATGTGTGTGTGTGTGTGTGTGTGTGTATGTAACAAAATTTTCGTCTATGATAACTCTAATACTACAATTCCAAAAATTATAATTCTTTCGTATTCCTCTTCGTTGCATCCATATAAAGAGCTGATTAGATTTTGGTAATAATTGGTCAACCGGAAGTACCCTCATTTGAAGATTTTAACAGTTTTTTCTTGAAAAAACGATGTTAAATATCATTTTTTCACATTTAATGTTATTATAAATATTAAAGAACATTGTATTCCCTATACGATTTGCCTGCATTTTATACTTCATATTAAATGGATATAAAATTATAAAATCATAAAGAAATTAAATTTCATAAATTAGCCAGCTATGCTAGAAACAGCTACTATATTAAGAAAATTCTGATTGAAAGATGTCAGCGTCAAGTGTAATTGTCATACTCGTAATAAATTGGTGTTTTACTCGAAATATAGGATCTTTTTGCTCGAAACTTTCTGTGAGGAATTTGTATAAAATACATACAACTGTCGAAAGGTAATGTACATACAAGAAATTTAGAATCTTTTGCAAGGAACTTTCTGTATGGATTTTATAGAATATACATACGCATTTACGAAAATTCTACCGGTAAATACTGCATCTACCGACTGTGTTCGAAAACACGAGTGGTAAAAAGTTACCGTGTTCGAAAATTGTTCAATATCTACCAGCTCTATCTACCGGATTCTTGAAGAATCTAATCTCAAAAAAAGGTAGTGATGCAAAACGAAGCGCGCGCGTTAAAAGTGGAAATGTGTTCAAAGTAGGACTGTGCTCAGTTTGTTAACTGCGTTAAATTTCTAACCTGTTTTAATTTTTAAATTTTTTTCATGGGTTATGGATCTACCCCTGTTTACCACTTGCGTTCTTACAATATCGATTCCGGTAGACATAACCTGATAAAAAAGCTGTTTACCTGTAACAGTTCACCGGTAGAATTTTCGTAAATACCTTATATAACTGACGGAAGGTAATGTGCTGGCCACATCAGATTTTTTTTTCAATAGAAACAAAACTATAATAATAATAATAATAATAATAATAATAATAATAATAATAATAATAATAATAATAATAATAATAATAATAAATAATAATAATAATAATAATAATAATAACAATAATAATTTATTTGGCTAAAGAGATCCAGTACAGATATGTAGCAAGTCAATAGAACACAAAATACATCAACACAGGTACAAAATAATTATACAAAATCATCTATGTATTCATTACACTATAATATGTTCTTTCTATTAAAAACTGTTTCAATCTATATTTAAATAAACTATTTGGTTCAATATTTTTTATAGACTGAGGAAGTTTGTTAAATAGTTTAATACCCATTGATAATGGATTGTTAGAAGCTAATTTTAATCTATGTCCTGGAGTAATAAAATTCGGCTTGTTTCTCGTGTTGTAGTTATGTACATTTTCATGTATTAATATTTTACTTGAATTACTGCGTGCAAATAATATTACAGAGAAAATGTACATACAAGGCACAGTTAATATTATTTCAATTCTGAAAGTGTTTCTGCATGATTCACGATACTTCAAGTGAAACATATTTCTTAAAGCAATTTTTTGAAGCTTAAATATTCGTATTGCAGCTGGCGCAAAACCCCAAACGATTAAGAGCGCAGAAACTGTTCAACATCACCTACAGCCTTAAGCCGTAGGTAGCAATAGAATTGAATTTAACATAGTAAAACATTCGTACTGTTCGCGTGTCACTAATTTGGGCTAAACGCTTAATTGCGTAATATAAAACAGTTAATTTTGAGCACCTTTCATTAATATCAATGTCCCAGAACAGTTTTTCATGTAACTGTAGACCCAAAATTTTGTTGCTGTCAACTTGTGGCAAAAATTGAGAGTTGAATTTTATCAACATACTTTCATTCCGTTTACTAGTACTGAAATTGATCACAACAGATTTAGTAATATTTAGTGTGAGTTGCAAAGACATAAACCACTCAGACAGTTCACTTACTAAGTGAGGTATGGTGGATGAATGTTCAATAGTGTTAGTAAATGATATCAAGATAGAAATATCATCAGCGTAAGCTACGAAAAATGTTGTTGAATAATTTGTTTTATAATATTTATGTATAATATAAATAATACTGGGCCAAGTATGCTACCTTGTGGTACTCCGCACGAAATCGTCAGATAATCAGATATATTGTTATTGTAAAACGTACACTGTTTTCGACTGAACAGATAAGATTCAAGCTAGTTTGAAAAGATACCACGTAGTCCATAATTACTCACAATTTCTATTTGTTTATTATGATCAACGCAGTCAAAAGCTTTAGATAAATCTAAAAATATTCTGAGTCTAAACTTTTATAGATATTATCTAATAATTGAAACAGAGCAGTGTTGGTGCTGCTGTTCAGCAATCAATGTCTCATTCTTCATGAGAAAAGATAAAATTCGATTTAATACAACTTTTTCAAAAAAATTGTGATAAGCTGATACTATGCTTATTGGTCTATAGTTGGACGCTTGATCTTTATTACCTTTTTTATGTAATGCAATTACTTTAATGTTTTTTAATGCATCTGGAAAAACTTCATCCGACATTGAGCTATTAAAACAATGCGTTAATGGCATAATAATTAAATCACAATATTCTTTCATAAGTTTGCTTTCATCTAGTCCTGCGGAAGACGAGTTATTAGAAGACATTACCATCGATACCGTGGTCGTATCGCTAATGTAAATCAGTGAATATTAATGTGCCGTCATTGTACCGTCATCGTACCGAGAACGTAGATGTAAATGGGTCCATTAAAATACATTGCAGCAAGAAGTACCGTATCATCATCGTACCGTTACTGTACCGTCATTGTACCGCTAATATAAATCAAGCCTGAAGCTTCAAATAATGTAACTACGCATGCGCACATCCACAATATGTTGCACAGTTACTGAAATTATATTATTTGTTAGTTATATGCATTTAACCTTATTTTATAAAAGTTGCGACATAGAACTTGTCTAAAAACAAAATATTTGGAGTGATGAAGGAACATATATTTTTTAAATGTATTTTAAAGAGAAGATTTTGAATTTATATATTCTGCATAATCTAGTATTTAACTAGATTTTTTTAATCGATACGAATTTAAAGAAGATTGAAAATAACTCAATCCTATTTTCAATCCGCTGAGATAAACCAATAGGATTTTTCAAATCATACTATACTTGAAGCCGTTTGAAATGTTGAGATAAAGATTTAAGAAATAAATAAAGAATTCAACTCTTTAGAAAGAGAGAGTAGGGAACAAATCTACTGGATGAGTTAGGCCATTTGGTCAATTATAATACAAATTAAATATAATTTTTACAGAAATACGCAAACTTTGCTTTAATTATTATTAAGTTAAAAATAATTGTGTTAAAAGTTTACTTACTTTTTAAATTTTCTTCTTTGTTTTCTTGGGCTAATTTCTGCGATCTACGTTTAGGAGACCCAGTTACACCTCTGAAACAAATAAAACATTTATTAAGAAAAATAGGGAACAAGAAAATATTATCTTAAGCTAGTAATAAATATTCTCATATACCATATTTACATATAACATATTTTAAGAATATTTGGAGCACAGCTGCGTAATAATAAATTACTCTACATTTTTCAAAATGTTCATATTTGAAAGTATAGTAGAGGAACATAACATTTATATTGCGGAACTTCGTATTTGTTATAAAAGAAGATTGATGTGCTTGTCTTGCCGAAATATTTCACACTTGGCATTTCTGACAATTGAAGTATCAAGGAAAGAAAGATGAAAAAATATGTGTCGACTGCTGACATAATAGGCTTAATTTGCAAAGGAACTTTCATTTGTCATCACTTCGAGATTAAGATCAATGTTCCTAACAATGAAGTAGAAAAGTTGAAAATTTACACAGAGCATTCTAACCAAATTACTTAAACAAATGAAAAATCACATTTCCAGAAAACACGTCCATTTACTGTCCATCTTAAAAACATAAAAAATTGATGTATAGCCTTGATCAAAAATATAGTTATTTATTTTACAATTTTACAATAGGCTACTTGCTTGCCTTTTTTAATATTTTTGAAGAGGAGATAAAAATATGCTACCTACATTTTTACTTTTCACAAAAATTTTAATAATTCACCATAAAAAATTAATGACATTTGAAAGTTTAAATTACCGCCATATATGACGTAGAATTTTGCCGCATAGCAACGGCATGTGTGTGTAATTTAAACATGACAGTTCACCTGTTTGACGTTTGAACAATAGTTTGAAGATTCATATTTTAGTTTGTCTTTTTGGTACCTGCCAATATTTTAAATTACAAGTAACTATCTATTTGTATTTGTAACAGAAATAACAGAAACCACGTAAATTGCGAATAATAAATAAGAGAGATAGAAAAATTATCTAATATCAATTTCAAATAAAAACTACCTCGCACGCCATCGTCATCCTTAAATATGCTTCCCTTTCTCCAGTTCAAAATAATGACGTCTCAGAAAATGTTCTTTCTTAATTTAATAAAAAAGACATATTTTTTAAAATAAAATTATATTTTTACATACCTTTTCAACATAAAATTAACTACCTATGCCGGGTAACTTAGACCAACCGACACATATGGGGGATTAAAATGGAAAATCAGTTAATTGTGAATAGTATTTCCCCAGTGTAATATATTAAGCTGAAATTACATATGCTTATCTGGGGATACTAATTCCATAGATTGCATTTCATATCAGTCAATTTACATGTGTTATATTAAAAGAAATTAAGAAAAAATGTAGAATATCCAGGATTGTTTTTCATATTCCGAAAAAAATTGTTTCCAAGCAACAGTTCTGATAGAATGGTGGTATCGTGTGTGCTTGGCAATAAAAAAAATTTCGGAGAGACAGGTTCAGAACCAGTAGACAGCAAAACTTATTTTTTCCACTCCCAATATCGTAAGTAGGCTATTAGGACATTGATTGTAAAGATGTTTATTTTACTGTCAAGATATCGGTTTCTATTAGCAAAGGAAGTAAGTATTGTCCTTACATCCCTACAGCTGAACATACCTCCCTCTTTATGAAATACCAACAATTAGATATTTTAAACTTGTGTCAAATATTTAATCATTCTTATAATTAATAATTTTCAATTTAATTTCTATCAAATTGTCCTCATTTCATAAATATTTCCATTCAGAAGTTACCGTTGACGTGACAAATGTGACAGATGACAACGTTTTTCTTCTTAAATTTTCCATGGAATACTTAGATTCTTTTTTTAATGTATCAATTCAACTGTATTTCTTGACAGCCTTGACATATCTGACAGTGAAAATGAACATGTAAAAAATAAATCAACAGGAGTGCAACACGAGATGTAGGTATATTTGACCACTCTCGAACTTATTTGCTAGCCCTCGCTATCGCTCGGGCGCAAAATCGTCCTCTATTAGTAAATGGTACCTACATCTCTTGTAGCGTAAATAATTATTTTAATTTTCACTTTACAAAATAATTTTTATTATTAATATGTTTTAAATCTTTCATTAATATTTCATAAAATAGATACGTTATACGTAACACAACTTATTTATTTTATAAAATATAAATCGCACTAATTACAGCAGTAAGGTATCATTCACAACAAAAAAATTAACGTAGCGGTAGAATTAGTGGCAGTGGTAGTGGCCTGGGTAAAAGATTGAATGCGTTATAGCAAATGTATTCGGTCACATCCAAAAATTAAGAGAATTAGTGGTAGCGCAGTGGCAATGGCAGCGATAGGAGTTTGCAATCTCCAAACTTCTACGTTGCCACTACGCTACCGCTTAATTTTTTTCTGACGTTTATTGATATCTGATTTCTTATTTCATCAGATAAAATGAGCAATAGAAAAAGGATAATTTTGTGGTATGCCTCAGACGTTGCGCTATATAAACAAACATACTTATTAATAAACTTTGCACAATTAAAAGTGAACACGTAACTTACCATTTTCGCCTATTTCAAAGACAATTTGTGCCCACGCATTTTCTTTTTTTGAAATAATTTTAAACTCCCTTAATCTCTTCGCTTATCTCACACAATGGAGTGTTTGCGGATAAGTCATCATCTATGTCAGTTGCTTTTTGTACAAAAATAAAATGACAGCTATAACTGTCAACCTTGCATCCTAGTAATTTATAATAAAAAATTCCTAGAAACTATAATTTCAATAATTTTTCATTGTGAACGGAAATAATTTTTACTATAAATTTCTTACGCTACCGATGCCACTAATTCTTACACTACCGCTAATTTTTTTATTCTGAATGTGCCTTAAGAATTAAAAAATTACAACAAATAAACAAAATGATTGCCATTTTGTACTAAGCAAAATCTGAGACGATCATAATATTGTTGTCTCACTTTGCTTAGCTGATGTCGATTTGAAATAACGCTGCAGTCATTCCGTATTGCCGCTTTAAGATCATCTAAAGTGGTCAATTCATAATGGCCGTAAATTTTTGATTTTAAATGACCCCAAAGAAGAAATCTAAGGGACAGGAGATCTTGTATACCAATTAATTGGTCCATTTAAACAAATCCAAGAATATTTGTTGTAATCAGTGTGATTCAGATTTTACAAAATATAATTTATGCTTGAAATAATGTTTATATTATTAAATATCAATAAAAGATTAAAACATATTAATGATAAAAATTATTTTGAAAAGTAAAAATTAAAAAAAATATTTGATGTCGGCTGGTTCCGAACCCGACGAATTTTGTTTATTACCAAGCGCACACGCTACCATTATGCTTGGGAACTATTTTTTCCAGGATATGACCAAACATTTTGAAATTGACTGATTTGAAATGCAATCCATAGAATTAGTATTATTATATTATATTAGTATATAAGCATACAAAATTTCAACTTAATATCTTGCACTTGGGAGGTACTATTCACCATTAACTGATTTTCCGTGTTAATCCCCCATGTGTCGGTTGGCTTAAGACACCCAATATATAGTGATAGAAATCGGATTTTCAGTACCCCGCAAGTAGCCCATTCTCAAAGCTTTCGCAAATTTGAAACTGCCATCTAAAGTCGGTAGTACACGACACGAGTCAACATATAATTTAAATTATTATCTTAATTTTAATATGAAGAATATTGAATCATCTACTACACATTTTTCATCCAATATATCACGCGACATTGAAGACGTAATAAATTTAAACGGATCTAAAATATTTCACTGATCTCAGCGCAGTAAATCATATCATCATAATGTTTAGTGTGGAAAAGTAATTTCTTGACTGGATTTGGATATAGAGAAAAATAAATTCTGGGATGCAGTCATGTAATTTTTATTATTATTTGCTTCGACGTTTCGATCCTACCAGGATCATCCTCAGGAAGAAATAATTATTTTTTACAATAAAAGATGTAGAAAATTATGCCGTCAATGGCGTTCATAATTTAAATAAATTATATGTCAGTGAGTGAATAGGAAAGGAAAAATGTAGGAAAAAATAGGTGCAAGTGGTGCTCCGATTTTTCTAAATATATCTTTAACATAACACTCCAAAATCATGCTCGCAAAACTTGGAACTGCATAGAGGTGTCTTCGGTCCCAAAATGTATTTTCCGGATTTTTTCGGACTGTACGAATCAAATTGTATACGTATTCGTTCACTATTAAAAATATAACAACCCCCTTGACAATTTTTGCTAGTGCTAATAACTCTTTGTGCTCATTTTGCAAAAAAATCCAATTGATGCATATTTCAATTTACATGTTTCGTAAAAATCCAATTTTTGCGAATAACAAACTCACATGTGTGTGATGTTCAATTATCATTCAAATTAGCAAAGTCAATAAAATTTACAGAATAATAACAATGAGGTTATAATACTTATCTATCCAAATTTTGTATATAATGTATAGATACTTCACAATAAATTAAAATATGTTTAACACTAAAAATAGTGTCAGCCTGTTCTGATGCTAGTACATTCTAGTGTAGCGGTTCTCAATCAAATATCTAAATAATAAAAAAATAATAATCTCACCAATTCTTTTAGCCAAAATTTCCACTCGTCGTCCTATACATATGCATGTCACTTGAGCACCAGCCCAAAATGTGAGCGAAACCAATATCATTTGTCATCATATTTCTAAAAGTTGCGTCACATTTAAAATATGCACAATGGAAAATGGTTATTTAAAATTAGTTTCGCGTCCTTACATCTAGGGTGGAATTCATAGACATTTCCTCGACTCTTCCTCCACTCATCCTTCCCTAAGGATGAGTCGAGGTTGAGTGAAACCTTTACTCATAAATGAAATTCATAAACGTCAGTACTGAGTCACACACTCAAGTCTGAGTAGAGTATGAATTAAGAACCGAGGAAGAGACTTCTTTTTTTAGGAAAATTCTGTGTTGAAAGTAGGCGCAACTATTTTGACAAGTACGACAAGCATATAAACCAGTAGTTTGTACAAAATTGTAAACTTATATAGTTCAAAATATGAGTAATTTGAAACAATTAGTAGGTAGAGAATTGAATGGCAAACAAAGATTTTCGCCAGAAGAAACGTTATGTTGGGGTTTGAAGTCAATGATTTGAAAATACCACACTGAACAAGAAATGTCCAATGGAATTGAAAATGTAATTCATACGAAAACAAATAAATTTACCATTATTTGATGATGATAACAATAAATGCATGACAAGTACGACAAGCATATAAACCAGAGTAGTTTGTACAAAATTGTAAACTTATATAGTTCAAAATATGAGTAATTTGAAACAATTAGTAGGTAGAGAATTGAATGGCAAACAAAGATTTTCGCCAGAAGAAACGTTATGTTGGGGTTTGAAGTCAATGATTTGAAAATACCACACTGAACAAGAAATGTCCAATGGAATTGAAAATGTAATTCATACGAAAACAAATAAATTTACCATTATTTGATGATGATAACAATAAATGCATGTCAAATTATAATTAGAGCATCGTAATAGATATAGCAGGGTCCTGGGTTCTAATCCCAGTGAAGTCCATGATTTTTTCACGAATCCTTTCTTCGTTATTTATAAAATATTACATTATTAATTTGTAAAATAAATATACATAGCTCTTACAATAATTCGAAAATCTTTAATTCTTCCACTAAATTTTCAATTTTACCATTTCTAAAATTCGCCGCTTCAAGTAAAATTTTCGTTCTTACATAAAGTTATAATATGCAATATTGCAGTTGTTGCAACTATTTTTTATTGATCTTTTAAGTTTATGTAACATTTTTCCTGTAGGTATAAAATGAAATATTTGCTTCCACGTTCCATAACCTACCATGCATTTTGTACGAGTACATCACTTCAAAAGCAAAAGGTTTTCGGGAATAGTTACTATCTCCGGCAATAATCTTTTTAATTATTTAAAGAAAATAATATTATTTTATATCAAATATTGTGATTTGGAATATACAGGCTGTTTCAAAAATAGTGGAAAAAAAGACATGTAGTACTACCAAAATAAGTTAAAAAAGCTTAATTAACATGGGTCCGATCTGCAATAGTTTCCGAGATACAAGGCAGCGAAAAGTGAGTTATTACGGGGTTTACCTCTGCTATCTCGAAAACTATAGGAGTTACGGCTTTGGTTAAATAAGACTTTTTGTTTACCTTTTAGAAGTAATCTTAGATATGCTTTATTTTTTTTTTTAATCAAATAATTGTACTAAGTTAAATATTGTGGCGACCTTAACCAGTATTTAATTTTAAAATAATTTCGTAACTATTAGAAAAATGTTTCATAAAAATTTTTATTGTTTTTTTTGTAGTCTATTTGACAAAGACAAAATTTTATTCGATCACTATCTTTGTCAGTTTTTCTTCGATTTTTCTTTTTTCTCGGAAACAATTGAACATCAGACCTATGATGAATAAGCTTTTTTTTACTCATTTTGGTCAGTACTATATGTTCTTAAATTTTTTTACAGTTTCTTTGAAACACTCTGTATAAATACATATCGTTGCCATTCATGTAATCTACAAATTCATTAGAGCCAAAATGATCTTCCATTATCAATTTTTTTAATCTGAAGGAAAGCTTAAGGCTCCATTCGAAATTCTCTTACATACTATATATATATATATATATATATATATATATATATATATATATATATATATATATATATATATATATACTGTAAAAATTTTTAAAGATGTCCGATCAAGGTCATCTGTATCAAGTACGAATTAACAAGTTGGCATATATTTATCTCTCTCATATTTGCACTGAAATGATATACGCGCGAAAAGGACAGACATAAAACACATGTCTTTCAAAACTTAAATAAGTTACGACATCTCAGTTTAAAACGATGCTCGTTGTTCTCAATATAGTCGCTATATCGTAAGTTCATTTATTATTTCGGATATATTCACTTGATCCATAGCCGCGCATTCGTTATTTTCTGTCAGTGTCAGTATTTGATTTGTCACATATATCGACTTGTATTTTTTGTAAGTTAATTTCTTGTACCAGTATGAGCAAAAACGGAAGAACTCTGAGAAAGCAATCTCAGGAATTACTGCTTAACTTGCATCAGTATTTCCAACGCGAAGAAGAGAATGGAGGACCTCTTTAAAATATACATGCAGTTAATGAGGTGTGTAATTTTAAGACATTTTTATAATAATGGTAGGTATGCTATTGTAGCCCTTTACATGTTTAATTTAAGCTGTAGTTATACTGATGCAGGGTGGAGTGCCGTTGTGAACGGTTCTGTTAAGAGAAATCTGAATCTGAGTAATAAGAATAATTTCGGTTATTTTCAGCGAGTTGCAGAAGCTTTAAAACTATCGACGAAGACCGTAGCAAGAGTACTGAAGAGAGTGAACGAGAATGAAGAAATACAATCGCCTGGCAAAAAAAGACCGAGAAGAAAATGCGCGACAGAAGATCTGAGTGATTTTAAGAAGGAAGCTATTCGGAGAGCAATATATGAAATGTATGCGAAAAAAATGCACATTACTTTGAAATCTCTTGCTAAATTTCTAAAAGAGAGAGAGTTATATTACTATTCAATAAATAGTTTGCGAAAACTTTTAATTTCGATTGGGTTTGAGTACAAAAAGATTGCAATAGAAGAGCACTTATGGAACAGGGACATATAAGGTTAGCAAGAATAAATTTTTTAAAAGAATATCGTAAAAATTATATAAGTAAATTTTGGGAAATCCTATTTTTGGATGAAACATGGAATTTTCTAAGGGTGGTAAAAGAAGATCATGGAAAGATAATAATCCAGAAAGTGTTAAAAAGGCAGTCGGAGAAGAAGTAAGGTACATTGTACTTCATGCTGGGGGCAACAAAGGTTTTATTAAAAATGCCAGTCAACGCAGAAAAATTGGATAAAACATTCTTTAATACCAAATTTAGAAGAGCCAAGCTTAATTATCATGGATAACGCTCCATATCATAGCCGAATAATAAATCCGTCACCAACATCGGCATGGAAGAAACAAGATATTAGGGACTATCTTTCAAAATTAAATGTGCAATTTTCTTCCATTATGCTAAAACCAGAATTACTGGAATTTGCAAAACTGCATTCACCACCATGCAGATATGTTGTCGATGAGTTAATTGAAGCGCATGGACATAAAGTTCTACGATTACCACCATACCATTGCGAATTTAACCGGTATGGTCTCAGTGCAAACGCTTCTACGACGATCGTATTGTAGATACAGGCTATGGACATGAGCAAGTTTTGCAAACGTGGCAACAAGCATTAGAAAATGTTACCACGGAAAATTGGATGTCCTATGTTTTTTATAATTGTTTGCTTTGGTTTGTTTCATACTTTGTCCATGTGTTCCGGATGAGGTATTTCGGGACATCGTATGCTTTCACTTTACATTGATTACGAGATGCCATTACAGAGAAAAGGCGAGGAGAATTGGCCAAAAGCTACTGCTACTCCATGTCAGTGCGCCTGTGCAAATGGCGCAAGTAGCTAGGGCTGTTGCGCGTGACTGTGAATTCCAAAAAAAATAGTCATCCACCTTACAACTCGGAGATAGTCCCCAGTGCTATTATGTATTCCTTAATTTGGAAAAAGATCATTGAGGAAAGCGATTTTTTAATGATGGCGACCTCGAGTAGGAGATAAATGATCATTTTTAAGAAAAGTAAAATGTATTTATTTGAAGAAATAGAAAAACATATTTCTAGATATAACAAATGTAAATATGTTGAGGATGATTATATAGAAAAATAAAAATTCAATAAATTTCGTAAGTTCATTGCTTCATATCAATACCGAAAATTTATTGAACACCCCTCGTCCTATGAATTTCAATTATTATGTTTTCTGTATACTGTATATGGTTTAGACACGAAAAATAAATAAATAATATTAATACGAGTACAATTAAAGTACACACACATAAAGATGATTACTTTTTAATTTTATTAAATATAAAATTCGCTAAATATATACATATTTATATATTATACATTTTTATAATAAAATAACTGTATCGTATGTACCCCAAAAAAACTATGTAAACGACGCTACTGAATTTGTCAAAATCTTAACACATACGATTCGAAGATGACCTTGATCGGACATCTTTAAAAAATTTTACAGTATATATATATATATATATATATATATATATATATATATATATATATATATATATATATATATATATATATTATAATACTTATAATGTGTCAGGTAGCCCTCAAATGTCTATGAATTCCAAACTGTCATTTTGAGTGGAGTATGAGTCGAGTATGAGTGGAGTATGAGTCGAGGTAAAAGGCTTCCTCAAATGTTTATGAATTTGAAACCGTCACCTTGAGTTTGAGTCGAGGAAAAGAATGAATGGAGGACTGACTATGAATTCCACCCCTACTGTGCCCTGATTTTGTTAGAAAAGTGGTTTGATGGCTATCACCTTTAATAATACCCACATCCAAGTATCAAACAAAGTATTTGTAGGTATGTAACATGTGAAAGTACTTATTTAAAAATAAATAAGTAAGGAAAATTATCCCCCCAATTCTGTAAGAAAATTGCTTACTCGTAGCAACATTGCTATATCAAATAACCAATAATAATTACAAGCACTGATTAAAACATTAAAATGATAGGTTTTACATTTGTTTTTATTGGTTACAATCCTTCTTAAATTGGCTTTGGAGGAAACAACTTTTTATTAAAATTGACACGAGAAATGTAAAAACGCACATATTTATTTTAAAAAGCTAGTGGTGCTGGTGCCCATTTCATACACTTTTATTTATAAAAATCTGCGATCCAGGGACCATAAAACGTGCTTATTGACCAAACTATCGATATGCGATTTGTAGCATTTTAAGTGGCGAGAGGTAAACTAAAAATCCATCATTTATTATCAATATATCTTGATCATAAATGAGCAACTCTGATTTATGTAGTAACATAAATAATAATGGATTAATACATTCAGTCAAATTGAATTTAGGTTTGTCACGAAAAGTAAATTGTGACAGATTTGTATAGTCCTAGTCCATATGCGAATTCTGTTCGTGTCGAAATACGGCACTCAATAGCAGCGTAGGGACATTCTTTGTAACCGTACCGGCAATTTGTTAAATTTGTCTCACGCTCTGTTAATTCCAAGTCCGTACAAATTCGATACACCTCGTTTCCGGGAGTATGTTTAATGCATCATGGGACACGGAACTATGAAGCGCTAATCATGTTGAAATCTATTCAATTCATTCCGTAAACTACTCGTATTACAAATATATATGTAGTAACATACCCGTACACACACTTATAGAAGATTAACGAAGTTAAATATATTTTAATATAACACAATACTCAGGGGAGTTGTTCGCCTGACTGACTGATTTGTGATTAGATATGTTGTTTACAAAACACGGATTCGAAACCGAATGAATTTAATTATTTAAAGCACTTAAGTGAACCCTATAGAACAAGTTTCACATTCACGACATATACTGTTAAGTGACGTCTGGTACGTCCTTTAAACTAATTGATTTTATAGGAATCTGTGTTCATTAGTTTACGCAGAAATAATTAAAAGCTACATGCTACAATAATATATGTTTCATTCATTTACATTTTTGTCTCTTACGGAACAAGAATATCATATTCAAGTTTATTGATGCTAGAATCAGCTTCATTGTTAAACGATTTTTGGTGACATTTTATTATTAGAGATTGGCGTGACAGTATTAAATACATAAAATACCTAGGCAACAGACAAAATAAAAAAAGACAAATCACTGTCACTAACCCAACTATTGTGCCAAAAAAAAATTCCCCAGTATAATTTGTCAACTATTTTTATAAAGAAATAATGTAAATGAAAACTGAAACAGAATAGTGTATTACCTTTGATTATATACTACTATACATATATACTACTATACATATACCATGGTACTATATAATCAAAGGTATTACTAACCGATGTGGAAAATGTTTCATTACTGTCGATGGCGTAGTTAGCTCACCAAGCCGAGAAGATAGCTATAACCAAGACACGAAGCGCCTAGAGCCTAGAGATTTGTATACTATTTTCGAGGCTATTTTATTCATATTCGGAAATGAATAATGAGTCATAGTTATTTAAATAATAATAATAATAATAATAACCTAACATAAAAACGAATGGTTTGAGGAGTTTGAGCTTGTTTATTTGTCACATGAACTGTCAGTTTGATTGATTTAAAATTATTGATCATGCCAATTTTATATTGTATTTTAATGTTATGGCAAAATATGGTAAGAAAAAAATTACGAACTAATTTGAAATAAAAAGCAAACAAATAAAAAAGTAAAGTAACTAGCATTATTAATAAATTGTATTTTAATTCCAGCTTTTAAATTTCAAAATTTGGTTTTTAAAAATAAGTCGACAATTTTTAAATTAGATCTAATATATTTGATAAAGTATACGAGTATATCCGTATTATGTAGTACGAGTATACAATGAGTAGCATAAACTAAAAAAAATCACATACATTTAAATTGTACAATATTGGCATCGGCCATAAAGATAGCAACTTTTAAAATTTTTAAATAAGGTGTTTGCACTTTTTATCTCCCGGTACCCTTGGTAAGAGAGGTATAGAGATCGTGCTTAAAATCGCATATCGAGATTTTCATTCAGAAAATTTTGAAACCGTGTATTTCTAACTTTTTCTGTAATGGAAAGAGCCCATTAGATTTTGGTGTAAATCAGATAACCGGAAATGGTACTTACTAGAAGCTCAAAATAGTTTTTCTTCAAAAAATACCTTTAACTGTTATTTTTTTCGAAATTAATGTTATTATAAAAATATAATATAATATTAAATTTTCTACAGATTTGCATTAATACTTTTTCTATATATTTTATGGATAAATTTATAAAATTATCTATAATATAAATCCCGAAGCCTACGGTTTAAACAAACAAGACTCCTTGGTTGCGCAGTTATTCAAATGTATGTAAATGACAGATAAATGTCAATGTTAAAGAACTAAGCATTTGAAATTATTGATAGTAACGTTTTAAAAAGAAAACAGTAAATAGTAAAATAGGAAAGGAAAACAATACAGTTTCCAGCATTTGTAAATATGTAGGTATGTATTGAGATTAATAAAAATTAACAATTTGCAAAAAAGTTTAAGCTAATTCTCATTTTTGTATTAGTGAATTCTATTTTATCCCGGTATTTAAAATTTAATTACTTGGATTAGATTAGACTATATTTTAAGAAATAAACTGCAAAAATTAATGTAAAATTCGCTAATCCAAAAATAAGGATTACCTTGATCTTTTTTGTGACTCGGGCGTTAAATGGCGGGAGGTATTGTGTTGGCCACACCAGATTTTTTGTTCATTACTATCTCGCACTCATATGACGTAGAAAGGCACCTCTATTCCTATTGGCTGACTGAACACAAGCAACCTTTCTTTTTCATCGCGTTCATTGCGTGTCTCTCTATCTCCGTCGCTTGTAAACGAAACTTGATATGTCTTTTTGTATTTGACATTTGAAGCTGTTTCCTTGGATGCGCGGATGCGAGTGCCTTTTGACGTCCCACACTGTTTTTAATCACGTGATAAACATATTTGAAAGTATACAATTTTTTTAACATTAATAATTCATTATTTATACGAACTATATTTTTTCCAATAAATAAGCTAAATTACGAGGGTATAATGTTATTTTATAAACACAAAAATCTTGAAACCACCCTATTATTTTCAAATAATAAGAGGATTACAGATATTAATATTAATTTAATTAATTAATAAATTAATATTAATTTATATTTTTAAACAATTACATGATGTAAATGTCGAAATTCAAAGAATGTATAAGCGATTATTTTAACGTAGAATAAACTTGTTTTACGGGGACATTAATTCTGTAATTTATTTCTAAAATTCTCATTCTTAAATGTGAATAAATTTTTAAAGGTTGCTATCGTTACGGCCAGACTCTATTTCAAAATAAAGAAGTGTTGAATTTTGCATTTTATTCCTACAACAATTCTGCTGTTTACAGTTCCTATTGGAATATGCGTTCTATCTTCTGTCCAATTTTTATTGCAATATATTTGTAAATTTTAACTGCGACAATTTTTTTTATAAATATATAAATATAAGTCATATTTTGTAAATAAATATTCAATAAATATTCATTTCACAATCTAATTGAAAAGTAAGTTCTTCACCGAAACTTACACTGCAGTAGGAATGTTGCCATCTGAACCATTTGAGAAAAATCATAAATTTGTTTACGAAAACATCCCTAACTCTTTTATATGAGGCAGGAATTCAATTTGTTTAAATGATAATTTTTCTTCAATTTTGAAGACATTCTTGTGCATACCTATAGATTTCATACCTCTCAAACCTATCTAAATTTTTGACAATAGTTAACCCAGGATGTTACATCCAGTAAGTAAACACAATAACAATTATATTCGTAAATATACCACCCCCACTATGCATAGAGATTATTAACTAGATCTTATTTACATTTAAGACATGAATTAATTCAGGGCGTATAATATATTAAATTAATAGTTATTTACATATGCGTCAGGCAAATGGTACATTACAGACGAGAAGCCATATTGAAATACGAGTCACCTTGTACCGAGTAACTTACGGCTCTGGGTCAAGTCCAAGCATTTTACTGAAGTCATTAATTTTTTTATGAAATCTTTAATTATAAGAAAAAATAATTTTATAATTAAATCTGATTATATATAAACATTTAGTGGTGTGCTTCTCATGTTTCTAAGGTGACAGAAAAAATTTAGTAAATAAACGAAACCAATAAATTACTGTTAGTTTTGCATATTTTTAATCCAATGTACAAAAGTATAAATATCAATATTCAGTAAAATTTTAAATAAAACGTTTAAATGTTTTCGTGACTAGTCAAAGAAATGTAACTTTCGCGCCGCATTTTTGGCGAGAAAATAGTACTTTCGCTCGGGTTCCAGAAAAAAAAATGGTTTTTGATAATTATTGAGATATAATAATTCTTTAATTTATTTAGATGGCAGTTTTTTATTTTTTAAAAAAATCTCTCAACAGGATTAAATCCCAATTACAGAGAGGTTTACATATACAAACATCCATGCCTTAGTGGGATTCGAACCCAGAACTCCTAGCGAACTCATGACTAGCAGCCGTTGTTCTAGCCATTGAGCCACCGGAGTCGACATATGTGCATAAATGTATTTAATGTTTTTTCTATTAAAAATGTTCTACATGAAATACGGATACATTTCACAATCTCTACAATCTCTTCAAGTTAGTTTTGCCGTCATGATTTGTGACGTCAAAATACGGTCTAGCCAAGTGACAAATGAACAAAAATTAACTTAGTTATTTGTGTAAACATCCATGTTTAAGAGAGTTTATTATTTTGTTATATACAATGAAAGTAAAATTAAAGGAAGTTTTTTTTATTTAAGCAACAGCTGAATCCAGAAATTATAGTGAGGGAATAAATTATTGATTCCAGATATATAATTACATGAGGAACGAATTCGTTGAAGGAGATAGAAATTAAATAAATATTTCTGCTTTGTGAACTCTTTTTAACAACTTTTAAAGCAGAATTGCTCAAATTGACGTTTACATGTTATAATAACATCAGCTATGCTATATGCTGGCCGCATTGTGATCATCTCTAAGAGCTTCATAAGTTGGCCGCTGGTTGGCGAGCATTTTTCTTGAATCGCAAATAGAGCAGTTCTCGGCAAAGGTTTAGGTTTAGGTGTAGGAAACATTATCTCTGATAAGTAAAACGGAACCTACTAGTGGTGTGGCGATTTATAAGTTCTACAAAAAAGTTTCGTATTATATACGTATGTTTAATACAAAAGCCACAAAAAACGTTTTTATGTTACAATTTGTTAGAAAAACCAACGTTAAATTCAAAAACCAATTCGATAAAACTTGTCTTTTGTTTCCAGTATATAATTTGCAGTAATAATTTAGAAAATATCGTTGTATTATTAAAAGCGCATACTGCCGGCCGATTTTATGAGACCTCAGTTAAACCAACTGTTGATGGTAGCCGGGTGGGTGGCTAGCAATTTTATATGAAAATGAAAATAAGTAGTTATCTTCTGATGTGTAAGGCTATATTTTGGTAAAAAAAATTGTAGAGGTGAACTCTTTATTATTATTATAAATTTTTGCGGATGTTTCGAGGGTCTAAAGCTCGCATCTTCAGTGCTTTATTCTACAGGACTGTAATTACATAGTCCTATGACCTATATGTTACATTGTCTTCGTTTTGGGATGCATTTGCACATAAAGCCTTCTACTTTTGATTACACTGAGTTAATTGAATTCATCTCCATGCTGGTTTCTAAGGGATTAGTGGAGTGCTTTTGTGATTTTTATATGTATGTGTAAATATATGCAGAATTACATGTTATGGAGTTAAGTTAAAAAATATAACGCTTAAGGTTTGGCCTATTGGTGTAAGTGTAATTAGTTACATTCGTGGTTATAGTTAAACAAACCACATAAGGCTATAAGAATTACCCTAACCAGGGGTCACCAAACTTTTCAATGTGTTGAACTACTTTAAAAATTTTCGAACAAAGACTATCTATACCTGGTGAGGTAAGGCATCCAAAATTTTTTTTTTTCATTCAAGATCAAATACTTATTTTTTCAAGGGATGTGAAGCTGCATGTTTTTCCCTTTTCATGTACACAAATAAATTAATAGCAGATTACAGAATATTTTATAAAAGAAAATATAATTAACGGATTTAAAATTTATGATTTACTAAGATCAGAACAAAGCAACGATGGTCTGTTCGATTGTGCAACGAAACATGATGAGAATCTACTTCTATTATTTTTAGTTGTTTAGGAATATATCTGTCAACTACCGGAAGTATCCACGCGAGCTACCGGTAGCTTGCGACTGTTAGGTATATTTTTTTAAATTTTCGGCGTTGTCAAGTTATTCCGTTTTTTCTCTAAAAATGACCTAATACACGCGTTGCTTTATAAAGGCGTACTAAAGTTATTTTAATATTAAAAATTAAGTTTTTTTTTCTGTCATTTCAAAGACTCATCCTATATTGATATCAATTTAAGTTTTGTTTATTCCAAATAAAATATTGGTGAAACCTGCCATAAGAGTTGCAAAAAGATAAAAACAAATAAATCTATCACTATGATGTTTTTAGTTACACCGCCTATTAGACGAGATTTTTAGTTAAATATTTGAAATATAGATAGTTAAACTAAAGCATGGAAAACACCGAATGGTAACTTTTTAATTGCAAGCTAGTGTACTTTGGCTGGCAGATATGGTTGATAGAGTACTTACTGGTTTAAGCCCAAGGTGAGGGTATCCTGAGCACTACGGAGCAACGCGTGCGCTTCGGCGTTGCTCAGACCACTTGTCGGGTGTCCGTTGATGCTGGAGATCAGATCACCCTCGCGGATACCTCGCAGTGCCGCTTTGCTGCCCGGGTTGACCTGCAACACACACAACACGCAGGTTACATTAGTTGCTGCATGTAAGGATTCACAAATTCGGTCTACAAGTACGTAATCGCACATATACTATTTTTCACGAAAGATGACTATTCAAGGCCATTTGTTCGAAGAAAGAATACACATCCTTTTACAGCAGTAGCTTAGCAACATTTTGTATTAGAAAGAGAAAAATTAATTGACCTATGTCTATTTAATTTATGTGGTGTGACAGACATACGTAAATACTGGCATTACTTTCTAACACACTATAAATAATAATGAAGTATGTCGTAGAATTACAGATACCTAATTATCTACTACACTGCCCTCTGTGCGTATATTCACCCAGTGGCGTTGCCGTTTAAATCAAATTTTTATTCCAGTTTATAGTTGTCTATGATTTTGAATTTTGCAAAAACATAAGTGAAGAATATAAATCTTTCAAAAAGGCATTATTTAGAAAGAAACATAATTTTCAAATAAATTACTCTTATTTTTTTAGTTAAAATGTGTCCATAAATGTTTCATGTTGCACGCCTATGCATACGAAATGCAATGAAGTTATTTGCAAGTAAAATTATATCAGACGGCTCACAAATAACCTTGAATAGTCATCTTTCGTGAATAATAGTATAGTCGTACATTTTTATTGTCCAGATATAAATTTTAAAAAAAAATGAAATGTACTAATAACTTGTGTAATTTCGGCATATTTGTATTTAACATTTGACTTAATTTACCATATGTTTATATTTTGGAAACTTGTCCGTTATCTGATTTATAATTAACATATATTCTGCATTTTTATCAATATAGGTACGTTTATATTTTCAACAAACAAATTATAAAACCTACGCAAATGGTGAGAAATGCCCACAAATTTCTTTCGACTAGTGTAAAATATATATTTTAAACTTATTAGACCGGGGGCTAGTGCTACGTGAAAAATTTATAATGGTGATCCAACTACTGGCCCTTGATGCTCACTTTAAATACCATATGGGGAACGATTTGCTGTCTTCCCCGGAAAAAAAGCCCAGCTGTGGGCCATGACCCAAATTTGTTTAAAAAATGCTATTTTGGAATCTAGATATTCTATATCGGACCCACATTTGTTTCCTTTGGGGTAAAAATCGTCAGTTACTAAAGCTCGGATGAAATGGCATGGACAATTTCTGATAGGTATAAAATTCACAGCAATAAAAGGCTTTAGCGCCCCCTGCAATGATTGAAAATGGCTGGCATTTATTATCGGCTACCATTTACATATACATAATAATTTTATGTAGGGGACATACAGAGAATACCTAGATTCTAAAATATCATTTTTTAAAACAGTTTTAGGTCAAGACCCACAGCTGGTTAAATCGTCTTTTTTTTCAGGGAAGACAGCACATCGTTCGCCAGGGTATTTAAAACGAGTACCAAGGATCAGTATTCGGAATATCATGATACATTTTTCACGTAGCACTAGCCCTCGGTCTATATAAAAACTCAATATATTATTCAAGTATTCCGCCATTTAATATTGCGTTACATCGCCTTGTAATATCAGCTTTAATTCTATTAGGTATTGTATCCCTGCAAATTTTTCTGTGAGTGTTGTTCCATAAGTCTTGCAAGGTAGGTTTTACTGTACGCACTGAGGTTTTACGAAGTTGTTTTTCATTATGCCAAAAGTAAAGGGTCTCGGAAGAAGCTAAGTCTGGACTAGATGATATCCCTTAAAATGCCGGTCGAACTACTATAATCATCCGTCATTTGGCCTAGTTTTTTTTTTTTTTATTTTTAAGTCTACCGGGCTTAGAAACGAAAAGTGGCGCATAGCGATTTCAATGTTATTTTTTAAATACTGCTATATCTCTATTTGTTGTATAATTTCTTTTTCGTACAGTGTGTTCAAAAAAATTCCCAACTCGAAGTAGGCTATGAACAAAGGAACGTATGTCAATTTAAAAATATTTATGGTGCGATTCTGAATTAAACGTGCTACAGCGCTGTAAATATACAGCGATGTACGTTGCAGCGCGCTGTAACTGAGAATTTTAAATCGCACTGAAAATGTCTATTCTGAATGCACCGCTGTATGTACATAAGTGATCTACAACGGTTGCACGACGGGTGCTACAGCGCTTATTTTTTGCAACTAATTTCATCATTATTTTGTGAACTGACAATAATGTCATTCTTGTCAACTGCAGGTCTGCAAGATGATGGAAAATATTCAGTTATCGTATCAAACGTTGGTTTATATTATATATTTATTATAATACTTTCTTCAGAGAGTGTGAAACAAATCAAATAATACTTAAACACCTTTCTTAGAAAATCAAAGAAAAGAAAACGTAATACAACAGATGATCAATATGCAATATATGTTCCTATATAAGTGAAATGGAGAAGGATTATGCGTTTCGCAGTGGAACAGTTAATCAGAAAATGTATGAAACAGGTGGAAAGATTTATCCGCAAAGTTAAATCCTTTTGGAAATAGGAGCTCAATTCATCATATTTGTAGTATATTTAAATTTCGTGCAAAAACGAATATTTTCTACATGCACGCATGTAATTCTTATTTGATTTCTTGAATTTTTAAAAATTATTTTTAAATTATATAACACACATTTCAATTATTATAAAATACCTTCGATAGTGTCCTCTATTAATAAAAAAATAAATAATGGTAATTTGACAACTGTAAAGCCGTCCGTCGAGAGAAATAGCCGACGTAAATTCTACAGCGCCTGTGTAAAGTTACAGTGCTTATATCTATGCTCAGAATAGCATTTTCACTACATTTTGGTTACCATGGATTCACACGGGGCGTACAGAGCTTACATCGCTTATATTTGTGTTCAGAATCGAACCATTAATTAAATGTTAATTTGACATGAGATATTGTCAAAAATTAGAAACCGGCGAATGTCAATATACTGTATCTTTCTTTTTTGTCTGTTCCCCTTAAAATTATAATTCAAGATCAATTTTGACATCTTGGCTTCTGAATTGAATAATGATCAGACACACGGTTCTTTGTTCATAGCCTACTTCGAGTTAGATATTTTATTGAACACACTGTATAAACTCAATTTGTTCGGAATTTATACAACAAATATCGAAGTGAATATTTTATTTAGGTTACTATTTTTCAAAGCACTCTAACGATTTTTCTAAAAGAACATAAAATTTTATTTAATTAATATCTCGTGAAATATGAATGATTATGTAAGTAAGTTGCCTTTATAAGATACCTTTTTAATTTTTGAACAACTTATATTGTTATCCCTTTTGCGCTAAAATAAATAGGTAAAGAGATATAGCAGTATTAAAAAATAACATTGAAATCGCTATGCGCCACTTTTCATTTCCACACCCGGTATATTAACAGTAGCAGAAAGAATTTTCTAGAAATTTTTAATCATTTGTGTATGTTTTATAATTTGTTGAAAATGTAAACCTACCGAACTATTTTGAGTTAGGACTCGTTCCTTTTCATTTATATTGTGATGATTTTTAACGAATTTAGTATTTAGGGTTCGTGATTAAAAGATTTAGTTCAATCACCAACTTTGTTACTTTATTCATCGATAACCAGACTTCAACTTCCGAACAGTAAGTTTACAATATTTTACAAAAACGTACACCAGCCAGTTTAAACAATAATATAAAACCAGTGTCCATCAACATTTTTTTACCTACATAAAAAATACATAGGTTAATTATTGTTATTAATTTTGTTTTCTTTAAATGATTTATACCCATTTACACCGTTTCAATTTATAACTATAGGTTGCTAAACATAAAACTGCATATCGATAATCTGATATTAATATTTATTAATAACTAATTGGACACTTCGTTTCGGAGATAATTTTCAATGGGAAATCGACAAACTTATTGTTGAGCGTATCACCTCGGAGGTCAATAAAGGGCAATAATACTACTAAAGCCTCGATTAAACGAGTTTACTCACTGCTAGCCTGCTAGTAATCTTGCAAGATAGCGGGTGAGCAGATAGTAAGCAATAAAATTACACGCAGCGGCTGTGCTAGCAGGCTACCGAACCGATACCGACCTCGTTTTTAAATAATTAAACTGGGGTACAAATCGCCAGTCTTAGCGAGAAAAGTCGCCAGCTAGTTTGCTAGCCATTCCAATTACATTTATAAAATATTATATTATAGCTAGTTTACTTGCTGCCAATAAACTAGTTGGCTAGCAGCAAATAAAAGAGCCTCGTGTAATCGACGTTAATTTACTATCGTATTTACTAGTAATTAATATTTTTTTTGGTTTTTTTTAAATATTCCTTTGTATCAACCGCTAACGGCAACGGCCGTATTTCATGAGTTTTAATTATGGTAAACCTATATTACGTTTTAGAAATTAATTTTAACATTGGGTAATATACAGAGAGTAACAAAAATGGTAGGCTGACTATACAGGGTGTTTCTCAGATACGGGGCACCTCGATTATTTTCTTTATTATTGGGAATAGAAGAAAATAATTGGCAACTGACTTTAAGCAATATGACATCTGGAACTATCGTTGATTGTGTAAGTTACTGTTTTGTGACATTAGTTTGGTTGTATAAACATTAATTTTATCCATCATATTTATATTACTTACTTTTAGAAATACAGTACTTCTTAATAATACAATAATAGTACAAAACAAATTATTAAATGTTAATTTATCTCAACCCCATGAATTCAAATAAATTCCGATTTGATGCCGCAAGCTTAAAGTCAGTTGCCAATTCAGATAAAAGTTGGTTCAGATCGAAATGGACATTCATTTGTTGAAGAAAAAAATTTTAACCAGTGTTTTTAAACTAAAATAAAAAGTTATATTTTATTAAATGGGATGTTATATATTTTTTAGGCTCATTCTATAGATTATTTTTTTCTGAATTCAACCTTGTAACCATTATATCCTTACATAACAAAAAATATTGAGAAAACTGAAATTGAAATTTAAATAAATTTTATTTTTATAGCTATTTTTCTGTAGGCTATGCATGAAAAAAATTCTTTTATTGAAACGAAATATAAATATTCGTTAATAACTGTAAATAGCAAGAATAGGAATTATGCACTAAATAATTCAAATTGACAGATACATAGCAGTTTTTGTTTTTCGTATGCCTGGTAAACGTCCGCACGGTACAAATATGTCATCATCATTACCGATATCTGTGCACAAAGTAGACTGGCACACCCAGCAATGGGTAATATACCGTGATGATATATTTATTTTATTTATTTAAAAATAAATATAAACGTAAAATTCATTTAAATTTCAATTGCATTTTTCTCAATATTTTTGTTATGTAACGATATAAAATGATTACATGGTTGAATTCAGAAAAAAAATACTCTATCGAATAGGCCTAAAAATATTTATTATTCCATTTAAAAAAATATAACTGTGTGTTATAGCCACTGGCTATATTTTTTTTCTTCGGTAAGCGAATGTTCCTCACTATAACTTTTATTGGAATAATTTTTTTCTATTTCCAATAATAAAGAAAATAATCGAGGTGTTCCATATCCAAGAAACAACCTGTATACGGGCGGCTTCTACGATTAAAAATAAAGAAAAAAATTTCTGTAAATATAATGTCAGAATTCAAATAAAATTTGTAAGAGCATAAAATTCTGCATCTATGCTCTGTTTCATTTAAGCCATTCAGCAGATGTCGCTCGCATCAGCGCCAGTTTCAAGTAGCCGAAATTACATTGGGTAAACTTGTCTCTTGTCTCCAATTTCAGCCAATCAGAGAGGTCAAAACTGTTCCCT